>CM077091.1:1697514-2041672 GCA_039513925.1 Platanthera zijinensis | reverse complement strand
CCAGCATTTGTATCTTGTGCTTGCAGGAGGTTTGGGCAATCTGTCAAACAAAATTAAAGAGATATCTTCATCAATAGAATTCATGTATAATCTAATCCTTGCCTTCCAAAGTGCAAACTTGGAGAGATTGCACACTGGAGGTCTGTGCTAGCATAATCCTTGTTTTGTGCATGAATTTAAACTAAAATAGATATAATAAAAATAACCCTCTATAAGGATGGATCTTAAGATATATCTTTTGGTTCAGATGTTAGCCTGTATTAACAACCAATTTGGCCGAGCAACAAACCTCCCTCTGATACCAATTGAAAGTGAGGGTAAGATCAATCCTTTACTCTAGAGGGGGGTGAATAGAGTGATTTAAAATAATTTTGGTAAATTAAAAATTATTTTAGCAGTGGAAGACTTGATATAATAAGTGTAGAGTGCTAAGCAGAAACTAAAATAAAACAACTACAAAAGGATTAATTCACAGCACACAGCACAAGAAAGAGCAAGCAATCCAGAAGACACAAGGAGCTATAGTTGTTCCCCAAAACCTGGGTACATCCACTCTTCTACCACCCTTGGTAGGAATCCACTACAGGATGAGTTGATCAGGTGTACTGGGCACTAATGAACTTTTGATCAGGTGCTAAAAAACCAAACCAGATTTTTTGATCATGTGTCTTACCACCACTAAGTTTTGATCAGGTCTCAGGAACCAAAGCAAATCTTTCGAAGGGAATTTAAAAAACCCTTTTACAGGAAAGGAAAAAAGGGGTGAAGTTGTCTTCTCTGTCAACTATCAAAGAGAAGCACTAGTGGATGAGATGTTGTCAAAGCTCCCCTGATGTGTAGCAGAAGTTCAGGAACTGGAAGCTTTGCAAGGGTGATAGGTCTTCAAAGAATTTGATTGCTCCAGCACAAGATGATTTCAGCAAAAACTAAAATGTTTGTTGTCTGGAGTGTGAATGATGAAGACTTGAGAAAGCTTTTGATCAGCAGGAAGAATCAGAAAGAAAACTTGTGGAGTTTTCTGAGTTATTGATCTTCTTTTTCTTTTCTGTGTATCTCTCTGTGTATGCTGCTGTATATTTTTGTTCTCTCTGAATGATAATAAGAACTCCAGTCGACAAATCTTTAAAATAGCCGTTAGCAAAGTCATAAATGCTTTCCTTAATTGTCAACTATCTCTAGAGGAAATAACCTAAGTACATTCCTTCTTTGTTTCCTTGAAACTTGCTCCAGATTTATTATAACGGCTAGAAATCTTCTGCAATAAGTGCTCTGATTTGAAATCCTTAACAAGCTGACAGAATCCCAGAAATCGTCGATCTCAAAATGAAATCGTCGATTTGAGCTCAACTATCGTCGAACTGAGCTCAGAGAAATTGGGATTTGACTTGGACATAAATCGTCGATCTGAGCTCAGAGATCATCAAACTGGGGGTTCGACGCCTCGTCGACTTGAGCTCAGAGATCGTCGAACTGAGGTCGACGCTTCGTCAGCCTGAACTCACAGATAGTTGAACTAAGTTCGACGCTTCGTCGATCTGATCTCGACGACAACTTCAATTCTTCTTCTTGGCTTCTGCTTCTGAACTAGGAGGTCTTGGGGAAATCTCCAATCCTAAGTCCTAAGCCTTAGACCTAACTAGTTGACCTTTTCTCTATACAATAAGGTCAAAGCAACAATCCTATTGACATAGTGATCCTGACCCAAATTAGTAATAGGGTGTTCCAACAAAGAACTTATCTATAGAATACAAGTTCTTAGCAGATGTTGTAGGCAAGGTACTACCTGGCAAGCACTCTGCCCATGATAATATTAACAGGCAGCAGTTTTCAATAATGTCTGCTTTGGTTAATAAGAAATCAGTCAACTGGGCTGAGTTAATTTTTGATTTGATCAAAAGGAAGAACTCCAAGAAGGAGGTTTGTTTTGGGAGGATTCTGGGAATCTTCCTTCAGTCTAAGGCTTCAGAACTAATGGTCTATCAGACCATATTTAATAATGCCAGTAAGAGGTTGGATTCCTCCTTGTTTGGTAAATGGGCAAGAACTATCCTGAAGCCATCTCAGGCCTCCACCTATTCTAGACCAGTTTAGGACACTAGAGCAGTCACAGCCTCTCCTCAACCTGATAAAGCATTCCCTGCTCCTCCTCCTCCAGCCAGCCCTCTTGTTGTCCATCAACCATCCACCTCAATTCCAATACCTCCATCATCTCCAGCACTTCATACTACTCCTCCACTTTCCCCTACTCCATCACATCTTGTTACAACTCCATCCATCAACATCTTAACCAACCACTTCAATCTTTTCACTCCTCCTCAATCCCCAATCACATCTCATATTTCCCCTGAACATCATTCACATCAGAATTCCCCCATTCACCTTGATTCAACACCAATTCCTACTCCTCCAAATTGTCCATTACAGGATGAAATCATGACAGATTCCACTCCTCTCATCTCTCACTCATCTATATCAACTCAAACTCCTCCTGAGTTCATGCAAATGGACTCTCATTCCATCTCCACTATCCTAGAATTTATCACTCCATCCCTCAAATTCTTGATAGCAGAGGCAATCTCACCTTTGGCTGCTTATATCTCATCCATTGCTGCCCTTCTTGTTGCCTCCTCTAGCCCTTCTTCATCTAGGTTCCAGGGGCCTAGTTCTAGTACTCACTGAAACCAGGCAGGGGGAGATGTCCTATGAAGTTGTTCTAGGCACAGCAGCAACATTTTCAGTTCCAGCTATGACTCTTCCATCAACAGTAGCAGAGATAAAGGTTGTTGATACTGAGATATCAGATGCAGATCTCTCAGAGTTTTTGGATACTGATTTTGAGACAGCTAATCTAGATTCTTCTTTGGATATTCTTTCTGAAGACAGCAGTATTTCTCCAGCAATTGAGCTAAAGTAATTCTAAATTCTTTTGATCTATTATATATAAATATTCTTTTATTTATTTCTCCCAAGTACTCAGATATCATTTGTTGTACAGCTTCAGTTAGTATAGAAACTATTCAGGCTATTCAGGCTAGCTTTGTTACTAACATAGTTGTGGAACCTGTTGGCCCAACTTATGTTATGGATGACAGTCCTATGCCAAGTCTAGATGACTTGATTGCTCAGTACATTGCTCAAGAGAATGCTCAAGATAAATGTCGATCCAAGCTTATTAAACAGCTTGATGTCATTTATGATCTTCCCCTATATCTGATGATGATGAGGATGAAGATGAGTCTGATGATTCCTGCTCCAAGAAAAAGAAAGTATCAAAGAAGGGAAAAGCACCTCCCAAGGCTGCTCCTTCACTCAATCCCTCAAATGATACACCATACTATATTATGAATAATATCCAACCTTATCCCGGTATGCCTTATTGGATGAAGCTGTCCAGAAATCAAGCTAAAGCACAGAAGAAGAAGAAGAAGAAGTCTGGATCCTCTCCTGTGAAGAGATTCAGGAAAGATCCACTCCTCCTCCTGCTACTGCAGGAGCCTCAGGGAATGTGTCTCAAAGATCAAATATCTCTCAGCCATCAAGATCAGTAGCTTCTCAGCCTCAGAAGCCAGCACCCTCTCAAGCCCAGAAGCCAACCTCTTCACAGTCTTAGAGGCATGCCCTCTCTCATAAGCCTAAAGGAAAGTTTAGTGAAGCTCTACCTCCAAAATCTCTTTACTCCAGTCAAAAGCAGCAGAATATTATTTCAACTAATTTCCAAGCTCAGTCCACTCAGTTCAGGAATCTCTCTCAAAAGATATCTCAGGATGCTAATCCAGAGAGATCTCCCTCTCCTCCTGCTGATCCAGAACTGGATCCCAATTTCAGAATGGCTAGGCTAAATGAACTAATTGGATTATCTCAGATAAATAAAGCCAGAAAATAAGGCCAAGACCCCTCACAGTTTTCTACCATGTCCGCTTACGGAGAAAAGGAACTTGAAAGGCTGCAGGTCAGCAAGAAAGTGTTCAATCCAGCAGAATATATGACACTTCATCCTGAAGCAGTTGTATCTAGAGCTGCTACTCAGAAAACACTTGGTGAGTAAGACTTGAAAATGTCAAAAAGGGAAGCAGAAGACCCTTCTAGGAAGATTGCTTTTGCTAAAGCTTCTTCTGTTCCTCCTCCTGCTAATCCTTAAGTTATTTATTTTCTGCACTTTACTGTTTTATTGTTTTACCTGAACCATATGTGCTTTGCATTGCTATATTATATCTGCTGATAATTTGAATTCTATCAGATATCTATGGCCTTGTATTTTCAGTTTTATTCTTTGTTGAGTGACCTGACCCAAATAGTGGGAGATTGTTGGAACCCTTGTTTGGATTTTGGCTAGGTCCACTCTTAGGTTGTTGACCCACATGTATAGTCAGGGTCAAGGTCTAAGTCCAAGTTTGTCTCTATAAGTCAGACTTCACAAGACAAATATTGGATTTCACTCAAGAACTCAGACTTAGAAGAAATCTGTGAAATACATATCAGTATGACTTTCGTCGAACTCAGCTCGACAATTGTTGATCTCTGATCGACGATCTCAGAGTTTAGTCTCTGAACTGAGCTCGACGATCTACGAGCTTAGGTCGACGATTCCATATTTTTTCACAGTATTCTCAGATCGAATATAGCTGATCTCAGCTCGACGATCTCCCAGCTCAGATCGATGATCATATTCTGTGTCCGTCTACTTATTTTCAGCAGTTGTCTTGAAGATTTAATTCCTATTTTATTGATTCTATTTTTGTCAAATAATCACTGGTAGTTAATGCTGATATTCTCAAGGAATATAGCCGTTTCTTTGCAGCATTAACTATGGTATTTACAGAGTTATTATTTTGACTTATTTGACAAGACTATTGGGGAGACAATTAAATGCCAGAAATTGTAGCTGTTTCTCTCCTCGATTTCTGCAATAATTTAAGGAATGTCTTTGAATTTCAAAAGAAATAATTTTTATTCTATTCTTCAAGGACAAAAGAGACAGACATTCAAACTAATCAACACAGAGAAATACATACAGAGAAATACATACAGAGAGAACATTCCTGCTATAGCTAAAACATTTTCTCTTACAGATTTCTCTCAGTCTTTAGAACTCTTATTGCTCTCAGGAAACAGAAGAAGAACAACAAACCTCTATCTTGAGTCTTCTTCAGTTTTCATCTTCAGGAATATACAGAGAAAGTTAATCAACATCAATCTACTAATTCTGAAGAGCAAGAACCTCAGTCCTCTGAAGACCTACACCCTGGACAAAGCTTCCATCTTCCTGAACCTACTCAATATCTCAGGGGGAGCTTTGGCATCATCAAAATCCACTTAGTCTTCTCATTTGCTTTGAGAAAGAGAAGACTGCCATCAACTTTTCTTTTACCCTTTCTGTACAGGGTTATTACTCCCTTCAAAAGTGAACTCCTTGGTGATAGGGCACCTGATCAAAAACCTATTGGTTTTTAGGCACCTGATCAAAAGCCTAAAGGGTCTCTAGATCTACCTGAAGAAGATCTTGTGGTGATAGGGCATCTGATCAAAAACCTAAGTGGATTCCTACCAGGGTGGTAGAAGAGTGGATGTACCCAGATTTGGGGAACCATTATAATTTTCTTGTGTCGTCTGGTTGCTCATCTTTCTTTATTTTCTATTGTGATGTGTTTGCTTGTGATCTATTTTCTTCTCTTACTTATAAGTAACACTTATCTTAATTCCGCTATAAAAATTTGTTAAAAGTTTTTAACACTCTATTCACCCCCCCCCCCTAGAGTAAATCAGATCTATCCCCTCACTTTCATAGGCTCTTCGCCATCACCCTCAAGGAGAAGGCGAGAGAGTGGTTCCACCAGTTGCCGGCCAATTCCATCTACTATTTCGAGGACCTACGTCGGGGGTTCACGCTGAGGTTCACCACCTCCAAGAGGAGGAAGGAGTAGGAGTCCCTGTTCCACATCAAGCAGGGGGTGAACAAGACCTTGGGGAGCTATGTCGATCGCTTCCAGGAGGAGGTCACCCAAGTCCAAGAGATGTTGGGGCATACCCTGATGATGGCATTCACCCTAGGGCTGCAACAGGGTTTCTTTCGAATGGAGCTAAAGAGGGTGCCACCCCTCTCCTATAAGGAGTTGATGTAGAGGGCGGCAAGAGAAGTCGACGGGGAGGCGTCTAACCCGGAGTTTGCCCGAAAGTTAGCCATGTGGGCTACGGAGGAGGAAAGGCCCAGGGGGGTAGGGGTTAGGAGGAGAGGAGAGCTGAACCCCAGCAAAGGGAGCAGCAGCAGCAGCAGCCCGGGTGGGGGCGTTAGGAGCCGAACCATCGGCTAGGTTGGAGGTCGGAGTGGCAAGATCAAGGGCCGAGGAGAGCTCATCATGGTGGGGATAACCGCCAGGGAGGCCAAGGCCAGTTCTATCCTCCAGGCAGGAGGCAAGGCCAGAGGTCACCTTTCCCCGACCAGGAGCAGGATACGGCAATAGCCATGGGGGAGAAAAGGAGAGCTGTGCGGAGGAGAAGGGAGGTTAGGGTAGAGCTGCCCTACTGTGAATTCCATCAGGAGGAAGGGCAAGCCACGACCACATGCCCGGAGTTCCTCGAGATGAGAGGAAACAGGGAGCAGCAACAATAGCAACAGCAGCGAGACCACTAGGGAGTGCGGATCGAGGAGGTCCTACCTCGAGCGGAGGAGGACAGGTGTGAAGACCGGGCAGATGTTGGGACCCGGGGAGGGATCAGAGTGATCCACGGGGGGTGGGGGTCGAGGCTTCACGTAAGGCAAGTCTCCATACCATGTACCGCAGGAGCGTCGGCTCCACATCCCAGACCCCACCCCCAGAAGAGAAGATCACCTTCTCAATCAAGGATATGTCGGGTCATGAGGATCCCTTTTGCGATGCGCTGGTCATTCAGACAGCAATTGAAAACTTCACCGTCGCCCGGATCCTCATTGACAACGTGAGATCGGTCAACGTCATCTTCAAGAAGGCATTTGACGCGATGAAGGTGGAGTCCAAGAGGGTGTTGTCCTCGGACGGACCTCTGTTTGGCTTCTCGGGGGAGAGGAAGGAGTTCGAAGGAGGAGTGGGACTCCATATCTCTCTGGGGGGCATTCCCGCACCTGCAGGTCCGTCATCGTGGACGCCCCCAGCAGCTACAACGCCATCTTTGGGAGGCCCCTCATCAGCACCTTCCGTTACGTCCCTTCATCCTTCCACCAGTGTCTAAAGTTCAATGCTGAGGGGGTCCATATCCGGGTCCGGGGAGATCCTATGGTAGCAAGGGAATGTTATGTCATGGCGGTGAACTCCATCTCTTGGCAGGAGGGGGCTGAGGAGATGGAGCGAAGGATGGAGGAGGCGGAGCAGGAGGCTGATGGAGAGGAGATAGAGGTAGAGGAGAGACGCACCAAGGTGGAGGTAGCGGAAGAAGTTCAGGGGTCGACCAAGGCAATGGCCGCAGAGGAGGCTGGAGAGGAAGTCCTTGCCCCAGGAGGAGGGACTTTGAAGAATGGGGGAGCAGTCCCGCCTGGAAGTAGCAGAGGAGGTGGTGGAGATGGAGGTTCTCACCCTGGGAGGCAAGGTGGAGAAGGTTCGCGTCAGCAGGGGGCTAACCCCGAAGGCCCAGGGCAGGATGCTGGAGTGCATCCAGAAGAACGTGGACATCTTCGCCTGGAGCGTAGCAGGGATGTCAGGGATCGATGCCGATGTGGCCAGCCATCGCCCCGACCTGGACACGGAAGCTCGCCCCGTCTAGTAAAAGAAGAGATCCACAGTGGACAGGTTGGTCGAGCCGATCAGGGAGGAGGTATTCAAGCTTCTCAAGGCTGGCTTTGTATCCGAAATCCAATACCCCGGCTGGGTCTCCAATGTATTAATGGTTAAAAAAGGAGACGGCCGGTGGCGTATGTGTGTTCACTTTTCTTTACTTAATAAATCATGTCCTAAGGATTGTTACCCTCTTACCTCGGATCGACGCGCTGGTTGATTCAGCTGTCGGTTTCCCTGTAATGAGTTTTCTAGATGCATTTTCAGGTTACCACCAGATCAGGATGCACCCTCCCAATGTCAAAGATGTTTCCTTCATCACTGGGGATAGGTGTTACTGCTATAAAATGATGCCCTTCGGGCTAAAGAATGCAGGTGCAACCTATCAAAAGATGATGGACATGGTCTTCCGAGAGCAAAGGGGGAGGAACTTGTAAGTGTATGTGGATGACCTCATGATCAAGAGGCGAGATGTCGACTCTCACCTCCGGGACTTGGAGGAAACCTTCGCCACCCTGTGCGAGTATAAGATGAGGCTGAACCCCCTGAAGTGCATCTTCGAGGCGAGCATGGTCAAGTTCCTAGGCCACCTCCTCACCCCAGCAGGTGTAGATCCCAATCCTGATAAGGTCCGAGCAATCATGGATTTGGGGTCACCTCGGAACACTAAAGAAGTGCAGCGGCTGACAAGCTAGCAGGATTGAGCAGGTTCCTCTCCCGAGCTGGGGAGAAGTGATCCCCCCTTCTTCAAAACTTTGAGGGGAGGCCAAAAGTTCGAGTGGACCAAGGAGTGCGAGGAGGCATTCCAAGCCCTAAAAAGCAGTTGACTTAGGCTCTACTGCTCCAAGGGCCGAAGGGGGGGAAGATCTATACTTGTATCTCGGGGTCGAAGTGGAGTCCTTGAGCTCCGTCCTGGTTCGGGAAGAGGGGAAGAAACAACTCCCCATATACTATGTAAGCCAAGTATTGAGGAAGGCTGAGCTCCGTTATCCCATCTTGGAAAAGCTGGCCTTCCCTCTGGTCATCTCGGCCCGGAGGCTCCGGCCTTACTTCCAGGCACACTCGATCCGGGTGCTGACTGACCACTCCCTCTGCAACATCTTTAATGGGGTAGAGCATTCGGTCAGATTAGCTAAGTGGTCGATGGAGCTTAGCGAGTTTGACATCACCTTCGTCCCCCATCTCTCGATCAAGGCCCAAGCAATGGCCGACTTCCTGGCTGACTATGTGGTCGAGGTAGTGAAGGAAGAGCGCACTCACCCGATTCCTTGGTGGGTGATGGTAGATGGCGCTTCGGGAAAGCATTCCCTGGGAGTAGGGGTGATCTTAGAAAGTCCCAAAGGAACGAGAATCGAGCAAACGGTAGTGGTGCATTTTCCCATCACCAACAACCTGGTCGAGTACGAGGGGGTGATTGCAAGGCTCTGCCTGGCCAGGGAGCTAGGAGTGCATGATGTGGAGGTCCTCACTGACTCCATGGTGGTGGACTCCCAGATCAATGGATAATTCAAGGTAAGGGAGCCTACTCTGCAACTATACTTGGTGAATATGAAGGAGTTCAACGGTATGTTCGTGATTTTCTCCATCTGGCACATGCCTATGGAGGAGAACGAGCAGGTAGATCAACTGGTAAAGCATGGTCCCTGGGTGGGGGGTAACATCACTTACCTGTTTCGCCCTTCCATCGAGGAGGGAGAGTTGATGGAAGTGGAGCAACACCCCTCGTGGATGGACCCATTCACGGCCTTCCTTTCCATATGGGAGTATCCAGAGGGGATGGACAAGAAGAAATTCAAGTACAAGTCGGCATATTACCTCGTACGAGACATTCAGATATACCGGAAGACCCTCTCAAGGATGTTGGCGCATTGCGTGGCTGAGAGGGAGGTCCCGAGAATCTTGGAGAAAGTCCACTCCGGAGAGTGTGGGAGCCATTCTGGGAGTCGGACCCTGGAAGGAAGAATCGTTAGAAGAGGGTACTTCTGGGCAACCTTGAGCCATGACGCCGCAGAGTTTGCAAGGAAGTATAGGAAGTGCCAGTTGTTCGCCCCCCTCCAACTGCAGCCAGCTCAGCGCCTCAGGAGCATCACAGTGCCCTGGCCCTTTGCAATCTGGGGAATGGATCTGGTAGGCCTTTCCCCCAGGCCAGTGGGCAGAGGTGATTCTTGTTGGTCATGATTGACTATTTTTCCAAGTTGCTAGAAGTCAAGGCGTTGGCCAAGGTGACCTCCCAGGTCATCAGGAACTTTGTGTGGGGGAAAATCATCTGCAGGCACGGGTTGCCCCTAGCCATTATCACGGACAACGGGCCCCAGTTCGCTAGCGCCGAAATCATCAGCTTTTGTGGGCAACTCGGGATAGATCTCAGATTTGCTTCGGTTCATCACCTTAGGAGCAACGGGCAGGTGGAGGCGGCGAACAAGATCATCGTCAACCTCCTCAAGAAGAATGTGGAGAACTTGAGGGGCAGCTGGGTGGAGCAACTCCCTTCGTTCCTCTGGGCTCTTAGGACCACACCCAACACCGCCACAGGAGAGACTCCCTTCAAACTCTCCCATGGGTGCGAGGCGGTACTCCCAGTAGAGTTCGAAGTCCGGACGCCTAGGGTGGTCGAGACAGGGGAAGATAGGGAGGAGTGGAGAGCCAAGAATAAGGAGGAGCTACGGCTCTCCCTTGACATGTTAGAGGAGGTACGCAACCTCTCTTCCATCCGCCAGTAGGAATTGAAAAGAAGAATGGCTAAGTATTTCGACAAGCACGTCAGGGTCAAATAATTCGCAGAAGGAGACTTGGTCCTGAAGAAGGTAGATATCGCGGGACGGTCAGCCGCCGTGGGAAAGCTCAACCCCAATTGGGAGGGTTCATACATTGTAAAAGAAACATTGAGGTCAGGAGGATAACGCCTCCAGAATGTGGAGGGCAAGACCCTAAGTCTCACCTGGAGCGATGATGACTTGAAACATTTTTTCCCTTAAAACATGTAAGTAGCGTTCCTTTTTCTGATGAAATTTGAGGTGTTAGTGCTCTCGTTGCAATCTATGAGAATGGTTGGTGTTCGTTTGATAGACCCCCGAGCAAATCACAATGTCAGGCTCTCACCTAGCTGGCAGGGCTGGATGTCACTCGAGGGAGTCTGCCCTAGACCCCGAATAGATCCCGATGTTAGGCTCTCACCTAGTTGGCAGGTGAAGGATCAAGCGCATACCCAACTGCACCAAAAGCCCGGACTGTTGGAGAGGGCGCTACTTAATTTCTTAAATAAGTAGCAAAGAGCCACGGGTCAAGTGAAGGAACGCCGGACCCAACAATCCCCCCTCCCCCGGCGTCCAGCACAACCCGTCGGCTCAGAGGTGGGGTTACCACATGGCCCACACGGCTCAGAGGTGGGGTTACCACATGTCCACGGTTGCCTGACCCACCGGACCCACACAGGTAGAAGGGAGAAATCAGGATTTAATAGCGCCCCCCGATCTTGAACCCGTGACCTCCTCTGATACCAATTGAAGGATCAAGCGCATACCCAACTGCACCAAAAGCCCGGACTGTTGGAGAGGGCTCTACTTAATTTCTTAAATAAGTAGCAAAGCGCCACGGGTCAAGTGAAGGAACGTCGGACCCAACAGCAGGGCTAGATGTCACTCGAGGGAATCTGCCCGAGACCCCGAGAAAATCCCGCTGTCAGGCTCTCACCTAGCTGGCAGGGTTGAATGTCACTCGAAGGAGTCTGCCCCAGACCCCGAGCAGATCCCGCTGTCAGGCTCTCACCTAGCTAGCAGGACTGGATGTCACTCGAGGGAGTTTGCCCCAGGCCCCAAGCAGATCCTGCTGTCAGGCTCTCACCTAGTTGGCAGGGCTGGATGTCACTCAAGGGAGTCTACCCCAAACCCCGAGCAGATCCCGCTATCAGGCTCTCACCTAGCTGGCAGGGTTGGATGTCACTCAAGGGAGTCTGCCCCAGACCCCGAGCAGATCCCACTGTCAGGCTCTCACCTAGCTGGCAGGGCTAGATGTCACTCGAGGGAGTCTGCCCCAGACCCCGAGCAGATCCCTCTGTCAGGCTCTCACCTAGCCGGCAGGGCTGGATGTCACTCAAGGGAGTCCGCCCCAGACCCCGAGCAGATCTCGTTGTCAGGCTCTCACCTAGCTGGCAGGGTTAGATGTCACTCGAGGGAGTCTGCCCCAGACCCCGAGCAGATCCCGCTGTCAGGCTATCACCTCGCTGGCAGAGCTGGATGTCACTCGAGGGAGTCCCACCCTCTCCTGGAATTATTTTGGAAGATTGCTTTCCTAAGGGTGCAGGGGGAGAAGGTCCTTACAGGCGAGTTTAGACTCGCAGGCCCAGCTCGGCAAAGAGAAGATGAGCCCTATCCTAAGATTCCTATTGGGGAAGGCAAGCTACAACAAGGCATCCCCCCCCCACCCCCTTCAGTTTTACTTATGAAATATTTTGACAATTTTGACTCGACATCAACAAGAGAAGGGACACCTCGCGCGCGAGCTGAGTGGTTGTGAACCCAGCTCGGCAGCTGGTCCATTCCTGGTTAACCTGGGGAGGGGAGAACTCTCGGAATCTGCTCGCGGGTACGAGTCCTAAACATGCGCTCTAGCGGCAAATTCTGTCCTAGCGAGATCCAGCAAAGAGGAGGGCTCACAGGCGAGTGCATCACAGAAGGAAAGTTCAAAAAAAAATAGAAAAATTCACTTTTCATTCAGTATAAAATGATTACAAAAGGAGAGCTCGCCTAGGCGAGGTTACAAAAAGATGGGATAGAGTTACAAGAAAGAAAAAAACGGGCGGGGGGGAGGTCAGATCTCGCCTCCTTGAAGTCCTTCCCGAAGAACATGTCGTGGATGTCTTCCTTCTCGCTGGGCGGCATGGGCGGGAACAGACTCGGCATGAGGTATCGAACCGTGACCTCCTCGCGGCCCTCCACCAGCACCTGCATATCCTTCATGATTTGCAACATGCATTCGGTGGATTCGATTGAGTTGACCCACAGCCTTTCAACGACCTCAGCCTCGCCAAAGATCCTCGGGCTCTTGCATGGGAAGGGGGGCTTGCTGCCACCTGGAGGGAGGAAGGCTTCCGCCTGGCGGGCGATTTCGTCATGAAGCCCCTTGGTTTCCTCACTCAGCTTCGTGTTCCTCCCTTCCAGCTCAGCGGTGCGAGCCTCCAGCTCGACGGTGCGAGCTTCCAGCTTGGTGGCGCGAGTCTCCTGCTCGGCGGAGCGAGCACGGAGATGATTATTTTCTTCCTCCATGTAAGAAATGAACAAAAACAAACCGGAAGTGGTATAACTGAAACTTTATTATCCCGAAAAGGTATCTATTACAAAGGTATGGCTTCCCTTATATAGAATGGAGGAGAGATGAGAGAAAACAAATAAGAGATGTGGGACTAAAAATTACAGGACACAAGCGGACTATACAGACACAAACCGCACAAGCCGCGCGGTTAGATAGAAGGACTAACCGCTCGGCTACTACTAGAGAGAGAGATCGTCATGGGAGACCGCAAGACCGCCCGGTCTCCAAGTCACCAAAGACAAACCGCTAGACCGCTTGGACCTCAGACAGCAACACACAGCAACCAAACCGCTGAAGGGAAACCGCCAGACCGCGTGGTCATCAACCCGCCAAGCCAGACCACCAGACCGCCCGGTCATCAACTTCAACACTCCCCCTCAAGCTGGAGCATATATATCGATCATGCCCAGCTTGTCACAAATATGAAGAAACGAGGCGGATACTGGCTTGGTGAAGATGTTAGCCAACTCTTTATCAGAAGTGACGAAGGGAGTGCAAATTTATTCCTTCAAAATCTCTTCACGAATGAAATGATAGTCGACCTCAATGTGCTTGGTTCTTTCATGGAAGACCGGATTTTTGGAGATGTATATGGCAGCCTTGTTGTCACAGAACATAGGTAGAGGATGGTTGTAGACCTCTCCTAAATCCAGCATGAGTGCCCGAAGCCATTTTAACTCACAAGTGGTCGATGCCATACTCCGATACTCTGCTTCAGCACTGGACCTGGAAACGACAGACTGCTTCTTGCTCTTCTAGCTTACCAGATTACCCCCAACAAAGGTGCAGAAACTGGAGGTAGACTTGCGATCCCCTTTGTCATCAGCGTAACTCGCATCAGAGTATGCTTCAACCCTCAGATGACCATTTTTCTGAAAGAGTAATCCTTTCTCAGGCGCTGCTTTGACATACTCCAAGATCCGCAAGGTGGACTGAAGATGGCACTCCCTAGGTGCTTGCATGAATTGACTCACCTTGCCCATAGCATAGGAAATGTCGGGCCTGGTCACTGTGAGATATATGAGCTTACCAACTAGACGCCTATACCGCGTAGTATCTGAAAGAAGAGGCGAATCATCTGTCCAGGTTTTGTCTTCTCCAATTGCCATGGGGCATCGGGCAGGTTTGGCTCCAATCAATCCTGCCTCTTTTAACAGATCAAGGGCATACTTACACTGGGATAGGACAAAGGAGTTGGGCTTCCGAGAGATTTCGATCCCCAGAAAGTACTTTGGAGAGCCCATATCTTTCGTGACCAGATGTTGACGAAGATGCCGCTTTGTCAAGGCTACCCCTTCCTGGTCATCGCTAGTGAAAAGAATATCATGGACGTACATAGCAAGAACCACCAGTCCCGAGGAGGTCTTGCGAATAAATAGCGAGTGATCGGCAGATCTTTGCGTAAAACCAACGACCGCCACGATGCCGCTGAACTTGTCAAACCAAGCTCGAGGGCTCTGCTTGAGGCCATAGATTGCCTTCTGCAGCCGGCATACTTGTGTCTTCCCCTGAGCAACAAACCCAGGAGGTTGCTCCATGTAGACGGTCTCCTGAAGATCACCATAAAGGAAGGCATTCTTGATATCCAGCTGGGAAATCGGCCAATCTCTATTGACCGCCACAGAGAGGACCTGTATAGTGCTGAGACGAGCCACGGGAGAGAAGGTGTCAAAGTAATCAACCACATAGGTCTGAGTAAAGCCCTTAGCAACAATGCGAGCCTTATAACGATCCACAGTGCCGTCCGTGCCAAATTTGACCACAAAGACCCAGCGACAGCCAACAACATCAGTACCGAATGGAGGAGGAACAAGAGTCCACGTACCCCGCTCCATTAGGGTCGTCATTTCCTCATCCATGGTCATCTTCCAGTGAGCAATAGCAAGGGCCTCCTAGTAGGAATGAGGTGTGGTAGTGGCAGAGATAGCCAGCGCAAAGGCCCTGCGAGAAGAGGTAAGACGATCATATGAAACAACAACGGCAAGGGGGTGTAGGGTACACGTCCGCACCCCTTTGCGAAGAGCTACAGGAAGATCCAGATCAACGGGTCCCTCGGCATCCGGAGAATCCGTGGCAGAGAGAGCTGGCCCGGGAGGAGAGAGCGACGGCGGCGGAGATGAGGGAGACGGTGGCGGAGAAGTGGGAGAGAGAGGCGGAGGGAGAGGAGTGGACGGAGACGGAGTAGGGGTGGATATCACAGTAGGAGACGAGGGAATGAAGGGAATAGCAGGAGAATCAGAAGCTGGGGGAAGAGGAGAGGAGTCATCCGAGAAGTAGGAGGCATTCTCAAAGAAAGTAACGTCAGCGGAGACGAACTGCTTACGAAGAACGGGGTCAAAGCAATAATAGCCTTTCTGAGTGGTAGAGTATCCCAGAAAGACACATTTGGTGGAGCGAGGAGATAGCTTATCACGGGTGGCAAATGGGGCATGCACAAATGCCGTGCAGCCAAAGATTCGGAGAGGGAGAGGAAAAGGCTCCTTGCCTGGATATAGAATTGAAAATGGGATTTTCCCGTGGAGAACTGTGGAGGGAATGCGATTGATGAGGTAGCAGGCAAGGAGAACAGCATAACCCCAATATGAGCGAGGAACATGCATATGGGTCATCAATGTGCGAGCGACATCGAGGAGGTAACGGTTTTTGCGTTCCACCACCTCATTTTGCTGGGAGGTATAAACACAGCTAGTCTGATGAATAATGTCATGTTGCACACAAAAAATGGTAAAAGCATGACTTAAATATTCTTTAGCATTGTCGGAGTGAAATGTTTTAATACAAACACCAAACTGAGTTTTAATTAACTGATAAAAAGAGAGTCATATATCGAAAAGTTCAGAGCGATCTTGTAAGAGATACACCCAAGTACATCTAAAAAAATCATCAATAAAAATTACAAAATAAGAACTACCCCAACCAATGGTGAGGGTAGGAGCAGGTCCCCAGACATCAAAGTGGACTAGATCAAACGGAAGAGTCGAGCCTCGACCGTGCTTCGGCGGGAAGGAGGAACGGTGATGCTTGCCCAGTTGACAAGCGTCGCAGTTGAGAGGAGTACTGGAGGGAGGGAGGTGGGGCAGAAGCTGATGTAGAAGCAGTGGTGGAGGATGACCGAGGCGGAGATGCCACTGGAGAAGATCCGTACAAGAAGATGAGAAGGCGGACAAGGAGGAAACGTTGTCGAGGAAGTAGAGGTCGACGCTCTCAGTCCTAGTAGCAATCGTCCGTTGGGAGCTCGGATCCTGAAAAGAACAAGAAGTCGGAGTAAACGTCACAGAACACTGAAGCTGCTTGCATAAAGAGGTAACCGACAATAAATTGCACGGAAACTTGGGCACATAGAGAGTGTCCGCTAGGCGAAGGGACGGAGTAACATGAACAACTCCCGACCCATGAACCGGGGAGGGAGAACCGTCTGCAACGAGGACCGGGGGCAACCGATCATGCTGTTCGAGGAGAGAGAAGCACTGAGGATTGCCCGTCATGTGATTGGTCGTACTAGAGTCGATAAGCCATTTACCTTGTGTCACCACGTGGGCACTACCTGATGATGTGACCACGGAGGCAGACGGCTTGGAAGAGGAGGCGGAATAGTCACCGGAGGGGTGAAGATGGGGATGCTTCGTCCAGCAGCGTTCTATAGTATGTCTGGTGCGTCCACAGTGAGAGCAGAGGTAGCGGGAAGGAGCACGTCCGCCAGACTGGTGACTGCGGCTACCAGAGCCACTCCGCTGAGTTTGATGAGTATAGTTGTCCGGTGGAGGAGGAGCGGGCAGAAGCGAGCGATGTAGGAGAGAGGTGACAGCAGCGATGTGGGCAGTGGTGGCATCTAAGGTAGGAGATTCCGCCTCACCCAGAATTTGCTGGCGGATCATGTCATAAGTATCAGGAAGCCGGAGCAGATAACACACAACCAGAAGCTCCTGAAAGTACTTGTATTGTTGAGCCAAATCCGCAGACAAGGGGCGATTCTGAAGAATCTCAGCCCCAAGAGCCTGAACCTGTTGGTAGGCAGCAGCAGGAGATAAGGTAGGACGGGCAAAGAGGTCCGCATACAACGTATAGATGCGGGATGTCTGAGCCCCCTTGGAGTACAGAGAGGCAAGATGAAGCCAAGCGGCCTTGACCGTCTCATCATGACGGATGACGGGAAGGCACTCATCAGATAGGCTATTAGCGAGCCAAGTATGCACAAGCACGTCACTCGCATCCCAGTCATCAAAGAGAGGTGAAGTGGTAGGAGTAGGATCATCAACGAGATGGTGGCGTTTGCGTTGCGAGCGAAGGAGAAAGATGAAAGAGACGCTCCAATCCGGGTAGTTGGAGCCTACAAGCTTGGAAACGGTGCCAAGGTTCCCGGAAGGAGTAGGAGGAAGAGGCAGAGCCGGATTGGCGACAGGTGTGGTGGCAGGAGTGGTGGCAGTAGAAGCATCAGAAAGAGCCATAGAAGCAACAACGAGAAGCCGTGCGGTTAGGAAATAAGCCGCGCGGTTAGGAAGAAGAAGAGCTGCAGCGGTCACGATGTCAGACACCAACGGCTAGAAAAGCCACGACCAAGCCGCAGAACCAAGCAAAGGGAAAGAAGTCGAGCGGCTAGAAGACAGCCCGCGCGAATAGAAGCAAGGACCAAACAAGGCAAACAGTTCGCGACGAACAAGACAACAGGTCGCGACGACTTATGAAGAGGAGCAGCTAGAAAAGAAGGGCGTGGCGACTAAGAACAGGTCGTTATGACTAAGCACAGGGAACAAAGAGGTCGCGCACATAAGGGCAACAACATGGAGATAAACAAACCGCGCAGACAGGGCGCAAGCAGGCGCAAGCAGGCGCAAGCAAGCCACGCGGATAGAATTAGGAGGAGAAGATCGACTCCTCTGATACCATGTAAGAAACGAACAAAAACAAACCGGAAGTGGTATAACTGAAACTTTATTACCAAAAAGGTATCTATTACAAAGGTATGACCTCCCTTATATAGAATGGAGGAGAGATAAGAGAAAACAAATAAGAGATGTGGGACTAAAAATTACATGACACAAGCGGACTATACAGACACAAACCGCACAAGCCGCGCAGTTAGATAGAAGGACTAACCGCTCGGCTACTACCAAAGAGAGAGAGAGAGAGATCGTCATGGGAGACCGCCAGACCGCCCGGTCTCCAAGTCACTAGAGACAAACCGCTAGACCGCTTGGACCTCAGACATCAACACACAGCAACCAAACCGCTGAAGGGAAACCGCCAGACCGCGTGGTCATCAACCCGCCAAGCTAGACCGCCAGACCGCCCGGTCACCAACTTCAACACTCCAGCCCGATGGCGCGAGTCTGCAGCTCCCTAGCGGCCTCGGCGTCCTGAGGCAAGAACAGGTAAGTAAATCTAAAGCTAAAAATCCTAAGTAAAAAGAGAAAGGGATAACCTGTGCTCGCTAGTCTGCCGACGCCCTTGGCGAGCAAGTCCTCGGCAATGCCGAGCCTCCTCTCCAAGTCAACAACCTTGTCCTTAGCCAGGTCGCGTTCTGCTCAGCCTTCTGTATGAGGTGGCTGAGGTTGAAGCCGCGACGAACCACCATGTCGTGGAGCTCTAGTGCCCGCATGTAGGCCTGCAGGCCCTCATAGCTGATTTAGCGCAGGGTCATGCGCTTGTAGGCCGCGACTTCCTCGCGCCCAAAGAGGACGAAGCCGAGCGCATTAGCTTGACCTGAGGAGGGCTCGCGGTCGGCCCAGGAGGATTTGAGGGTGGAGATGAAGATCCGGTGGGCGGACTCGTCCCACTAAACCATAGGCTCGCCGGCCGAGTCCTTCCACCTCCCCCAAGGCCAAAGAGGGGGTGACTCTTCGACGGACCTAGCTCGCGGGCCGGGGTCTTCTTGACTGTAGGAGCAGAGGGCTCGCTCCCTCCTGATCTTTGCCCGTTGTCTCCTTCAGCAGGCTCCCCGGCGATCTGTCCGGGGTGGTCTCGGGCGAGCTCATGTACTTGGGCTGTTGTTTTCTCGCCCGAGAGACCACCACCACCTTTAGCTTCTTCTGTAGCGGATGGCGGCGGGGCAATTTAGACCCCGCGGGGTCAACCCGCTTCTTACCAGACGAGGTCTTGGATGATGGTGGCTTGTCTCAGCAGGCGGCTGCAGCTGCCTTCTCGCGGGCGAGAGGGTCGAGGAGTAGTCTCGGATCCACAAAAGGCGGGTTCTCAGGAATCAGTCGCTCCCCTGCATAAATAACTTAATTAGAATTCTGATGGAATTGGCGAGATCTGGTAAGGAGGAAAGTTGAAAAATATACCTTCGCCGGGAATGACGGGGAGGAGCGAGTCGAGGCCCCTTCGGAGGAAGGCAACCTCGAAGTCCTTGTGGAGGAAAAGTTTATGGAGCTCGGCATCGTTGCTGGAGATGGGGGGGGTCGGTACACCTCCTCGCCTTTTTACTACGGCGAGTAGGGGACGTTGCAGAGATCGCCCTTGAGGAAGACAATCTTGGCCATCCAGTTGTGGTGTTTGTTCGCGATCTCACGAACCTTGATAAAGGAGCCCCCGAAGAAGGCGGCGTTGTCGGGAGTCGCCTTGTAGGTGAAGAGTTTCCTAAACAAGGTCAGGTTGAACTCGATTCGCTCCCGGCATAGGAAGCTCGCGAACGCCATAATCATGGCGATGGAGTTCGGGTTCAGCTGCGCGGGCACCGTGTCGAAGTACTTGAGGATCTGGCGGATCTCCGACCAGAGCGGCAGGCGAAACCCTAACTCGAAATGCGAGATGGGGAAGGCGAGCTCCTCGGGGTAGAAAGTGTTGATGGCCTCTCCTTCCCTGGGCTGGCGCGCCTCAAAGCCAGGGGGCTTGAAGTCGGCATTGAACACGGCAAACTCCTCCTCCATCATGTTCCACTCAAAGAAACAATAGTCGATGAAGTGCTAAGCGCACTTGGAGCGACCATCAGAGTCAGGATTGGTCTTCCCCATGCTCGCGGAAGGTGTAGGGAGTGAGTACATGTAGGAAGGAGGCGAGCAGGGGAGGAAAGTACAGAAGCAATAAAAGCAGCAAGTCAGGGGTAGGTGATGGGCCTATTTATAGGAAAAGGGATCAAGGGTTGAGCCGACCGGTCGGTCCAGCTCGCCTAACCCAGCTTGCCTAACCCAGCTCGCCTAACCCAGCTCGCCGACTTCCAAAACTTGTCCCATCACGTGCCAAGCAAGAATATTATATTCAAACAAGCAATAAAATCTAAAAATATTCTAAGTTATTACAGGCCCAAGAGGGATATTGTTCAGAGAAATCAAATGCAAACAAAGCAGCAATTTCAGCACATGCGCGAGCTGAGGGGGCAGGAGGCGAGTTCCGGTAGGCCCTGCAGGGGGCCGTTCTTTACCTCCCCCAGTCTCGCGTCTCCTACCCCGCAGGTCGGCGCGAATCGCGGAGCTCGCAGATCCGCCTCAAGCATCCCCGGGCTGCCAGAAGGTTCTCATCCAGCTCCTCCAGCAACACTGAAAGGGATGTTACCTCGCCCGCTGGTCCTCCCTCGCCTCGCCTACTAGCCACGCGCACACCCGTTGCAGCACGTCGTTGTCCTCCCGCAACCGATGGACCTCGCGTACCATCTTTTTGAGGACCTCAATTCCTCGCTTCGTCAGCTCGGGGCCCCCCAGCTCGGCGTCCAGGAAGGACTCCAAGGTCTTCGGGGAAGGCAGGGGCGAGTAGCGAGCTCGCTCCAGGGATTCGTCGGCCTCCGACTGACTGAAGAAGGCTGCAAGAATAGTTGAACAATAATGTGAAGGGCGAGCACACCAGGGGAACTACGGATGATAACCAATAAAGGACGACTTGCCTGAAGAGCTCGGCGCCTCGAAGGAGAGGCGAGGTGGGGGCATCTTCAGATTTTTACTATGGCCCGGTGGATGTATTCGGGGTGGAAGAAGGTTGAATCCTAGCACTGGGATAGTTCCAGCACCCTCCCTCGAGGTCTCAACGAGCTGGGAAAGGGGAACGTTGTAACACCCCAAATCTTAGAAGAGGACCCGACGCCGTCTTTTCGGCAATTTTGGGTTTTGGGGGTAGGCACACGGCCTGTGACACGGGCCGTGTCACAAGCCGTGTTGCGCCTGGGTCGTCCAGCCGTGTTGGTCGACGATCGGCGAGAAGGCACACGGCCTTGGACACGGGCGTGTCCCTGGCCGTGTCCTTCTCGGGTTGTTGGAGGAGTTGAGCACGGTCTTGACACGGCTAGTGACACGGCCGTGTCAGGTCTGACACGGGCGTGTCAGAAGCTGTGTTCCAGGTCGTGTTCTGGTTGGAAATTTTGGGATGACGGCGAATGGTTGACACGGCCCTGCACACGGCCGTGTTGCAACCCGTGTTCGGCCCAGATTTTTTATTTTTGGTTCCGATCATGGCCGTTCATTCTTTTCTTTGGAAGATCCAACGGTGGGGAGCCTCCCTGGGCGGTTTAAGGCCGGGAATAGGGTTCCAAACCCTCATTCCCCACTTTCATTTATCTCTCTAAGTTCTAGAGAGAAGGGAGAGCAAGGAGGCCAAGTTCCGGCCGCCGGCGAAGCTTCGGAGGTCCGTTTCGCGAGCGGAGTTCAGATCCGCGAAGGTGGGAGCGTTGCGGTGGTGCTCAACCGAGCAAATCTTCTCCATGGCTAGGAAGAGGGGACGAAAGGTAACGACACTTCTCCTCTCGGTTTTTAGGATTTAGGATGCATGAATAGCATCCCCTTCCTTTCGTGTTTTGAGCATCGGATCTCTCACATGAGAGGGATTCGTGTAGCCTAGGTTCAAGAGGAACCTCCGGGTTGAGTACGTTCATCCCGGCATGCTTGCATTAGAGATCCGCTCCGTTAGCGGATTAGGCATTGTGGGTGAAGCCATGGTCGCGACCGTTAGTCCGACCCTGTGATGTTGCATAGCGAGATTTGAGGATTCGGTAGAAATCCGTTGCGGCAATACGCTGTTGTGTGTATGCGTTTTCCCCCTTTTATTTGAGTGAGTACTCGTAGTCGGAACCGGACAAGGTTAGCTCCGCTTTGTGCGGTAGATGGTTTCCTTGGAGCACGGGAAAGGTACGGTGCGAATGGTGATTGGGGTGGGGAAACCTTTGTTTGTGCTGTGCAAAGGCGTGGCTATGTCTCCGCGGTCGGCTGGCTATCCCGTGACGCAAAAGTCATGTGGGGAAAGTGTCCCGGCGAGACTAGCCCCTTGTGTGAGACTGACGAGAATGCCGAGCGGAGGGCAAGCCTGGGCAATGTAGCCATGAGCGGGTGGGGTCCAGCAAGGCTTCTTAGAATCGGTCAGTGTGAGACGGAACCCTGACGAGCGAAGTCAGATTGTGCGGGCAAGCCCGGGGGTTATGACCCTTGTGCGGGTGGGGCCTTTGCAAGGTTCCGTGTGACGGCGTGTGTGCCGTTAGGGACATGGTGGTTCCCTTTTGGTTGCGGCTTTAAGCCAATGGGGAAATGGAAGTACTCAGTGTTTGATGTTGTGCTAGATGCATACGAGCTAGGGTGCCTTGGGTGAAACCCGGGTTGCATTCATGTTGCATAGTAGGCCCCTTTCACTTTGTACAAAACATAGAGAACATGTATGTTGTATGAGACATCCAAGCCTGTTTTACCGCTTTAATATATATGCTTTTTTTGGTATACGAAGTGCTAACTTGCAGGTGGAGTGGTACCCCGGGGTCCGTTAGGGACGGCCGGAAGGAGATGTGTTTGTTACACAGTAGAGGTCAGCCTTTGCTGACCCACGTTACTTCAAATCCTTACAGGGCAAGGATCGCATGCAGGAGCTAGCGCGCCGGGCGAAAAGCCCTAAACCTCATGAAGTGTTGCTGTGCTTGGATTTTCCTTTTGGGTTTGCTACTCTTGTTATGTTTATGTCCGGCTTGCATGCCGAGGTAGCCTAGGAGTGCTTGGCACATTTATATTTTGGACTATTATTGTGTAAGGCCTTAAGGCCATTTGATACTCTACTATTAGTGGATAACTTCTGTCTGTTAGTGTTCTGTTTCCGCTGTGTTTGTCAGGAGTTTTGAGATTGGGTAGTTTTCATATCATCTTTTAATACTAAAGCTGTGGCGTCCTTATGTTGTGGGGCCCCGGCCGGACCCATATTATATGGTCTTTACAGGGGAGGTGTTACAAACGTGGGCTGGCGAGTCCGGCCTTTGCGAGCTCAATCCCAGAGTCCCGAAGGGCGGGGACAGGTCGTGTTGACGAGCCTCCGGAGCCTTAAACCGAGGGTCGACAGGAAGAATATCGGCTCACGGAGAGGTGACCTCGTCGTCCCCACCCCGGCAATCTAGGTCGGAGCAGAGGTCAATGAAATTCCCCTCCTTCCCAGGGGCGGGAAGGGTAGAGGAGCCGGTCTCAGGCTCCAGGGTCATTTTCAGGTCTTGGAAGATGCGCTCGGACGCTTCTGCATCTGGCTTCGCCATCTTGGCAAAATTAGACTCAGCCGGGACGCTCTGTGGGATATTAAAGGGAATGGAGGTTAGGCTGGCGATGCGGGCAGAGGAGACCTCGCGAGCCTTCGCAAGCCTCTCTTGGAACTCCTTAGGGAAAGGCATCTCGGCAAATTTAGAGCGAAGGGGAGTGACAAAGGTCACCCAGGTATGCAGGCGCATATTTATAGCCGCTGGTGGACCCCACCGAAAGATTCCCTAGCTCCTGCCACACTCGGTGATTCCCGTGAGGTTGGATGTTTCTTTCTGAGCTTGTGCCAACCTCGCAAAGAGCGGAGATTGTGTACAACCCTGTATCCGACGAGTGGGTCAGCAGGAGCCAGAATGGCTAAATCGTGCAGTCCGAGTCCCTCGGCGAGCTCGACAGGAGGGAGAGCTCGACAGTCTCCTCCTCGCCCAGGCGGGGTGAGATACCTTAGGGAGGCGAGCTCGTACTCGCCAAGCCCAGCTCGCCAAGCCCAGTTCGTCGAGCTCTGGGCTGTTCGTCGAGCTCTGGGCTGTTCGCTGAGCTCTGAGCTGTTCCTCGAGCTCTGGGCCCTTCGTCGAGCTCTGAGCCGCTCGCCGAGTTCAAACCGTTCAACAAGCCCGCAGCGTGCGAGTAGGGAAGATCGGGCCCGTACTCGCCCAAGATCGAAGATAGGCGGCGAGTGCCTGCTCCATCGAGTACTCGCCGCCCTTGTCGAGTAGGGTTTGTTGAGGGCTACTCGCCCAGTGATCTGTGAGGTGTTTTTACCATTTTGCCCCCGCTGGCCTGCCCATAGCCAGTTAAAACAGCGGAGTTGCGTTGTTGGCAGACCCAGCTGGGCTGTAAATAGCTGTTCAGAACAGCGGAGGTTGGCTATTTACAGGTCGTTTTCAGAAATCTATAAATATGTCCCAAGGGGTACCTCAGAAGGCATGCTCACTTGTCTCCCATACTTCTAGCGCTTTTTGAGGTACCTTAGCCCGGCATTTGGCTAAGGAGGGGAAGCGCTCAGTGATCTTTCGGGTGTAATGTGGGTCTTCCTCATCGGGCCCTTGGTCCAGTCCCTTGTTCTTTTCCCTTGTTGTTTTTCTTGTAGGAGAGAAGTAGGTGCGCGATCACCCCTTCCCCAAGGGTGAACTCCATCGAGACCGAATTTTTGATTTCAACAGTGATACCCATCGTCAACAGCGTTGGTCATCGAGAAAAAGTTTTTCTTCATTCTCGGCATATGATACACACTCCTCAATGTGAGTGGCCCCCGATCACAGTCTAAAGAAACTATCCCCTCCTTATCTACTTCATGAACAGTTTCGTCAGCCATAATAATATGATCGTTACCTATGTATTTCTGCAGAGAAGAGAACTTCGACTCATCCCCGGTGAGATGATGACCATACCCCGTGTCAAAGATCTAATCTTCCCAATGTTTGATGGTGGATATAGCACAAACACATGTGCCCATCATGAAAGCACTCCCCCAGCCATCTTCCTCGATCTTGGAAATAGCCTCCTCCTTCCCTACAACATGCCCTGGTTGAAGATTCACTATGTATTCTTGCAGGAAATGACCAAGCTTATTACACATGTAGCATCTTGGTCCTCCCGCTTCTTCCTGTCATCTGGCTTAGGAGTCTTGCTCCTTTCCTGCTGATGTGAAGAAGACGGCCACCGCTAGCAGATGTGTTCTTCTTTTTGTCCTACTCTTCTTCTTATAAGAGAGGAGATCCCCATCATCTCCCCCTGAGATCGAAACTCCAGTCATCTGCTTAACCAAACTTTCCTGTGAAGCCAATACGTTTTCCAGCTCAAGCATTGATGGTGGATTGGCACAGCCTTGCACATAAGTCACAAAGGCAACATACTACTTCTGCAAGCCGTAAATGATGTGTCTCTTCAGCTTTGACTCTAATATTAGCTCTTCCAGGTCCAAAGTAGTTATCTCAGAGCAGATGTTCTCAATGTTCAAGAAGAAAGAAAAAATGAACAGATCACCTTGAGTGGTCGTTGCCAACTCGTTTTCCAAGAACTGTAGATGAGTTATGTTCTTCATGTTTAATAGGATATCCAAGGACATCTAGATTTCAGCTGCTGACAGACATTTGATGATGTGATCAAACAGTTCCGATGAGATCGCACGCTATAGAGCGAATGTTGCCTTCATATTGGTTTGCCTCCAAGCTTTCGCCACATCAACATTTCCATCAGCAACGACTACTTCTTGTCGGTTGTCACCACCGACAACTTCCCAAAGATCCTTGCAAAGAAGGTAACTCTCCATGCAAGACCTCTACCTTTTGAAGTTGTTCTGCGTTAAGAGTTCAATTCCAATTCCTCTTGCATAACCGTCTTCCATTGCACCCAACTGATTTACTTGAACTTCATGAAGGAATAGCAAACTGTTGAGATTGGTGAACTACTAACTCCTCAACACTTCTCTGATACCATGTAAACATTTATGAAGGAAGCCGCAAGATGTCGCAGGAACACTCAACCACAACCAAAGCCAAGTATAAATTAGAAACAATAGCAGCATAAGAGTCTTCAATTAGAATTAATAACTTCTTTACAAAGCGATATATATTATGAGACATGATTCACAATGTAGCCAAAGGAAACAAAAAAACTACAACAAAATGTAAACCGCGCGGACAGCAAACTATAACCGCACAAGTCGCATATCTGCAAGCTAAATCCGCCGAAACCACTGAAGTCACCAAATAGCGACTAGCCGCGCGGACTGCTTGTTATTGAAAAACTGAAGAACTTAAACAGAACCCACTAATAGACTGGGTGAACTGCTCTGCTTAACCGCAACTCAGAGGAAGAGACTTTAAATCGCAGAGACCATGACTTGCTGTTATTCGCTGACTGCTATCCGTGAACTTTTCTACACCAAGCTTGCACTAGTTGTCTAGCCGAGTAATGCTAGCCGCACAGCCTACACAAAGTTAACTTCACTTAGGTGCCGTTTGGGAGGGCTTTTTCCCTCCGGTGCTTATCAGCCGCACCACACTTTTGTGGAAAAGCGAGGTTTGTTTTTCCACAGCTCCAAACCCCCGTTTTATTACTGCCGTTGTTTTTAGGTAAATAGGGATAAGCCACTTTTTATCCCAGTCGATCCGCGCCGCTGCTCCGCATTTCTTCTTCCCGCATTTCTTCTTCCCGACTCATTCCAAGCGGGATTGATCTCCGTCTCGACTGCAGCTGTCGCGGTCTCCCCCTCCCGATTCCTCTCAAGCGAAGCCCTAGCAACGACGACGGTGAGAGACGACGGACAAATCTTAGCGACGACGGCGAAACCATAGCGACGACGCTGCTCATTCCTTCAGTTTTGGCCTCTTTTTGCAGTTGTTCGTCTTTGAGTAAGCTGCAGATGGGGAGATCACTGAGCTCCTGCTTCAAGATCGTGTCCTCCGTCGGCGATCCGGCCAACGGAGACGATGGACTGCCGCAGCCGGAGGTATCTGTTCTACCTCTTCTTCGTCGCGTTGATATGAGATCTGCAATGGCTGCATTGCTGGATAAATGTGTTTTTTCTTTTCTTCTTGTTATGTACATCTAGAAATTTTAACGTTCCTCTTGAAATTTGCTAGAATTGCAACGAATGTGGGAATCTCTTTTATCTCCTTCGTGTTTTTTGGGCTTAGGGCTTAGAATTGCACTTGGATTTTGCTATCTTGAGATAATTTGTTGGTTGAAGCATGGGATCAGTTCTTCTTCTTCTTCTTTTGTTGAATCATTTTATTAGGGGGGGGGAGGGGTTTAACTGCTAATCATTTTATTAGGGGGGTTTTGAACTGCTGCACATCTCGGTGAGATTGTTTATGAGTGTGTGTGTGATTTTATATGTGTGTGTGTATATATTATATAGATTTGTATATGTGTGCGTGTTGGAGTTAATTGTGTGTGTATGTATATATCTATGTGTGTGCATATGCATTTGTGTTTTTGTTTTTGTGTATCCAAAAAACAATATTATTTTTGATTATAAAAAAAACAGTTGTCAAAACTCCATTTTATCCAAACAGTTTTTACAAAACAGCTTATGGGTAAGCTCTGCAAACTCCATTTTATCCAAACAGTTTTTTAACAAAACTCTGTTTTTAAGAAACAGCACTTTTTCTGTCAGCAGCTTTCCGTCAGCAGCTTATCATCAGCAACAGCTTAGCCAAACAGACCCTTAGTCGCATCAGTTAGAAAAATGTAACCGGAAGTTTTAAGCTCAAGCTGAGTTCTCACCGTTCTCAGTCATATATAACAAGCTGGAGACTCCTATTTATAGGCATGAGGAGTGTCGTAGCCACCCATATTGATAGTATAACTGCATATTAATCATGCAGCTAGCATCACGTATCCGCATAGGGCGGATACGAGCTCCAGTCTGCCACTGATAACTTCTATCCACAAGGGCAGAAAAATGACCAGTCCGCATAGGCAGAAAGGACCAGTCCGCATAGGCAGAAAGGACCAGTCCGCAAGGATGAGACTGGCCGCACTGTCGTTGACTGTTATCCAACAAGGATGGAGGACGCAACACTGGTGGACTGCCAGACACCGCCACCAAACTGCACTGCCTTGCGTACACAGCTCCCAGTCTGCGCATACTTCAGCCCGTAAATAGAACAAGGACCGTGCCCAATCAACTTGCCAAACTCAATGAGCTCCAGAAGCAGTCCGCACAAACAGGCGATCTTAACGAGTCAGACAACAACCCTAGACTTATCACAAAGGACCAAGTCAACAACACCAGTGGACTTTTGTTATCAACCAGCCCGAGAAGGCTCCAGTGAACTGGACGGTTGGCCACCACAGTCCGCACTAACCGTCATCCTTCTTGCAAGCCAGAACCTGAAGCTTCAAGCAGACTGTGTGATCTCACCAACCAGACTGCCACAGCCGCGATTAGAGAAGTCTAACCGCCCGGTTTCAACCTAGGGTGGTTGCTGAGCCAAATCATAAGAGGGGGGACTGGCAACCCGCCAAAGGCTATTCGCCAAAGGCTATCTGCTAGGTCGGCGACGGACTCTGCGGTCTGTGCAGTCTACCCAATCAGATCACCCACACTTCACTTCACTCCCACTTCAATAATTTTAACAATTATTTGCAATATTATTTGCTCCTACACTAATTTTGACCATTCAAATCTGCACGTTGCATATTCAACGTAAAATTTAATTTATTGATATGATAAATCATTAAGGAGCTAACTTTTTAAAATCCGAGTACCCACACATAATAAGAATATCTAATTTCTGGTATAAAGAGTCAACTTATTTTATTTCACTATAAATCTATGATATCATAATTCATTAATGTAATCTGAAAACACTCTTTATGCCTAAAGAAACGCGTAGAAGGCCCAAGAATATAACAAAAATAACTCTGACAATGCAATAAAAATAGTACATTGCTTGCTGAATAGTGTCGACATCACTCTCAAAAATAACATAATACAAAGTTCATTGATGTTAGGGCAGGAGAGCCTTTTCACCAAATAGGCAAATATGGCAGCAAATAGTAACACTAAGGCAACATATCTCACTCCTAATCAGCACAAAGTGATTGTCAACAAAGACATTATGTTAATTAAGTTTTTACCTTTTGGAATATGAAAGTAACATAAATTTAAGGACTAAAATGAATCAAAAAAAAGTATTGAGAACATTTTAATAAAATAGTAAATGTATAGGAACCAATATAACATTTTTGCCTCACTTATTCATGTTATAATAAAATAAAAAAAATGGATAAAGCCAACTGGATAGGACAAAGTTGTCGAGCACTCCCCCAATTCCCAATCTAGGTCTTAGCCTAAGATATGGACCACCAATGATGTCAGTATTCAACACCCACCTGATGGGAGAAAGCATGATTAGCTATTAAAACCTACAATTGCCATATGTGAAAACTAAACTGATGCAATATGGATCACTCAAAAAACTCAAAGTTCTCCAATTCGTGAAAGCTAGCTATCAGGCAAAATAAACCAAAAAGAGAATGTTAAAGTGCTCATACTGGGTTATCAGCAAACCTTTATTATATATCTGCAACCTAAAATATTTAAATAAATATTTAAATATTTATCCACAAAACAAATTTGTTAATGATAAATCAAAATATTTATATAAAAAATCAACTTTAATCATTGTTGTCCATTCATATGTTAAAAAGTTGGGCAACCAAAATATAATAGTACTAAATTACAAGCTTTGAAGACAAATAGAAGTTCACATGAGGTATTTAAAATTCGGTGATTGTTATTAGCACCGCAGTTTTGCCTAGTCGCGCCGCACTTTCTCCTAATTTTTTGCATCTTTTAAAAATACGCCTTGTGCATGCATTTTTATGAAAGGTGTTCATCACAAAAGTTGTAGATCTTGACGAGATCTACAACTTTCGTGTTAAACACCTTTCCTAAAAATGCATATGCAAGGCGTACTTCTAAAAGGCGCGAAATCTGGGCGTATTTCGAAAGTACGCCTTGTACATGCATTTTTAGGAAAAGTGTTCAACACGAAAGTTGTAGATCTCGTGGGAGATCTACCACTTTTTTGTTGAACACTTTTACTAAAAACGCATGTACAAGGCGTATTTCCAAAAGACGCAAAAAATTAGGAGAGTGCGGTGCGACTAGACAAAACTGCGGTGCTAATAACAATCACCAAAAATTCTTGTATGAGCATCAATATCTTCATTTGTACCTGCAATTTGTCGGTGATGAGAAATAAACTGACTTTGCGCTGAATTGTTACATTTTTTATGACCAAGTTTGAAATTTAGACCATTAAAATGGTTAGCCATGATGCTGCCAAGTTCCTGATTCAAAATTTACCCGAGTATAGTCTACAAGCAGCTCATTTGCATACGTCTCTGAGTTATTATCTAAAAATCCTTTGGGGGCCCAAGACTGGATTTTGTTCTCAACAATTAGCAAGCTTCCTTCATATTAAACGTCATTAACTCTGAATCCTGTGTCTGAGTGCCTATGAAAGATTATCAACCTGAAGTTTGACTTTACTTCAAACATAGGGAACTAGATGTGTAATCCCCCGCAGGCATTTCAAAATACATGGACAATGTTCATAAAATTGGTGCTAAGAAATGTAAGGGCATCAAGTTTAAATTTTGCGCACAAAGACTAAATTGTGCATGTAGCCCAGTATAAATTAACATATGGAAAATAAATAGTCATTTTCAAAATTTATGATACTAGGGATTAGCCTAGATTTCAAAATGTCACACAATTCTGACCAAATAAGTCGTGTATTAAACCAAAGCATTTGATCAACACAAGTTGTCAGCCATTAAATACTTTCTTGCAACAAAAGCAATGGTGGGGATTAGCTGTGTTTGGGACAATTGTGTATCACGTAAAAAATATTTAATGGCAACTCAATTATCCGTGGTCAGAAATTAAGACTCTGTTTGGGACAATTATGGCGCTTGAGCTGTGGAGGTGTGAGTGCGCCAGTAAACGTAATGGTGGGGATTAGTCGCGTCTTGAACTACTTGGGCAGGACTTTTTGGCCCAAATTTCAATTTTTGAGATGTGGTGGCCTTTTGGCCTAAAATGTGATTTGGGGAAAATAGCATTTGTGACGACACTCACCCTAACGCTAGCTACATCTTTCATAATTTTATTCATAACCGCTGTCCCTCTCCCACCTCACATTCAAGCGTGGTCTAAGGAATGCATGATCTATATTTCTTAAAATGGTTGGATCAATAAAGTTGCATAAATTATAATAGATAACTAGAATAAAGTTCTAATGAGATTTATTGAGGCATCATTCCATACTCATGAATAATGTATGTTAAATCATGTATGATATCAGGATAGCTTGTAATATGGTAATAAATAACTATATGAAGAAATAAACATGTGTGTTGGAAGCTAAATCCATTCGACAACAAGTTTGGATTAAAAGTGGATCAAGGAGCTTGCTACCTGAACATAGTTGGCAGATGAGGTAAAATAACATCAATGCATTGCCTCATCTACCAAATAATTACCCTTTGAAAAGGCATTTCTTCTGAGATTGTAGCACCCAGCAATGATCATAATCATCCTAAACTTACAGTCATGATAGTTCTGTGATGCATTTTTATTCTAAAAGTCATTGTGTAAATTTATTTCTCAAAACTATTTTTTGTCCAAAAATATACATCACTTTAGCAGACAACAGAATCCATGAAAAGAATGTATATAAAATTATCACATACCTCATTGTGATTTAATAGCAGGAGTTCAAAACCAATATCTGCTTCAGAAGCTCTCTTCGTCTCTTAATTTTGATAGAATATAAGAGAATTTTTCTGTGGAGATGAAAATTTTATAGAAATTTCAGAAATAACTAGTGTAAATATTAGCTAATGAGCTACAACAGAAGACAACTTTAGGTTCACTCTCCAATGAATATCAATGTAAGACAACTTTAAACTACTATTTTTCAATAGCAATAGTACAATGCCATGCTAAGGAGTTTGCTATTGTGAATTATATAGCATCTTACATTCCTAGAGTGTCTACTAGTTATTTCAAACCGTGGCTAATAAATATTTAAAATAATAAATTATTTATTTTTTATAAATAAATAGAGAAGAAATTTTAATTTCTTCTCCCCACATCCACCAGCATGAACAATAAATTGAAAACAAGAACCATAGATGTAGCAAATAGCCTCCAAGTTACTCTAATTTTTGACATACACTTAGATGAAGTGTCAAGTTAGACAGGAGAGGAAAACATTAATAAGAGGGCTGAAATTGCCATGTAAACTCGTTATCCAGGCCATATATTTTGAGGAAGCACAGATGCTTAATTCTGCATCTTCATCCCATTCCAAGGATAAAAATTCAAACCAACGTGAATCACCAGAACTGCGAACAATAACAAGGAACAACACTAATATCAATTTTTTGTCAACTTTAAGAAAAATTAAGCCTTGTTACAACAACAAAGGAAAGTAAGGTTTTCTTGCAACCCGTTTACAGGCATGCTCTATAAATCAGAAGCACAGTAGAGCAAAATAAATTCTACAACAAACCACTACATGTATATGATGGATGGAGGAATTCATAGAAATGAAGTTTTAATTATTCCAGAAAGTTAATTCACAATAAAAGCAGTTCATACATCTCTGCAGAATCATCAACAACACCTTCAGCCTCAATCAGGCCATTTACAATCTCATACCTCTGCATAAACCACAAAATAATGTTGTCAATAAACTAACAAATATGACAGGGTATACTAAGATTTTAAAAAAAAAAAGAGAAATCACCTTACGGTACAGAGGTTCATAATGGTATTTAGCTTAAAGGGCTACTCTTTCCTCAGGAAATTTAGCCTCAAACTCATCATGCTGGGCCTGTGCGATTTATTGCAACAGATAAATTCATAAATAATTTTGAAGACAAATGATGGCATTGCTTTACTAAAGATTGGATTTTGAATTTGTTAGAGTTTCTGAGTTGAAGATAAATCATACTTGAGCAGGGAGGAATAAGGTTAAAAAAAGGGTAAAAAAGTACAATGAAATACAAACACTGAAATGTAATAAGTAAGAAAAAATTCTAACTTTTGAAAAAAATTACATCAGGAAATTAACCAAAAATCATGAAAATAACACATTACCAATTAAAATGGAAGGAAACTACCTACAAACAAAATGAAATAATTGTAAATAAACACTTTCCTAGTGCTGTCAATGCAGCACTACAAAAATAGATCTGCAAAATAGTAAAGCACACCATCCATATTGTATGATAGAAATGCCCAATCCACATAATAATTGGAGGGAACACCTGCAAACAGTTGATAGAAAACCTGCAGTGATGTATACTATAAACAGTTGATAGAAAACATGCAGTGAGTATTAAAAGGAAATTAATTCATTCATATATAGGAATTAACTAAATTTTAAGATGACTTCCCATCCTTCAATTTCGAAACTTGACACATTTTAAAAATGAGCATCAAGAAATAGAACTCAGTTCCATCTATTTTCAACTAAACAAATTGATGCAGGACGATGCGTAGGGTTTACACGTCTGTCGGTTTTTTTCTAGGAACTCCTCGTCACCTTCGATCTCCTCTCCGAGGTCGTCCGCTATCGCACACGGGCACCAAGGAGTTAAAGCGCTCCCTCACACGAGGTGGTTCCACGAAATCACTCAAGACAGTAAGGAAGCCACAAACTAAACAACCTAAAATTCACTCGCTCTCACACCAGTGGCTACACGAATTCTCTAACACACGAACTAAAGTTCACTCGCTCTCACACTTAGTGGCTACACGGAATCTCTAATCAAAAGAGAAAATTAATACCTCTTTTCTATGTTCACGATTCCAGAAGGACAACACAATTTTCCTATCTCATGAAGGCGCAGCCAATCAGAACCTATATATAAACTCTAGTATAGTTCTCACACAAGATGCAAACATAAACTCTTCAACCTCAATTGGCTGCAGGAATCAAGCTTATTCAGCAACAACAAGAAATTTCAACTTCAACAATTCTTACCTACAACAAATACTTTCTACCACCGGAAGCAAGGGCTTCTAAACAGGATTTCAATAACATCCAACTAATCAATTGATAGCAGCAAAGAACAGCCGATTTCACAGAACTGTTCATCTTCTCCAGAGGAAGGTAACGGCAACACACACCAAACACATACAGCTCTCACCAGAGCTTCAATCGCGCCTAATTTATAACAGGAAGCACACAGCAAGCTCTCACACAGAGCTTTTAATTACGTCTAAACTCTAACAGGAAGCACACAGCAATCCCTTAATTGGAAACACATTCACAACAATTCATCATTTTCAGCATTCATCACCTAACAAAAATACAAAACACATCCCCTTTTATAGGGTTACAACAAGAAAACTAACAGGTACCGGAGGAACTAGAGGAGTGCAGCCATGGCGTGACGATCACGGACCGGCAACCGTCGGGGAGAGGGGTCATGGTTGCGGGGCATGCAAGAGAGAGCATCATAGCCACTGATGGCGTCGAACTGTGGCGTCAGGCGAGTGGAGGAGCGTGAATCCAGCTAGGTCGTAGATCGATAATGGTGGTTGCGAAGAAACCACGGGATTTGAGGAGAAGAGCAGTACCTGCGGCGGCTGAATCGGGCCAATCTCCTCTCTTTAACCTAAGTTTATAATATATATATATATATATTTATAGTTAAACATAAATATATATATATATATATATATATATATATATATTCATATATATATATATTCAGATATATATATTCATATATGAAATATATAGAGAGAGAGATTTATATATATATATATATGTTCACACATACCCACACAATATGAAAAATTACATACAATTGCAAAGTGAAAAATAAAATATGAAAATTTTAGGGCTGATAGAGGTCCGGTCGGGTGCGGTGTCGAACACTTTTGCGTCGACCTGATCTGGACTGGTCTCCACGACAAACACTTGAACACACAACTACAAGTGAGATCTAATCACTTCTGGGAATATGGAATTACACCCTTGGATCGAAGAACCAATGCTAATGGCAAACTAGCCCTTCACAAGCCACTTGCCTTCACTGAATTACACCCCACTGCTTTATGTAAAGCAGATTTAGATGCTTTCTTATAAAGAAACAAGCAGTCGTGCACGGGGGATCTCGTGCGGGCAACATTCGTCGTGGGTGCGACATTTGTCGTGGGGGCGACATTTGTCGTGGGGGCGACATTGGTCGTGGGGGCGACATTGGTCGTGGGGGCGACATTGGTCGTGGGGGCGACATTGGACGTGGGGGCGACATTGGACGTGGGGGCGACATTGGTCGTGGGGGCGACATTTGTCGTGGGGGCGACATTTGTCGTGATGGCGACATTCGTCGTGGGGGCGACATTCGTTGACATAAAGAGGCTCCACGTTATCTCTAAGCACTCTAACCGTTTGACCTTCCCCTCTCCAGGAAGCAAACAACAACCCTAATAAAATTCCTCACACAAAGGCAATCCTTCAAACAATAAACAATTTAATGTTACTGTTCATTAATCAAACCTTAACTCCTACAACACACGGGAAGCAAGCTAATTACCAACAACAAAGTTTTCCACTGAAAAATGAAAAAAACGCAAGCAGGTAAATGGAAACAATTCACAGATAGTCACCTGCATTAGCATCTATCACCATCTAAATTCCTACAACATTCACTTCACTGTTCATCGTCTTCATCGACGGTAATTACACAACAACAATCAAATTTCAATAATCAACAATCATATTTTTGACTAACACTACTATTCTTCTTCCCTAACATTCCCACACAGGAAACACGTACATCAAAGTCACAGCTTCAAATCTTCAAGTTCTCATCACCTCTAATCAACTAATACAAATCTTTCCCCCTTTATAAGGTAAGGGCAAAAGGAGAAAACAAATAACCTCCACTAAGTTCTGAATCGGCGGAGGCGTGGCGCTCGGGTAGTTGCTGAAAAATCCCACTGGATCGATCAGCCAATGGATGAATTCGTGGCCGGAAAAGGGCGCTAGACCGGTCATTGTTGCGGGCATTCCTGAAGAAGCCGATCGTGGAGGAATCGTGGGCAGAACTCGCGTGGGGATTCTCTTGGAGCAGCACCATGGTCGGGGAAGGTGCAGCTGAGTCTAGCCCTAACTTGTGGAAGATGCACTGGATTAGGTTGCTTGGAGGCGATTCTGGCTGATGGGGCGGGGCGAGGAGGAGAAACCGAATCGCCATTTTGGCCCTAACCCCTGTGCAGCTTTGATCGAGAGAGGGAAGAGACCGGCTTTCGCGATTTTGAGGAGGGTGAATAGTGCAGGAAACGAGGAAAACTATATTAATTAAGCCCTAATCCAGTCAAAAGACCAAAATACCCCAAAGTTAACCCACAAAAACTATTTTTATGAGGGCATTTTGGGATTTAAATGTTACACATGGAGTCATTAGGGGTTTCCTTATATAATAAAGATTTTGATTGCTAAACAATGTTTTGCAGAAATAAAAGCCAAGTATTAGTACACAATACTTTTTTCTCTCTCCTTCGTGTTATAGTTGATAATAAGATTAATATATATATACGAATTATATGAAAAAAGGTAATAAATTTCCCTGAAGCAAATAAGACCAGCCCTCCCTATTTATAGAGTTAAGCAGACATCCATCAAGAGAGAGTAACTCAAATACTCGGCCAAGCTGCTCGCCGAATATATATACGAATTATATGAAAACTCTTATATTTTCTCTTTGTCAAAGGGATCGTTGAACCGACGAGATATCGCCAAGTTTTGCTTGATCCCCCCATATGTTGGTCTCTGGCGTAATACCACCATGACCACATATAGCGGGGATTGTTCGCATATGTGCAGTGGGAGCCATCCAATCTGTGCAGGCGGACTTCAGGGATGCGGATCCTAGCCGGTATCTAACACAAAGCGTGCATCAAGAGAGGTCTCATGTGTTAGCTCTACTGTGCTCCGTTAGGGATACATTACAGTTAAGATGATTGTTACTTGGCAAGCAATGACGTTCAAATGTAGCCTTGTCTCTACGATCATCTCACAAATGTAATGGTCGAACACTCTGAGGTACTCTCAAGTCGTCCCTTCCGGGGACCCACAACATTGCTGATCCTTTAGGGCGAGCAATGTTATAGACCACTTAGCGCACCTGGCCTAACTGATCAGCGTAGCTTGTAGCCCTAAGGCATGAGAGAAGTGTGTCCATCATTCCTTATTAGGAGTTTTGCATTTTGTTCTCTTTTGCGCCCTTTCGGGGGAGCGCGGTTAATCCGCCCATGGTAGTCTACACTTTTGATGATCCTTTAGGGCGAACAATGCTATAGACCTTTTAGCGCATCTGGCCTAATTGATCATCTTCAGGTGTAGATCTCTTTCAAACTGTCTTTCCTTCAAGTTAACAGGTTAAATTCAATCTCTCCGAAGGATTTATGGCGTTATATTTCTTGCTTATGCTCTCTTTATATACTCGAGCTCCATAAAACTCTATCTGCTGGCAGTACATCCACTATGCTTATTAATATTCTTGGCACCGATTATTCCATCAAAGAATCTGGTTCTCTTGGTCGACAAGACATGTTATTGAAATCTAATAAGTGTTTTTCACCTAGCTAATCCGGATTTCATATTATGGATATCATGTCTGACTGCGCAAGAAGATTATGGTTATGGCTTGACCCCTACTCGACTAAGCTCATTCCTTTGCTCGGTTAATAGCTGGGATTATTGAATTTTCCTCCTGCTTAATTATATCTAACTTACCGAACACATATCTGCAAGTTCCCCTCAGGTACTTGCAAATCATTTTTCTTTCATATCTGCTTCTTTCTCTTTTTTTTCTGAGAATAGAAGATGCTTGCAAGTTCCCCTTAGGTACTTGCAAATCATTTTTCTTTCACATCTGCTTCTTACTCTTATTTTTGTAGAAATTAGCAGATGCTTGCAAGATCCCCTCAAGTACTTGCAAATCATTTTTCTTTCATATCTGCTTCTTACTCTTCTTTTTGCAGAGATTAGCAGCTGCTTGCAAGCTCCCTTCAGGTATTTGCAAGATACTGTTTTTTTATACCTCCACTCACCTTTGTTTTGCGGAGCCAGTAGAAGACATTCACAAATCTTCTTCACTTTGAAAGAACAACTCAGGTACACACAAAATGTGCCTTTTTTCACTTACAATAACTTCCTTTGCAGGAGAAAAATAAGCTTGCGGACTTCTCTGAGGAGATACATCAAGTTCTATATCTCCCGCACTGTCTTTCATTTTCCTACTTGGGGCAGATTGCAATTTCAGTGGTTACCTCTACTTTTTCAAAGTTTCCTGCAAACTTAAAAAGTGCGGGGATTATGTTAACCCAGAAATCAGCAATCCTCTCCAAGGTGGCTAGCTTGCAAGCCGCGGACTGCTCCGTCTCATCCGGAGGGTTCACAGCCTATTTTCAGGCTAACCACGCGGATAGACTTTTCTATCCGCGTGGCTAGGCTAGCGGCCCAGTAGTCGCCAGCCCTGCGATGGCGTGGACTGTTTTCCAGTCCGCACCATCAGGTCGCGCGGTTAGCCGAGCGGGTAGCAGTCTCCTCTCCAGCCTGCCATCAGTTCGCAGACTCTCCTTCAGGTCGCCGCAAGCAGGAACTGGCCTAAGCTCTTCTTCAGTCCGCCTGCGAAAGGCGGCCTCGCATCCCAGTCCGCAGCAACCTTGACCGCTTTGAAATGGACCGCCTAAGCATTAGGCGTACTCCACCTCAGTCCACTAGCTGTTAGCGACCTGCCTCCAGGTCGCCCAGGAGTAGGCGACCTGCCTCTAGGTCGCCCAGCAATAGGCGACCTGCCTCCAGGTCGACAAAAGTTGGCGACCTGCCTCCAGGTCGACAAAAGTTGGCGACCTGCCTCCAGGTCGTAGTTGGAGACCTGCCTCCAGGTCGACAACAGTTGGCGACCTGCCTCCAAAGTTGGCGACGACCTGCCTCCAGGTCTCCCGGCAGATTGGCGACCTGCCCCCAGGTCGCCCGGCAGTAGGCGACCTGCCTCCAGGTCGCCCGACAGTAGGCGACCTGCCTCCAGGTCGCCCGGCAGTAGGAGAACTGCCTCCAGGTCGCCCGGCAGTAGGAGAACTGCCTCCAGGTCGCCCGGCAGTAGGGGACCTGCCTCCAGGTCGCCCGGCAGTAGGCGACCTGCCTCCAGGTCGTCCAGCAGTAGGCGACCTGCCTCCTAGTCGCCCGGTAGTAGGAGACCTGCCTCCAGGTCGCCCGGCAGAAGGTGTCCAGCCTTCAGGTTGCCCCGCAGTAGGCGACCTGCCTCCTCAGCCCGCCTAGCAGGTGCGACCTGCTCCATCTATTCGGCAGCAAAAGATGGCGGACTCAGTCTCAGTCCGCCTAAGGGATGTGGACTTGCTCCTCCCTCCAGCTCTCCGTCAACCCGCAAAGCATCCAACGGACTCAATCTAAATCCGTCAAAAGGTGGCGAACTCGCTCCACCAGCAGGGGCGACTTGCTCCTTCTACCCGCCAGAAGCATCAACTTCCCAACACCGGCTTCTCTCAGAAGTCCGCAGCATGTCGCGGATTTGATTTCAGCTCTCCCATATCATCGGGGTGACGTCATCAAGCCCAGTTATGGAAGATTCCTCCTCGAGCCTATAAATAGCCCCGCATACCTCTCGTTTTGGGTAGGAAGACAGTGGTGGACCAACCAGCGCAGCAGACCCTGCGGATACAACTTTCTGTCCGCAAGCACTGTTCGCAGACTGATCCTTAGTCCGCGCGGCCTCCGCGGCTAAACCTTGCGGTTTAGTCCCCGAACTTGGATCAAGCAGCATGTCCCAACGACCTCAGTGGTCCTCTAGGCCTGATAGCGCAGTCCGTCCGGCCTTGTGTAGCGAGATGCGGGATCAGCAGTCCGCGCGGTCTACCGACCTGTTTGGTCAAACCGCGCGGCCTCTGGCAATCTTCTTTCTTCCAGCCGCCAGCTTCCCCTTGCACCCTTTAGATTTTCTCAAGTAAAGGAGCAAACTCAAGCCGTAATACTGATTCATAATCAAAGGAAAGCCCGTCGCAGGAGTGGCATATAAGCCGCGGCGGGCGAATTATGTTGTTGTCGCTGGAAGCGGCCTCTCATCTCCCCTTCACCCTTCTCTCGGCCTCTACCGCAAATCCCTAACCGTTAAAAAAACCGACTGCTCGACAGTTCCTCATCAACCTCCCATTATCCCCGCAACCCAGATCGAATGTGCTCCACTCTCGAGCATGCGGAAACATTTTCCGCATCAGCTGCCCGGCAGTGTCTTCTCCTCCTCTTCTCCTCATCCTCCCGTGAGATTTCGAACAGAGTTATCTACCGGTGCCATTTTCCGCATCAACATGGAACAAATTTACCGACGTGTTGTATCATGCATGGCTCTTCTTTAAAATAGTAAATGCAAATCTTCTCAAAGGATGTAAGATGGGTTACTTAAGGCTTTTTTGCATCTCTTCCGGTCCTTACCTCATCAAGAACCACAATTTCCTTTGTTCTAGCTGGGGTAAGCATTTTCTGGTTCTTACATCAACAAAAAATAGAACTTCTAACACTTGCTTGACAAATTATTCAGAGATTTCTGGTATCAAGCCAGGAAATAATTCAATTAGAATGTATATCAAAGAAAAACACATTCTCACCACAAGTAAGAATAATAAATAATATGAATATATATATATACATGTATATATATATGTGTGTGTGTGTGTGTGTGTACATATACACATACAAAGATCATATACATCACAATTGAATAATCATCATATTATAGCGTACCAATTTGTTTCCATCTAATATCTCAAGTATCATTGCCGTGGTGTACAGCCTGCAGTCAGTACAATCTACAGTCAACTACAGTAAAAAATACATGTGCCAGCATGTTATTACTAGCAGAAAAAAATGCAAAGAAACTTGCAAAATGTAGAACACCCTCAGGAATAAGAAGTGGGAATTGATTTAGGGTAAATTATATGCAAGTTCCTGATCTTTTAATAACCTCCAAATTACGAGAATCAGCAAAATCTTCATCATTAAGGAAACGAGGAAAATACCCTTAAATTTTTAAGCTATTTTTCTCTTAAAAGGCCTAATATTAAGCTAGCAAGCATCTCCTTCCTCCCTCTTTCCATCACCACCTACTCCCCCACCTAACATAAAAGAGGTCAAACATATGGATTGGGACAGACGAAGCTTTAAACTGTCACTGACACCACTGGCAGACCGGTTTGTGATCCACAACCTTAATAGAAGGATGTCCTTTGACTTTGGCTCCGTTTGGGAGAATTTATTTTCTCCAGTCAAGCGATTACGACCGCATGAACCGAATCTTAATTATGGTCCAGTTCGTGTGATCGTAACGCTTGACCGGTGAAAACTAGTCCCCCAAAACAAAGCCTTTATTTGCATTTCATTTTATAAGTTACATCAGCATAGCATCAAGAATGAATAATTTAAAAAAAAATTGAAGAAAAAAACCAATTTTGAACCAATATCACTAAACATGAATATCCTGACTTGAACTCAGGACAACCTCCAGATGGATCCTTAAGGAATAATTTACTGCAACATGTCCAAAATTATTCATAAAATGAAATTGATGGGAATACTGGTAATTAACTGCAACATGCCAAAGAATTAAGCTATTAGCACTCGATAATACTCCATAAGTCAGGATTACTTTCTCTCAAGTATTTAAGCTTGCCAAATGAGACATGCCAAATTATATGGCGAAAATGAGCTTAACAATCCTTTTTTTACTACATGGCTTAAAACACAATAGCAGCTTATGCATTGATCTATTAAGTTGCGAAAAGTGACTTGATCTATTAAGTTGCGAAAAGTGACTTGATCTATTAAGTTGCGAAAAGTGACTTGATCTATTAAGTTGTGAAAAGTGACTTGATCTATTAAGTTGCGAAAAGTGACTACGATGGTAAAAGAAGTAATAAATAATGAAAACAATAGAATATGTACAAAGTAGATAGAACATTAGAATATGTACCAAGTAGAATAATGATGATAATTTTTTGTCTGCAGGGCTAGTATCACAGATGAGCATAAGAATGGCATCATCACTGTCACACTCTGCACTGGGAGTATCACTTCCATCCATTCTTACTGCAGACTAGCTTTGGTAGATGTGTTATATAATATTGAAGTCTCTGCAAATGGATTGGGTGATAATGAACAAGGAACTCTACTGACTCTGAAAATAGGATCAGAATCACCCCCATCAAACACCACATTATGAATGGTAATGATTCCAATCACCACATTATGAGGTCATAATTATTAGCGGATAGTGTATATCATACATTTAGAGAAGCGCCTGCCATAGAACCATATCAAACAGCCAATGAGATACTGAAAACACTAATGCAACTAACTTAGCAGAATTAACAATCAAGATGTTCATATGAACACAATGCATGTGAGCTAAAAAACCTGATTCTTTGCGCATTACATCACAAGCTTGCTGACCGCCCCAAATGGTTGCAACAATTACAAGAAGTTGTTCTGGACGAGAAAATATGTGGGTGAGCAATTATCAAACACCAGCAGGTATGAGATTTCACTTTCAAATAATGGATATTTAATGTGTAATACCTGGAATGTCCAGTAACTAATGAAAATGGAAGTAATTAGTGATGGCGATTGACGGCCCAAGCGTATCTGCTTCCATAGAATGTTGAAGCACTTCCATACAATTCTATCCAAATTTTCACATTTTCTCAGATACACTTCCATACATGGGCATAGCTAGTATAGGTCCAGGAGGGGCACGTGCCCCCCCTGATTTATCGGGGAATAGGAATAGGGATTTCGCCATTTTCATTTCCGCCATTCCGCTAACCTAGCCGCCGGCCCGCCGCTGCTCCCTATCCCGCATTCCCGCCGCTACTCGCCTGCTCCTTCACCCGTGACCCGGCGGTACTCTTCTTCATCCTCTTCACAGAGTTCACACTCGGCTTCTTCTTCTTCTTCTTCTGAGTTCTGGCCCTTCTCTGATTTCTGTCATTCTGATTTGTTCAGATCGCTCTGCCCCCCTATCCCTTGATCGATTTCTTCATGGATGCTTGTCTACTTGATAGCTTGTTTTCTTCTAGTGATTTGTTCTGATTTCTTCTTGGATTTGTTCAGATCGCTCTGCCTCCTAGTCTCCTACTTGGATCTGGATCGATAGCCACGCCAACCTCCAACTTATCCTCCACCGGCTAATAACTCAAGGTAATGGTCACTGGTCAGTTGATACTTGATAGCATGATTTCTTCTTGGATTCTCCTTACCTTATTTTGTTGTCTAAATATTTTCAGTAATCATGCTCATTCAATTTAATAGAAAGAAGCTTCAATTCTAAATCTTGCATTTCACCAAAAAGGAAACTCATGTACTGAACTTCTAATACTTTTAAGTCAGACAATAAGTTCACCAAGCTTGTATTCAATTATGTGTTAACGATTGTTATCCAAATCAATCTAGAAAATTGTTTTTATCAACACTAAATAATTTACATGTCTAAGAACTAAAATAATATCTATCTCAGTGATTCATCTGGCAGAGTTTTATTCTGAAGATTTTTCCCCAATGGAGCTTTTAATACTTCATGACCAGCTTGATATATATATTTTTGACATGAGATCGAATAAAGAGTTTTCAATGCTGAATGAAATTTCAAATTTTGCTAAGAAGATGGTGGAAACTGGAAGAGACAGAACTTATCCACTAGTATATTTGTTCTTGACTTTAGCTTTAATCTTACATGTTGCAACTGGTAGTGTTGAAAGAGTATTTTCAGCCAAGACTTGTGTGAAGAATCGACTCCGAAATAAAATGAGTGATCAATGGTTGAACAATGGTTTGTTGGTATATATAGAAAAAGATGTTATACATATTTATATACTATTGTCGTAAAATAGTGCCCCCACTCAAGCAAAATCCTGACTACGCCCCTGCTTCCATACAGTTCTATGCAAATTAAAATTGACAAAATTGTGTTTGAACAATATCGTGTTTGGATGAAGGATGTGGGTGCATGATACTACACAACCCATTTAACCAAAGGAAGATACCCTCCTTGAATAAAAGTATCAACAGAATTCCTAATCACCCACATATCATTGAATACAAGTGTAGTGGGTTACCATCCATATTAGTGATTAATTCTCATATTAGGGGTATGGTTGTAATAGATGATTGATTAAATATTTTACATTGTATAGAGGCTATAAATAGAGTCTTATTATTGTAATCGGGATATGAGAAAAATTAATAAAGCTTTTAGAATTTCCTCTTTCTTCTCCCTGCCCCTATCAACTCTCTCATCTCCGGCCATCTTCTTCGGACTCCGGCCATTCGTCTTCTCTCAGCCCCGGCCACCTCCTCTTGTCCATTCCCTTGCATTTTTAGTATTGCAGATTTTTGATCGTTACAAAAAGAATTGTTAAGTGATTTTTTAGAAGGAATACATCGATTTCCTAATCAAAAATGGATACCCAGTATTAAGCCTGATTAAACTAACACCCAAATAGAAATTCCAAAAAAAAAACAAAGTAGAAATGAACTAGATTTGGAAAACTGCCGTCCATAAATAGAGGGGAGTGGGGGGAAGTAGGGACTTACCTCCTGATATCACGATGAAGATAGTAGCCTTCCTTGTGTTCTGCTTTCTTCTCACTGACGCGCAATCATCACACACCAGCAAGGTTTTCTCCGAAAACCCACCTGGCCCGTGCCCGCCACCGCCGTTGGGCCTGCCACCGCCACTGAGCCTGCCACCTCCGCTGAGCCTGCCACCGCCGTTGAGCCTGCCACCTCCGCTGAGCCTGCCACCTCCGTTGAGCCTGCCACCGCCTCTGCTATGCATATCGCCCCCCTGCCAACCGACGCTACTCCCGCCGCCGCCATACCTTCCTAATGTCGTGATCCTTCACGACAATGGCTCGGGTGACAGTAGCTATGGAACTACCATAGCTATTGTGGCAGGGATGCTTCTCCTAGGAGCAATATTTTGCTTTCTGGGAATATATCTCTGCCGTACCGCCCGTACACAAGCGCCTCCGCCGCTGCCGACGGTGCGCGCTACAGAACAGAGGCATACCCAGCAACAGAGGGAGGCGAACCAGGTTCCCCCTTCGGAGGTGACGGTGGCGATGCCTACTCCACCGGAGAGGAGGGGGCCGGGGCAGATCGCCATGGATGTAGGTCGCTTTAGGATACGACGCGCACTGTTGGAGCTCCAGTCTCCTGATTTTGATTAGGTATTATAGGTCTTCCGCTAAGTGATGTTTTTTTTTTGTTGATTATATTTTAAAGTGAGTATATCTCAACTTCTTTTGAAATGTGTGCAAGTATTTTACGTGGGCCGTTGGATATCTGTATTTTACGAAAAAGTGCACTTTACCTACCCGAATCGGATTGTTGTTATGTCCGGAATTCTGGATTCTAAGTATTATATGTGTTGTGAGTGGGAATGTTAATGTTCTGACTATGGCCGCGTTTGGCGTGACTTGTCACGGCTTATTTGTTCCGGTGAGATTGGACAAAAACGTCATTGTCATAGAATGTATGTTTGGTATGACAAATGTTACTACCATTATAAAAAAAAAACTAGTTTGGGGCATAAGATTTTGGTATGACAATGACATTTTTGTCCAACCTCACCGGAGTAAATAAGCCGCGATAAGCCGCGCCAAATGCAGCCTAAGCTAATTATTATGTATATATATATATATATGTTATGTATCTAGATTCTCGTGATATTATGTATATGTTTCTGTATATATATGTTATGTATCTAGATTCTCGTGATATTATGTCTATGTTTTTTTGTTCAATTGAACCGTAAGGTCCTCCATGGATGAGGGAAATCCAGCTATATAGCCATGAAGGTGAGGTATTCTTATATGTAGGAGAGCATTGAACATCGGGCTTGGAATTAAAAAAAAACAGTCGCATATTAAATTTGTGATCATCTACTTCTATAAACTCCATCTAATTACGGCAAAATTATTGGATCCGGAGGAGAGAGAAAATCGGCGACCAATAGCATCAAGTCATATGTAAAGTGTGCTTTATTTGAAGGCTTCCAATTTTTCAAGCTCATATCTTCGAATATTTCTAGGGTCCCAACGCACCCCGGTTATAACCGGCTCCAGGACCCAATAATCTCTCCTAATTACTCATAAATTACACGATAGCTGCAAAAGAAGTAAAATTAAGACCTGAGTTGATCCATAATTAGATCCAATGTTATGTTATGTTATGTGCTTTGCTAATTATTATATTTTATTTAATATGTAAATATTTTGCTTAATATCCACTTATTATTGTTTTCTATGCATTTTTTTTTGTTAAATTAAAAGAGCCAATGAAAGAGAAAAAAAGTGTGCCTCAGTTAGGCTCTGTTTGGCATGATGGCGGCGGACATGAACTTAGGAGTTAAATTATCATTCGTTAATGCTCATCTGAAAAACTTCATCCACTTTTATGTTCAAATGAATGATGTTTGTCAGGTGATTCTTAATGAATGACGGTTTAACCCATGTGTTTACGATTGCCACTACCACGCCAAACGGAGCCTAAGTTTCATTTTGAGCATTATAATTTTTTACTTTCGGTTTTTTTAACTTTGTAGTATTAGCAGGTCATAATGACATACTGATTTTTTATGCTTTATGTTTAATAGATTTTTGTGATTACTTTAGGGCGCTGCTATCCGCACCGCACTTTTGTCTATTCGCACCGCACTTTCTTCTAATTTTTCGTGTTTTTTAAAAATACGTTTTTACGTGTATTTTTAGGAAAGGTGTTCAACACGAAAGTTGTAGATCTCGACGCGACCTACAACGTTCGTGTTGAACACTTTTCCTAAAAATGCATGTACAAGACGTATTTCCAAAAGACGCGAAATCTGAGCGTATTTCCAAAGTATGTCTTGTACATTCATTTTTAGGAAAAGTGTTCAACACGAAAGTTGTAGATCTCGACGAGATCTACAACTTTTGTGTTGAACACTTTTCCTAAAAATGCACGTACAAGACGTATTTCCAAAAAAAACGGAAAATTAGGAGAAAATGCGGTGTGAATAGCGAAAACTGCGGTGCGAATAGCAGCGCCCTTACTTTACTAGGCTGTGTTTATTGATCAATTTAAGATTTAGAACTCCATCCAATGAAATTTGTGAGAATTCTGTATCCTCCATTTTGTATAACCATTATTATTATTTTTATTTTTATTTTTTATTTTTTTTTATTTTATTTATTTATTATATGATTTTGGTGGGTTTTTCAATAAAAATCTTGATGGCTATATGGCGAAAACGCAATAATCTAGTTGATGAGACAATTTCAATTAGGGACAAGCATAATAAGCGACACACAAAAATCATTCAAAAATCGCTCAAATTTTTAGTCTTGCCGAAATCAAAATAAAATTAATCTATTCAAAATGGCTCAAATCAACATGGCTCGAAATCGATTTTGAGTCGATTTTTCAAGCATCGCATGAGTCGCTCGATTTTTTATTTGAGGTGGCTCAATTTAATTAGCTTTTATTTATTTATTTATTTTGTTTCTCTAATTCTAATTTTGAAAAATAAAAAGTAATAAATTTGCAATTGCTTTTCGGTTTGCGAAGACTCAAGTTTAACTTATTTTGCAAATAATAAACTCCAATTTCCAAATGTCAACTATCCTACGTTATTGATGTAGTGATTACCGTGATTCGGACGTGACTACAATACAGACTCCTAAACGTTACCGAATAAGAAATAAAAAGAGGGAACGCCGACCAAAAGCGAACGAAAAGGGGTCGGTTAGTTCCCAAAATCCGGGACTCGATACCACGTCCTTAGGACCTTCCTCTCCAACAAGCACACAACTCACCGTAAGCCGGACTCGATACAACGTCCTTAAGACCTATCTCTCCAACAAACACACAACTCACCGCACCTACACAAGCATCTATTCATTTCAATATAGTCGTTTCAAGCGCAGCAATAATTTATTTCGGAGCGGCGGAAAATCTTTAAGAGCGATCGAAATTCGAGTCGTAATTAATTCCCTTGTTGGCACATAAATTGCGCCGAACAGAAGAGCAAATCGAGGCTAGGCCACGTTGCACTCCCGAGACGGATCTACCCGTTCCGGACAACAAGAGATTCAATAACAACACCTTCAAATTTAGATTTTGCAAGCGACGGATTTAAAAATCGCGGAAAAAACGGTGCATGAAAAACCTCCACAAACTAAAGCAAGAATCACACAAAGAAAGAGATTACCCAACCGGGATGAAAGTTCACACAAAGATAAGGTGGGAGAATCACTCTCTCCACGGATCCGCCGGCGTCACACCGAGGGGTTTGCAACCTTCTTTCACGGAGTCGTACCAAGGAAGCCGCGCCGGAGTCGCACCGAACGGATGGAGGGAGCAAGGGGCGGCAGTTTCACACCACACAAGGGGGGCCGGCGGTTTCACACCACCAAGGGGTCGGCGGCTTGGAGAAAGCTCTTGGCCGAAATTCTCAAAGAAGAGGGAGTTTTAGGTTTCAAATATTCAATGATCTTATTCCTCATAATCACCTCCTTAAATAGGAGTTTACAATAACTCTTAGCCCTCCATGATGGAGATGTAATCTCATCCATCAAAAAGACTAAATACACACCAAAATAAATTATTGTTCCAAATGAAAAATAACACATGCCATGAATATAAAATTATCACTTAAACATAGGATAATTTTATATTCCCAAAATAAAAAATAAAGTGCATGAAAATAATAAAATTAGGCTAATTTTTCATGGCGGTTTTAGCACGCCGCGGGCGGAGGTGGTAGCGTGCACTTCCTTCAGCGTCATCACGGCGTCTCAGATCTTTATGTCGTAGCGCCTCGGCAACCGAGTCATCATCAAGTAGCGGTGGCGCTGCATCAATCCTCCCCCACTCAAAATCACGTATCTCTGATGCGTGAGTGGAGAGATAGCGGGGGAGAAGCTCGGCATCTAAACGTTGAAGCTCAGTCGCGAGTACCCAAGAGTCGTTCGAAGGGGGGAGGTCACGCCAACGGACAAGGAAGCGGTCAGTAGCACCATCCGGAGTAGTGAATGGTTCCGCAACGAGTATCATATCTTGAGTGAGAAATGTCCTGGGGAACCTGGGAAACATGTCAGCAGTAGGAGTAAAAGAAGGCAACGTACCATCTGATGTTTTACCTGCGGGGACCGAAAGAGAGAGATCATCCGAACTACCACTCCCCAACCCATCAGAATTTTTAGTGGAGGGAGAAGACGACAGAGAATTCAACTCAGGTGGAGGTAAAACAAACATCATCAAATCCGAGACATTAAAAATAGGGGAGATACCCCAATCAGCTGGCAAATCCAAAACGAAAGTGTTGTCACCTAGTTTCTTGATAATCCGAAAAGGGCCGACGCGCTTCGGTGCCAATTTCTTAACGGTTGCCAGATGGCAAGCGTTCGAGAACTAAACGGACTAGGACCAAATCGCGAACTTTAAAGTGCAACACCCTCCTATGTAAATTAGCGTGCGACTGATAAGACTCGTATTGAGCAGTCAAGGTAGCTCGTATATGTACATGTAAGTCATGAATATGTTGGGCGAAGGATTGTGCAAACTGACTTGTCTTGTATGTTGTGGGCAACGGTACCAAGTCAATAGGCACAGGGGCCTTGTATCCATGGACAATCTCGTTTGGTGACAGACCAGTAGACCGATTTTTGGAATTATTATAAGCTAATTGGGCATGGGGAAGAATAAGATCCCACGTGCCTTTGTGATCGCTTACAAGGCATCTAAGAAGGCTACCCAAGCTTCGATTATCCAAAACCAACCCATTCACATAACGGTGGAAGACTATTCGAAACAACCTCGCAAGTAATTTAAAGGATGCATTTAGAAGGGTCAAGAAATTAAAAATGCGCCTAATTAAATTAAAACCATGAGGGGAGAACCCATGTAGCACATGACTTGATTTAATAGTATAAAATAACGGAATTATGTCCGGTGGCACATGTGCTTTAAATTCAAAAATTAACATAGTGGGTTCCAACGTTTTCGTTTTAAATTTAAAATTAAATTTTGATTTAAAAATATCATAATAAATAGTCAGCGGAAAACGTTCGTCATCAACTACGTTCGCCCACGACCTTCTACGTAAGTTTAACGAAATGGCGGGAATAATAAACTTCTCTAAATATGAAGGGCTAGAAATGATTAAATCATCTACTCGAGCTAAAGGAACCGGAGGGAGAGTCGACAGGGTTGACTCCGTAGGGGGAACCAAGTCACACTCAACGTCAAAGCATGGATTAAGCGTCCAAGAGAATGCCTCCGGTTGCAAGCCTTTAAAATCAAAAGTAAACTCGAATATTGGATTCTTCCTCACTGAAAACTCATCCTCATTTAACGTTTCGCCCCAGAATGAATCCACCAAATCATTAGAAATTTTACTTAAGTCAGAAACAGTGATCGTCTCAATAGTAGGCAAATTCGTATCTGATAAGATTTCCAAACTAACTTGGGCCTCAGGCGAAGGGGCTATCATCAAAGAAAAGTCAGTTGGGCCCTCAGTGCTATCGTCATCCAAACATAATTCTTCCCATGAGGTGGGGACATCGTCTAAGTCAGAATAGGGGGATGGGCAAATCGAATCCATGGGAGTATAATAATTAGCTTGAGTTCCAAGTGGCGATAATAACGTCAAAGGACTAACTCCCGGATGTATCACACTAAGCTTATCCCAAACTGAACATCCATCCCAAGGTGACTCTACCAATACCGTAGAAACCTCTAATAATCCTGGGTCAACCAATATAACGTCGGATCCTAGCAAGTCATCACCTAAATCAGTGACATGTAAGCTCTCAGCATCGGATGACTCTACCGACTCAACCAGAATGTCTACTGGCTCAGGGTCAACAGAAGATTCCATGACTAAATTATCGTCAAAGGGGATTGGAGATGATTCCTCAGGGGAGAAATCCTCTTCCAGGTCACTAGGGTAACCAATCTCCTCAACGTCACTAAAAGCGTCAGTGAAACTTGCCTCGTCCTCAGTGACGGGCGCAGTCCTAATCACATCCCCAGGTTCAACAGGAGAGTCAGACACTATCGTAAGTGAAGGAAGACTCTCACCTAGCTGATTAATTTCATCTTCCAGAGATTCCATATCCACATAAGCATCCTCAAAGGTATCAGTCACTATATAAGAGGGCTTAGATGTCGATGCTAAGGAAGCAAGCACCCTAATAGTAACCTCTTTCGAGTTCAAATTTTTGGGTCGGAATGGCTTATGTTTCCTATAGGTGGGACTAGGCACACTCTGGGTAATACTACCTCTCTGAGGATAGGATCTATCCTGAGGCGTAGGGTCACTCCTATAAGCGGATACGGGTCTAGTGCTGTAACTATTCTTACTAACGGGTGTGGTGCTATTAGTGCGCAGGTAGGCGGGATCAAATTGATCCGAGAGGAGGTTACGCATGTGCGGCCAAACATAACGATAGCTACCAACACGACGCTCTTCGTTTAACCAAAATAATCGGGCCCGACCTACTAATCGCTCTCGGGCAAAGCTAACCTTTTCATAGTCATCCCATAAGTGATAATTAAAATATTGTTCTATTCTCTTAAGCCAGTCTCTAAAATTTTGGGGATACTCTAAACCGTCATAAGTAGGATAAATGTGGTGTGCCCTAGGGGTGTGTTTAGCCATATCCTTAGCATAGGAATAGTCTAACCGAGAAGAACATACGTCATATGCCATTTAGTGAGAACCGGAGAAGAAACTCGATCCGATACTTGTGCACATGCAAAGAAAAGTAAACTGGCCCTAATTAAATCTCAAAGATTTAATTGTTACCGCTAGTTTCAAAAAATAATATATGCATATTTTTTTTATTTTCTGAGCAATAAAATTATAAGGATTATTAATTAAATTTTTCAGATTTTTTTTATTGCAGAAAATAAAATTTAGCCGGCTATTGGCACATCAAATACTAAATTTTCAAATTAATTAATAAAAATAATTACTGAATGAAAAATAAATTTTTTTTGTTCTCTTACTAATAATTAGATGGAGAAATACCAGAAATTTTAAATTTTAGATTTTGAGGAAAAAATAACATTTTTAGGCCGCTATTTGCATACCACTATTATTTTTTTTGTAATTTGAGAAAAATTTGAAATTTGGAATTTGAAGTTGGAAATTTGAAATTTGAAATTTGAAATTTGAATTTTGAAATTTTGAAATTTATTATTTGAAATTTTGAAATTTGAATTTTGAATTTTGAAATTTGAAATTTGAATTTTGAATTTTGAAATTTGAATTTTGAAATTTTGAAATTTGAATTTTGAATTTTGAATTTTGAACTTTGAATTTTGAATTTTGAATTTTGAATTTTGAATTTTGAATTTTGAAATTTGAAATTCAAATTCAAATTTGAATTTTAATTTTGAAAATTTGAAATTTAAAATTCGAAATTTGAATTTTAAAATTTGAAATTTGAAATTTGAAAATTTGAAAATTTTAAATTTGAAATTTTAATTTTGAGATTTGAAATTTTTTTTTTTGAAATTTCGCTGAAAAATAAAGATTTCAGTCCGTTATTTGCAGACCAACTGGATAAAATTACGATGTTCCAATTTTCAGGCTGACCTAACGAGGACAAATCGAAAAATTTTCTATTTTAATGTTGCTGGAAATAAGTGCAGGAAGCTACAGAATTTTTTTCAGATTTTTTTGACAAGTTTAAAATTCCGAAGGGTTTTACTAAACGCAGACCAATCCGAAAATTTCAGATCCTAGAAAGATGAGATCGACCAACGAAGAACGCAGAGATGATGTTTGCAACTTGGGAGTTAAAACAACCTCCCTCTGATACCAAATTGATGTAGTGACGACCGTGATTCGGACGTGACTACAATACGGACTCCTAAACGTTACCGAATAAGAAATAAAAAGAGGGAACGCCGACCAAAAGCGAACGAAAAGGGGTCGGTTAGTTCCCAAAATCCGGGACTCGATACCACGTCCTTAGGACCTTCCTCTCCAACAAGCACACAACTCACCGTAAGCCGGACTCGATACAACGTCCTTAAGACCTATCTCTCCAACAAACACACAACTCACCGCACCTACACAAGCATCTATTCATTTCAATATAGTCGTTTCAAGCGCAGCAATAATTTATTTCGGAGCGGCGGAAAATCTTTAAGAGCGATTGAAATTCGAGTCGTAATTAATTCCCTTGTTGGCACATAAATTGCGCCGAACGGAAGAGCAAATCGAGGCTAGGCCACGTTGCACTCCCGAGACGGATCTACTCGTTCCGGACAACAAGAGATTCAATAACAACACCTTCAAATTCAGATTTTGCAAGCGACGGATTTAAAAATCGCGGAAAAAACGGTGCATGAAAAACCTCCACAAACTAAAGTAAGAATCACACAAAGAAAGAGATTACCCAACCGGGATGAAAGTTCACACAAAGATAAGGTGGGAGAATCACTCTCTCCACGGATCCGCCGGCATCACACCGAGGGGTTTGCAACCTTCTTCCACGGAGTCACACCAAGGAAGCCGCGCCGGAGTCGTATCGAACGGATGGAGGGAGTAAGGGGCGGCAGTTTCACACCACACAAGGGGGGACGGCGGTTTCACACCACCAAGGGGTCGGCGGCTTGGAGAAAGCTCTTGTTGGGTATTGTATCCATAATGTAACTAATTTGAAGAAGCCTCTGAACAAGCTAAGGTGAATTCACTATGTATTTGATGAATTTCTTCTAGTTGTGCTTGCAGCTATTCATTGCTAAGTACACACCAATGTTAGGGTGCAGTAGGTCAATATACACGGGTCTGTGCAACGTAATCCCTCGTTGAGCAGATCAGTGTGTTGGCTTATGTGTACTCTCTCTATTGGAGTGTACTTATTTCCAAGCACAGGGTCATGAAAGATCATGAGCAGACAAGGAGCAAGGATGGGCCAAAGACCAGCTCACGGGTTGAAAGACGAGAATCGTCTAAGTGTAAATCGTCGAGAATCACTAAGTGATTCTCGCCGATTCGTCGAGAATCACTAGATGATTCTCGCCGGGTTGGGCCGGCTGTCTCGACACAGTCAGAAAATTATCTAAGGCAGAATCGTCGAGAATCACTAAGTGATTCTCGTCGAGAATCACTAAGTGATTCTCGCCGATTCGTCGAGAATGACTTTGCATTCTCGACGATTCGGCGAGAATCAAATGTGATTCCCGCCGATTCTCCCCGGCCTCTATAACCTGTGCAGCCAGAATTCGCCAAGTAGAATTCGGCGAGAATCGTACGTGATTCTCGCGGATTCGTCGAGAATCACCTACGATTCTCGCCGATTTTGCCTTGGGCAATTTTTCCGAATTCCTGGACCGGTCCATGTTACCTGCAGCTATTTGAACCGGACTTTGGTCTTTGCTTTGGTGGGGCCCACAACGGTCATCTCCATGACCTATTGTATAAATACACAGGTATTTGTGTACAGTGGCTCACAGATACAGAATACGAAAGCCGAGCCGCCGACTAACCCTAAAATCGCGAACCAGCTCCGCCTCCGTCGCTGCCGCTCGTGCAGTGGTCACCGTAGCTGATCTCGATCTCCTCCAGATCCCCGGTGACAGAAGCCAAGTCTTGCACAGCGTCTCACGCGTCTAACCAGAGATCTTTTGTCTCTTGATTTGAGATAGGGAAATCCATCCCCGTCCGAATCGATCGAGACGATCGATCCTAGTGTGACCGTTGGAAGACCTTGCCGACTTCGCTAAGAAGTTTGAATCTCCAGTGCATCGCTGCTGTTTTCAGTTGCCGCCGCCAACACCGAGAGCCTTGCCGCCGCCGGTCTCGGGGAGATTTTCTCCAAGAAAGATCAAGGGTTGTGGACTTTTCGTTGCCTACAAGAACAAGTAGTCTAACGAAAAGGGACACCTAGATCTTCAAGTTGTTTGTATTTCTTATACACTCCAATTTCTTTTTCATTGTAAAGGAACATTTGGTTCCTAGTTGTAGGGTTGGGTGCATCCCGTATTGTGGGAGTGTTGACTCCTACGTGTGGAAGGGTTCCTTCCGATAGTGCAATGATTGGATTTCAATCCTGTTGGTGAAGTGACTGAGTCGTCCCTGGTTGGGAGATAGGTCGAAGGGGGAAAGTGGACGTACCCAAATCGGGGAACCACTATAAATTGCCTGTGTTATTTTCTATGCTGTGTGGTTTGTTTTGATTCTGCAAGTACAATTTTAATTCCGTAAATATGACGCAAGTCACCTATCCCCCCCCATAGGTGAAGGTAGTTGACACTAGGTGGACTTTCAAGTGGTATCAGAGGGAGGTTGCTCATCAAAAAGGTTCACACCTAGAGTAGAATCCTGCCACCAGTGTCAAGAAGAAGACCGATATCTTCCATGGACGGACTCAAGCACTCCGGCAAAATCCCAGTGTGCACCAGACTGAACTTTCCTATCTGGAAGGAAAGAATCAGATTCTACATGGAAGCAGTCGACCCCTGGCTCTTCATGATAGTGGAGGAGGGACCTTACATTCCCACTAAGGCCTCCACCATTGATCCTACCAAGAAAGTGCCCAAGAAACTTTCGGAAATGGACAAGGACAAAATGGTGCTGTTCGGACTCGACAAGAAAGCTCAGAACATCCTGGTAAGCGCAGTTGACGACTCTATGATGCAGAACTTCTGCAACTGCAGGACAGCCAAGGATCTCTGGAGCTGCCTGATTGTATTAATGGAGGGCACGGATGAAGTGAGGACGATCAGAGATCCCTCCTCAATCAGAAATATGAGGCCTTCAGACAAGGGCCAAAAGAGGAGATCGGAGTTACCTTCGAAAACTTCCTCAAGATCGTCAATGCACTCAAAGGATATGGAAGAGTGTTCACTGACGGTGAACTCAATGATAAGTTCCTTAGGTCCCTCACTAAGGAATGGGACACAAAGATCTGCGCCATCCGCGAGTTTGGCAGACTTGTGGAAACCGACCCTCAGATTCTGTTCGGGAAGCTCATGTCCTATGAGCTTCAGTTGAACACAAGGAAGGCTGAAGAGGAAGCAGAGAAAGCCGCGGCCAAGGAAAAGACGATGGCCCTGAAAGCCATTCATTCCAGAAAGGGCAAGGGTGTCGCTTCTTTCCGTGCGTGGAAGAGGGATGAAGAGGAAGACTCTGAGCCAAGCTCCTCCGGCTCAGAATTGTCAGAGGAAGACTTCTCCCTTATCCACGGGGGACTCTCAATAGAAATGCAAAAGCGGTTTTCCTCCAGCAGGGATGAGGTTGCTACGCACCTCGTCACCCGCATCATGAGAGCCTTTCAGCTCGTACTGCTCACACTCCTAGATCTTCACTAGGCGCCTTCGCCACCATAGTGTGAGCTGCTCCCAGCTCCGAAAATACCGGCCTACTCAAAAATGAGCTTGAAAGTCAACACTCCAGTGCGACACGAAGCCGCTGACGCTGAGTAGGCTCCTATGCCGCTAGCTATGCCCTGCTCGGTCCCCCGGGGTTCCGTAGCGCGTCATGAGCACCGGGCAAAGGGGCGGTTGAGCAACTCAAGCGAACCGCCCTACATTTGGATAGAAGGGAGAAGGTTGTGAAGGTGGCCTCGGAATCAGAGAAAGAGAAACAGCTCCTCTTCAAGGGATCAGAAGAAGAACTATTCTTCTGACAGGTATGTTTCCAAACCGAACAAACACTGCTCATCTGACATTATTTGCTTTGGTTGCAACAAGCCAGGACACGTCGTGGCCGACTGCCATCAAGGCAAGATGGAAAGGGAAAGGGAGAGGAGCACAGGTCCTCAAAAGACAAGAAGAAGGAGAGGAGTTACATCGCGAAGAAGCCAAAGACGCTGAGTGAATCTGACACATCAGACACCAGCGTTGACGAGGAAGCCTACTTTGGGCTAATGGGTCGCTGTTACTCGGATGGAGATTGCCCCCCATTTACTGGGAAGGTAAAAGCTCACACCCCTCTCTCCGACTCTGACTCTGATCCTGAGTCTCAGGATGATGACCCTGAGGATAGCCCTTTGGCCCGTGAAGCTGAGCTCCTCGATAAGTATGAGCTTCTGCTCAATACTTTTGTGGAATGTCGAAAGAGACTGAAGGCTGAGAAAAAGGAAGTTAAATTCCTTAAAGGTGAGAGTGTATCCCTGAGGGAAGAGATCACCAGTTTGATCTCCCTCCGACAGGAGCACTTGGACCTGACTTCAAAGCATTCAGAGTCTCTTAAGCTCCTTGATCTTAAGCAGGAGGAAGTCGACAAGTTGGAAGAACTACTTGCGGCAGAAAGGAAGATCGTCAAGAGCTTCTCTATGCCAAAAACTGTTCTTCCATTAGTTGATTCCTTCTCTGCTCAGGCCAAAGGAGCTGGCTTGGGGCATGTAGGGGTATCTGGTTCCTCATCCAGGAGAAATAGGAACCAGAGAAAGAATAAGGCCGCCAAGAAGGCCTCTGCTGCTGAAAAAGGAAAGGCCCCACTCAGTCCTGTTGAGTTCAGAAAGCCTAGCTTTCCCTGTAACCAACATGACTTTGAGTCAACCTTTGGTCATCATTTCCGGCCCTCGGTTGCAAAGCCGAAGAGCCGATATGATGGTTGGACTTTTCCCCGCAACTTCGGTAAGAGTGTCTTCAAGGCACCTTATGAGGAAATCCACTTGGGAAATTATGGTCAATTCTCTAGCGGCCATAATAGGAAGCAGACACCTAAGGCCAAGCCTGTTATACTGAAAAGCCAAGAGGTGAAGAATTCATGTGATTGTGGTCATCATGATGCCTCCACCTCCAGGTCTTCGGCCCCGGCTGAACCCCACGTTTCAAGGGTGAAGCAGGCGCCCAAGAGGAGGTATAACAGGTTTGACTGTTGGTGTTGTGGCAAAATTGGTCACTTTGCCATGGATTGTTGGTTTAATCCAAGGAATATCGAGACTCCTCATGTTGGCAATGCGAGGCCGACCTCTCGTAGGGCTAACCAACCGAGGGGGAGTATGCTAACGAAAAATCTAGGACCCAAGTACGATTGGGTTCCTAAGGCAAATTAATTTTGTTTTGCAGGAATGTCCAAAGGCCAACAAAACTCCTATTTGGTATTTGGACAGTGGATGCTCCCGTCACATGACCGGGACAAGAAGCCTGCTGCGGGAGTACTCTCCAGTCGAGAATAGACCCAAAGTCATTTTTGGGGGATCTGATCGGGGAGTCACCAGAGGTTACGGTACGATTTCCAACGGTATACTCTCTATCACTAACGTAGCTTATGTTGAAGGGTTAAATCATAACCTGATCAGCGTAAGCCAGTTATGTGATAAAGGGTATGACGTTAAGTTCTGCAAGGATAAATGCCTGATAATATCATGTGATTCTTCGGAGACTGTATTAACTGGCATTAGGAGCAGAAATATTTTCTGTTTAGATTTTCTTAGTTTAGATTCTTCTACCCCAGTATGCCTCGTTGCAAAAGGCAATGCATCTCTTTGTGAACAATGGCACAAGAGATTGGCACACATTAATTACAAGACAATTAATATGCTGTTTTCCAAAGACTTAGTAAGGGATGCTCCCATTATTAAGTGCATTAAAGATAGTCCATATCCTGCATGTCAGATGGGCAAGCAGACTCGGGCTACCTTTAAGGGCATCCCAGACAAAGATTCCTCCAGATGTCTTTATCTTCTGCACATGGACTTGTTTGGTCCTATGCAAGTTCATAACTTAGGAGGGAAGTCGTATACGCTAGTGATTGCAGATGATCACTCTCGGTTTACGTGGGTGTTCTTTTTAAAGCGCAAGTCTGATACGTTTGACATCTTCACCAGTTTTGTCAAGCAGATATATAACGAACTTAACTGCTCAGTGGTCAAAATCAGAAGTGACCACGGAACAGAGTTTGAGTCTGGGGCTATGACAGAGTTCTGTGAAGAATTTGGTATCTTTCACGAGTTCTCCTTCCCTCGCACTCCTCAACAAAATGGAGTGGCGGAGAGGAGGAATAGAACACTCATTGAGGCGTGCACGACAATGTTGAATGATGCTTCTCTCCCAGAATACTTCTGGGCCGAGGCTGTCAATACGGCTTGTCACATACAAAACCGGGCGTTGATCAACAAGAGCCATCGTAAGACTCCTTATGAGCTACTGAAATGCAAGAAACCAACCATGTCCTATCTAAGGATCTTTGGTTGCAAATGTTATGTACTGAATAATGGGAAGTACCCTCGTACTAAGTTTGGTGAAAAATGCTTCGAAGGCATATTCATGGGCTATAGTAGCCACAGTCGGGCTTATCGAGTTTTTAACAAGAAAACCCTAGTGGTAGAGGAATCAATTAATGTTGTTTTTGATGAAGGAAGTTTGCTTAATTGCAACTCTTCCAGTAGTCTTCTTGAAGATACAGGTGCCAGACTCGACAAGCTACACCTGAATGAGCCCGAGGAAGATGCAACTCCGAAGTACGTCAAGGTCTCCACCTCAACACCGATCAGAGAGGATGATGGTCAAGATGAAGCGGTCCTCCCTGAAGAGGAAGGGCCCCCAGAAATTGCTAGAGCTCCTGATGCAAGACTTCTAGAGCTCAGACACGTGAGGGATCATCCTAGAAATCAAATCATTGGAGATCCCCGAGACGGTGTCAGAACTCGTCGAGGTACTCTTAACGAGATTTTGCATCTTAGCTTTCTGTCGCAGGTTGAGCCAAAGAAGTTCGACGAAGCGAACAAAGACGCGTCATGGATTTTGGCCATACAAGATGAGCTGCATCAATTCGAAAGATGCAAAGTCTGGATGCTGGTTCCCAGACCGAAGACGCAAAATGTGATTGGCACCAAGTGGATCTTCAGAAACAAGTTGGATGAATATGGAGTCATCATCAAGAACAAGGCCAGGCTAGTGGCTCAAGGTTACCGACAGGAGGAGGGGATTGACTTCGACCAGACCTTTGCACCAGTGGCAAGGCTCGAGGCCATCAGATTGTTCCTGGCGTATGCTTCGCATAAAGGATTCACTGTCTATCAAATGGACGTGAAATCAGCCTTCTTGAACGGAGACCTAAAAAAGGAAGTATACGTCGCTCAACCCCCAGGTTTTGTCAATCATACTTATCCTAATCATGTATATTTTCTTAATAAAGCTCTATATGGTTTAAAGCAAGCTCCACGAGCTTGGTATGAGACCTTGTCTAGTTTTCATCTTGAGAACAAGTTCTCTAGAGGAAAAATAGATAAGACATTGTTTCTTAGGGAAGTCAAAGGCAAGATTTTGCTGGTGCAAATCTATGTTGATGACATTATATTCGGCTCAACGGACAACAATCTTTGCAAAAAGTTTTCCAAACTTATGCAAGGAAAGTTTGAAATGAGCAGTATGGGAGAGCTGAAGTATTTCTTGGGACTTCAAGTGAAACAGTCTGAGGAAGGAATCTTCATTTCTCAAACGAAGTTCACAAATGAACTCCTCAAGAAATTCGGAATGGAGAATGCAACCTCTATGAGGACTCCAATGGGATCCACCATGTCTCTGGATAAGGATGAGAAAGGGAAACCTTTTGATGAAACCAAATACAGAAGCATCATTGGATCTCTGCTCTATCTTACTGCGAATAGACCGGATATCATGTTCTCCACATGTGTTTGTGCCAGATATCAGGTGAACACTAAGGAATCTCATTATGTCGCTGCAAAGCGAATTCTTAGATACCTTAAAGGTACCCCTAATCTTGGCTTATGGCACCCGAGAAGCAATAATGTCGAGCTAATAGGTTTTTCAGATGCTGATTTTGCAGGGAGTAGGGATGACAGGAAAAGCACTTCAGGGACGTGTCAATTCCTTGGAAGAAGGCTCATCTCATGGAATAATAAGAAGCAGAATTGTGTTGCAACCTCCACAGCGGAATCAGAATACATTTCGGCTGGGAGCTGTTGCGCACAACTTCTATGGATCAGAAATCAGTTAGCAGACTATGATCTCCAGTTCAAGGAAGTACTGATGTACTGCGACTCCTTCAGTGCAATTGCTATTGCCAACAATCCGGTATCACACAGCAGAACGAAGCATATTGAAGTGCGTTACCATTTCATTCGGGAGCACGTGGAGAACAAGGACATCTCTCTCTGCTATGTTCCCACTGACAAGCAGATTGCAGACATTTTCACAAAGCCCCTTGACGAGGCCAAGTTCAGTATGTTCAAAACTGAATTGGGGATGCTAAACTACGAGGAATGAAGACTACAGAAGCTCAAGGCTCATGCGTCTAGGGGGAGCCTCTGTTGGGAATTTAGTGAAAGCAAAGGTACAAGAACTGAGGGGGAGCATGGTGTCTCATGCTTCAGTCCCCGATTTGCAGAAGCCGAAAAGGGGGAGATTACCATTACCCTCTCGGCTAAGGTGCTAAGGTGATAGCTCCACAAGCTCTAAAGATAACGGTATAGAATTTCAACTTTTTATTTTAAGTTCTGTTCTTCCAAGCCGTTGTATTCACCTTAGCTTGTAGGGTTTAGGCTTCTTCAAATAGGGGGAGATTGTTGGGTATTGTATCCACAATGTACCTGATTTGAAGAAGCCCCTAAACAAGCTAAGGTGAATTCACTATGTATTTGATGAATTTCTTCTAGTTGTGCTTGCAGCTATTCATTGCTAAGTACACACCAATGTCAGGGTGCAGTAGGTCAATATACACGGTTCTGTGCAACGTAATCCCTCGTTGAGCAGATCAATGTGTTGGCTTACGTGTACTCTCTCTATTGGAGTATACTTATTTCCAAGCACAGGGTCATGAAAGATCATGAGCAGACAAGGAGCAAGGATGGGCCAAAGACCAGCTCACGGGTTGAAAGACGAGAATCGTCTAAGTGTAAATCGTCGAGAATCACTAAGTGATTCTCGTCGATTCGTCGAGAATCACTAGATGATTCTTGCCGGGTTGGGCCGGCTGTCTCGACGCAGTCAGAAAATTATCTAAGGCAGAATCGTCAAGAATCACTAAGTGATTTTCGCCGATTCGTCGAGAATGACTTTGCATTCTCGACGATTCGGCGAGAATCAAATGTGATTCCCGCCGATTCTCCCCGGCCTCTATAACCTGTGCAACCAGAATTTGCCAAGTAGAATTCGGCGAGAATCGTAAGTGATTCTCGCCGATTCGTCGAGAATCACCTACGATTCTCGCCGATTTTGCCTTGGGCAATTTTTCCGAATTCCTGGACCGGTCCATGTTACCTGCAGCTATTTGAACCGGACTTTGGTCTTTGCTTTGGTGGGGCCCACAACGGTCATCTCCATGACCTATTGTATAAATACACAGGTATTTGTGTACAGTGGCTCACGGATACAGAATACGAAAGCCGAGCCGCCGACTAACCCTAAAATCGCGAACCAGCTCCGCCTCCGTCGCTGCCGCTCGTGCAGTGGTCACCGTAGCTGATCTCGATCTCCTCCAGATCCCCGGTGACAGAAGCCAAGTCTTGTACAGCGTCTCACGCGTCTAACCAGAGATCTTTTGTCTCTTGATTTGAGATAGGGAAATCCATCCCCGTCCGAATCGATCGAGACGATCGATCCTAGTGTGACCGTTGGAAGACCTTGCCGACTTCGCTAAGAAGATTGAATCTCCAGTGCATCGCTGCTGTTTTCAGTTGCCGCCGCCAACACCGAGAGCCTTGCCGCCGCCGGTCTCGGGGAGATTTTCTCCAAGAAAGATCAAGGGTTGTGGACTTTTCGTTGCCTACAAGAACAAGTATTCTAACGAAAAGGGACACCTAGATCTTCAAGTTGTTTGTATTTCTTATACACTCCAATTTCTTTTTCATTTTAAAGGAACATTTGGTTCCTAGTTGTAGGGTTGGGTGCAACCCGTGTTGTGGGAGTGTTGACTCCTATGTGTGGAAGGGTTCCTTCCGATAGTGCAAGGATTGGATTTCAATCCTGTTGGTGAAGTGACCGAGTCGTCCCTGGTTGGGAGATAGGTCGAAGGGGGAAAGTGGACGTACCCAAATCGGGGAACCACTATAAATTGCCTGTGTTATTTTCTGTGCTGTGTGGTTTGTTTTGATTCTGCAGGTACAATTTTAATTCCGCAAATACGCTGCAAGTCACCTATCCCCCCCATAGGTAAAGGTAGTTGACACTAGGTGGACTTTCAGCTCTTGGCCGAAATTCTCAAAGAAGGGGGAGTTTTAGGTTTCAAATATTCAATGATCTTATTCCTCATAATCACCTCCTTAAATAGGAGTTTACAATAACTCTTAGCCCTCCATGATGGAGATGTAATCTCATCCATCAAAAAGGATAAATGCACACCAAAATAAATTATTGTTCTTAATGAAAAATAACACATGCCATGAATATAAAATTATCACTTAAACATAGGATAATTTTATATTCCCAAAATAAAAAATAAAGTGCATGAAAATAATAAAATTAGGCTAATTATTCATGGCGGTTTTAGCACGCCGCGGGCGGAGATGGTAGCGTGCACTTCCTTCAGCGTCATCACAGCGTCTCAGATCTTTATGTCGTAGCGCCTCGGCAACCGAGTCATCATCAAGTAGCGTTGGCGCTGCATCAGTTACATGTCTTCCTTCCCGAGTCCCGGAATTATCTATGGCGTTGACTATTAGTCAGCTTCTTTGTACCCTTCTCTTATTTTCTAGTTTCAAGTCACTGGAAAATTGAAATAGACATTATGGCATTCACTCCACGCTATCAGAGGATAAGTTTGATTTGATCAAATAAAAAGATAACATTTTTAGGTTTAGGGTATGTAATTGACTAAATTTATTGTATGCTTATATATATACGAGCATCTTCGCACGGGCTACGCCCGTGCTCGATGCTCTCGGGCGGCCTTCGGGCGCATCAGGCGGGCTTCGCCCGCCTACGCACGAGCTACGACCGTGCTCGATGCTCTTGGGTGGCGTTTTGCCTCATCAGGCGGGCTTCGCCCGCCTGCGCATGGGCTACGCCCGTGCTCGATGCTCTTCGGCAACATCAGGCGGGCTTAGCTCGCCTGCGCACGGGCTTCGCCCATGCTTGATGCTCTGGGCGGCCTTCGGCCGCACAGAAGCAGGCCCTACTTACGCACAATTCACCGAATCGGCGCCGCAACCGGCACCTGCGGGCACGCAATGAACTATGATTGTTTGCATATGCGCCGCCCTAATCAGTGTATGGCATTGAGTGACGTGAACTCACTCAACGGCCCGAGGCAGAAGAATTTCGAAGTAGAAATATCGTTGAGTGAGATCGATTCACTGAATGGCCCATGACAGAAGTAAAATGACGTTGAGTGAGCTCAACTCACTGAACGCCATGCAGTCTAAGGCGTTGAGTGAAATAAAATCAGAAAACGGCCCATAGCAGTAATAATTCAATGTAAATGTTATCACGGCTTTCAATGCTCAGTCTATGACATTCAGTGATCACGGATTTCAGTGCTCTCAAAGCCGTGATCATGGCGTTGAGTCCAGTCAACCTCATTCAATGTATGGCGTTGAGTGCACTCAATGCAATTATCACGTCACAGCCGTGAGTGGTGACGGCTTTGAGTGCAGTCAAAGCCGTGAGTGGTGATGGGTTTGAGTGAACTCAAAGCCGTGAGTGGTGACGGCTTTGAGTGCACTCAACTCCATGAGTGGTGACGAATTTGACTGCACTCAAAGCCGTGAGTGGTGACGGCTTTGAGTGCACTCAATACCGTGCGTGGTCACGGCGTTGAGTGCACTCAAAGTCATGAGTGGTGACGGCTTTGAGTGCACTCAACGCCGTGCGTGATCAAGGCTTTGAGTGCACTCAAAACCGTGAGTGGTCACGGCTTTGAGTGCACTCAAAGCCGTGAGTGGTCATGGCGTTGAGTGCACTCAAAGCCGTGAGTGGTGACGGCTTTGAGTGCACTCAACGCCGTGCGTGGTCACGGCTTTGAGTGCACTCAAAGCCATGAGTGGTCACGGCGTTGAGTGCACTGAAAGCCGTGAGTGGTGACGGCTTTGAGTGCACTCAACGTCGTGCGTGGTCACGGCTTTGAGTGCACTCAAAGCCGTCACCACGGGCTTCGCCTTCAGGCGGCGTTCTGACGCATCAGGCGGTCTCCGATCGTGCATGATCTTCTGGGCGGTCTCAATGTCATTTTTCCTTGGATATTCTTCTGGCTCGGGGCGTTCAGATATTTATGACCTCTCGAGCTTCTCTTTCTTCAGTTAAGGGACCGAAGAAACACTTGTATGAAAGTTTGGTTATGAGAAGCCGGTGCATGATGTTCTGGGTGGCGTTAGGCTGCATAGATGCGGCCTTAGGCTGCACGCCACTAAAAATTCATATATATATAAATTATTGGTATAATTAGGTTGTGGTTGTGGAGCGGAATGAATATTTTGATCACACGCAATTCACTGGGTCGTCGCCGCAAACACAAATCGCTGCCAAGCGGCGCGTATAAATATATGACTTATTAGAGCACAGGCAAGGGGAAGCGAGGCTGTCATGTGGCTCAGGCCCTATGGGTGTGACCTCCCCTGGCGGGGTCTGGCCGTCCTCGGCGGGCCCAGCTCGGCCCCGTCGGGCTGGTGTTGCCTGTCTAATTTAAGTGTTTATATTTAAATATTTTTAAAAGTAAGATTCAATAAGTTATAATAAATATCAGAAGTTGTAACCGGTTCATTGAAACGTACACATAAAGAGAGCAGGAAAAAATTTTATTTTATAGAAAATAGCACACAGATATTACAAAGTTTAAAAATAAAATTCACACATACAAACTATTAACAATCGGGTATTACAACTTCGCAGAACAACTAAAACTGCAGGGGCAGCACACTTGATCGCGTATGGTTGGAGATCGCTGAGAGTTGACCACTCTTCAAACATAGTAAATGCAACGTGCATGTCTAGGTGGAAGCTCTGAGCAGGAACACCAGTGGTTGATGGCATATATTGTAACACCTCCCCTATAAAGACCATATAATATGGGTCCGGCCGGGGCTCCACAACATACGGACGCCACAGCTTTAGTATTAAAAGATGATATAAAACTACCCAATCTCAAAACTCCAGACAAACACAGCGGAAAAAGGAACACTAACAGGCAGAAGTTATCCACTAACAGAAGAGTATCAAATGGCCTTAAGGCCTGACACAATATAAGTCTAAATATAAAAGTGCCAAGCACCCCTAGGCTACCTCGGCATGCAAGCCGGACATAGTCAAACAACAGCAGCAAAACAAGGAAAAGAAATAGTCAAGCACAGCAACACTTCATGAGGCTTAGGGCTTTTCGCCCGGCGTGCTAGCTCCTGCATGCGATCCTTGCCCTGCATGGATTTGAAGTAACGTGGGTCAGCAAAGGCTGACCTTTACTGTGTAACAAACACATCTCCTCCCGGCCATCCCTAACGGACCCCGGGGTACCACTCCACCTGCAAGTTAGCACTTCGTATACCAAAAGAGTATATATAATAAAGCGGTAAAACAGGCTTGGATGTCTCATACAACATACATGTTCTCTATGTTTTGTACAAAGTGAAAGGGCCTACTATGCAACATGAATGCAACCCGGGTTTCACCCAAGGCACCCTAGTTCGTATGCATCTAGCACAACATCAAACACTGGGTACTTCCGTTTCCCCATTGGCTTAAAGCCGCAAACACAAGGGAACCACCATGTCCCTAACGGCACACACACCGTCACACGGAACCTCGCAAAGGCCCCACCCGCATAAGGGTCAAATACCCCGGGCTTGCCCGCATATTCTGACTTCGCACGTCAGGGTTCCGTCTCACACCGACCGATTCTAAGAAGCCTTGTTGGACCCCACCCGATCATGGCCACATTGCCCGGGCTTGCCCTCCGCTCGACATTCTCGTCAGTCCCACACAAGGGGCTAGTCTCGCCGGGACACTTTCCCCTCATGACTTGCGCGTCACGGGATAGCCAGCCGACTACGGAGACATAGCCGCGCCTTTGCACAACACAAACAAAGGTTTCCCCACCCCAATCACCATTCGCACCGTATCTTTCCCGTGCTCCAAGGAAACCATCTACCGCAAGAAGCGGAGCTAGCCTTGTCCGGTTCCGACTACGAGTACTCACTCAATTAAAGGGGGAAAACGCATACACACAACGACGTATTGCCGCAACGGATTTCTACCGAAACCACACATCTCGCTATGCAACATCACCGGGTCGGACTAACGGTCGCGACCACGGCTTCACCCACAATGCCTAATCCGCTAACGGAGCGGATCTCTAATGCAAAGCATGCCGGGATGAACATACTCAACCCGGAGGTCCCTCCTAAACCTAGGCTACACGAATCCCTCTCATGTGAGAGATTCGGTGCTCAAAATACGAAAGGAAGGGGATGCTATTCATGCATCCTAAATCCTAAAAACCGAGAGGAGAAGTATCGTTACCTTCCGTCCCCTCTTCCTAGCCATGGAGAAGATTTGCTCGGTTGAAAACCACCACAATGCTCCCACCTTCGCGGATCTGAACTCCGCTCACAAAACGGACCTCCGAAGCTTCGCCGGCGGCCGGATCTTAGCCTTCTTCCTCCTCCTTGCTCTCCCTTCTCTCTAGAATCAAGAGAGATAAAGATAGGAGAAAAGTGAGGGTTTCAAACCCTATTCCCGAGTTTAATCCCTCAGATCTAGCCCCCAGCCGTTGGATCTCATACCAAAGAAACGGACGGCCACGATTCGACCTAAAATTACAAAAGCTGGGCCGAACACGGGTTGCAACACGGCCGTGTGCCAGGCCGTGTTACCCATTCGTCATCTCGACCGATCCGAAAACCAGCACACGGCCTTTGACACGGCCTCCGACACGCCCGTGTCGCCTTTGACACGCCCGTGTCGAGACCCGTGTCACGCCCCCACCAACCAATTTTCCCAGTCAGAGGAGGACACGGCCAAAGACACGGCCTTCGACACGCCCGTGTCAGACCCGACACGGCCGTGTCGTGACCCGTGTCACGCCTAGCAGAATAAATCCTGCAAACAGCCCGAGAAGGATACGGCCAGGGACACGCCCGTGTCCCAGGCCGTATTCCTGAGCTCGACGAACGTCGGCCCTCAAAACGTCGACCACGGCTCCGCGGTCGACCACGCGCTGACACGCCCGTGTCACGCCCTTGACACGCCCGTGTCGCCTGCTCCAAAACCCAAACTTGGCTAAAACGACGCCGTCGTTTCCCCTTCCAAGTTTTGGGGTGTTACAATTCTCCCCCCCTTACGAGAATTTCGTCCCGAAATTTAAAACATGGAAGGTAAACAAAACTAAATGGTACCTGAGGAGAAAAGCTCGGGGTACTCCTCCAGCATGGCCTGCTCTCGCTCCCAAGAGAGCTCCTCGCAGCCACAGTTGTCCCAACAGACCTTTACGAGTCTGACCTCCTTGTTCCGCAATTGCCGAACCTCTGAGTCTTCTATCCTGATTGGACGAACTCGCGTCCTCAAGTCTTCCTCTACCGGCACCGCCGTCGGCTCAATCACCACGCTAGCTTCTAACAAAGCTTTCCTCAGGACGGAGACGTGAAAAACGTCATGCAATCCACTTAGCTCTGTGGACAACGCCAACCGGTACGATGCCTCTCCCACTCACTCGATGACCTTGAATGGTCCCAAAAATCTCGGACTCAGCTTCTTGAGTTGGCGAATTCGCGAAACGCCTTTGAACGACTTGATCTTAAGATACACTCAGTCGCCCACAGCGAATTCCACATGCCTGTGGCGAGTATTGAAATACTTCGACTGCCGATCTTGAGCTACCTTCATGCGCTCTTGGATGGTCCGCACTAGCTCACTAGCGTCGGCTACCACTTCTTTCCCCAAAAGCTTGGTGTCTCCCGCCTCTGTCCAAGACATCGGTGTTCGACACCGCCTCCCATACAGAGCTTCGTATGGCGTCATCTTGATACTAGCTTGGTAACTATTGTTATAAGCAAACTCCACCATGAAGAGATGATCCTCCCACTTCTTGCCGAAGTCAAGAGTACACATCTTTAGCATATCTTCCAAAGTACGGTTCGTTCTCTCAGTTTGCCCATCGGTTTGAGGATGAAAGGCCGTACTGAACTTGAGTTTTGTGCCCAAGCTCTTCTACACCAACCGCCAATCCTTAGACGTGAAACGTCCATCCCGGTCGCTGACTATACTCTTCGGAATCCCATGAAGTCGTACAATATTGCGGACGTACAACTCCACCAACTTTTCCACATTGTCCTCCTTCCGGTTTGGGATGAAATGTGCCACTTTGGTCAAGCGGTCCATAATCACCCAAATGGCATCATTACCCTGCTGCGATCTAGGCAACCCATGCACAAAATCCATGGAGATGTCATCAAATTTCCATTCGGGGATTGGAAAAGGCTTCAAGAACCCGCCCGGCTTCTGACACTCGGCCTTCACCAAGGCACATGTTTGGCACCGACTCACACACAAAGCTACGTCCCGCTTCATCCCAGGCCACCGATAGGACTTCTTCAAGTCCAAGTACATCTTTGTACTACCCGGGTGAATGGAGTACTTAGTGAAGTGGGCCTCAAACATCAACTCCTCGCGGAGCTTGCCGAACTGTGGTACACAAATCCTTCCGCCCTTCCTCAGAATCCCCTCAACCATCTCCCAGACGCTACCCTCGCCCTTTAGAGCTTCCTCCACAAAAGGTTGGAACTCCGCATCTACACGGGTCGCTTCCCGAATACGATCGCATAAGTCACTCTGCATCTCAATCCAATTTAGTCGAGCCACGCTAGACTCGCCTCTTGCCACACATTCCAAACCAAGGGACTCCCAGTCCCGCCTTAACCGCTCATCGTGAGCTTCAATCCAATTTCCTTGCCCCGAGTATTTCCTACTCAAAGCATCTGCCACCACATTGTCTTTCCCTGGCGTGTACTCAATCGCCACCTCGTAGTCCCCAAGGAACTCGACCCACCTACGCTGCCGCATATTTAGGTCCTTCTGATCTAGGAGATACTTCAGACTCTTGTGGTCCGTGAAGATCTCCACCTTTGCACCATAAACGTAGTACCTCCACAATTTCAAAGCAAAAATTACCGCCGCCAACTCCAAATCATGGACGGGGTAATTTCTCTCATGAGGCTTCAGCTGCCTCGACCCAAAAGCTATCACACTACCATGCTGCACCAACACGCACCCTAAACCGCATCCGGATGCGTCGCTGAAAATCTGGAACCCTTCGGTCCCCTTTGGTAGACTTAGGATCGGCGCCGTCATTAGCCTTTCCTTCAGGGTTTCAAACGCCTCATTGCACTCTTGAGTCCATACAAACTTCTGATCCTTGCGAGTTAGTGAAGTGAGGGGTAGAGCTATCCGCGAAAAGTTTTCCACAAACCTTCGATAGTACCCGGCTAGTCCAAGAAAACTTCGGACTTCCGTCACGGTCCTCAAAACTGGCCACTCTCTGATGGCTTCTACTTTCGTTGGATCTACCGCCACCCCATCCCCACTAATCATATGGCCTAGAAATGCCACTTTCTCCAACCAGAACTCGCACTTGGAGAACTTCGCATAAAGCTGGTTCTCTCTCAGTACTCGCAACACTGTCCGCAAGTGCAACTCGTGCTCCGCTTCCGACTTGGAATACACCAATATGTCATCGATAAAGATGACAATGAACCAGTCCAAATATTCGCGAAACACTCGGTTCATCAAGTCCATGAACACGGACGACGCGTTCGTCAGTCCGAACGGCATCACCGAGAACTCAAAATGACCATACCTCGTACCGAACGCGGTCTTGGGTATGTCTTCGTCACGAATCTGCAACTGATAATACCCGGACTTCAAGTCCAACTTGGAGTACACCACCGATCCCACCAACTGGTCGAAGAGATCGTCTATCCGAGGAATCGGATACTTATTCTTGACAGTCAATTTGTTCAACTCTCGGTAGTCTATGCACAGACGCATACTACCGTCCTTCTTCTTTACAAATAACACCGGCACACTCCACGGTGAAGAGCTGGTCCTGATATACCCTTGCTCCAAAAGCTCCTGCAACTGAACCTTGAGCTCGGCCAACTCCTTTGGTGCCATCCTAAAGGGTGGTCGAGACACCGGTCTAGCCTCGGGCACTAACTCGATGGAGAAATCAATCTCCCGCCGAGGAGGTGCTCCCGGTAGCTCCTCAGGAAAAACATCTCCAAACTCTGCCACCACAGGCACTTCTCCGAGAGACAGCCTGGAAAGGCTAACCTCCAACAACGCTACTAGAGCTACACCCCCCTGGTTAACAACTCGCACTAGTTGAAGTGCCGAAACTAGGGAACATGCCACTCCATGCAGGCCCTCAAACTTGACTTCTGCTTGCCCCACGCCCCTCAGGGTTACCACCTTGGACAAACAGTCGATACTGGCACGCTGCTCCGCTAGCCAATCCATCCCCAAAATCACATCGAACTCGGAAAACGGCAAGATCGCCGCAACCAATATGAAGTCGACTCCCTCAAGACTCCAACAAATCCGCCCTTTAGCCCTGGTTGTCATAGACGACCCATTGGGCATGCACACTTTCAACTCTGAGTCCGTTGCAAAGGACTCAGCTCCAATCCTCCGGGTGAAACTTTCCACAAGGAAGGAGTGCGATGCTCCCGTATCGAAAAGTACTCTAGCGGGGTACCCAGATACCACTACAAAGCCTACACACATGCAACAAACATAAAAAGGCTTGAAAGGAAGAAATCTACAATGTAGGTTGAACTCTCATACCTGTCACCACATCGATTTGGCGGATTGCTTCCTGCTGCCCAAGGTTGTAGGCCCTTGGCTGCACGGGTTGAAACCGGGAAGCACTCGACTCCGCCATTTTCCCCTTCTCTGCTGCACTGGGTCCGGAGCGTACGGTCTGCTCCTGCCTTGGCTCTTGCTCAGCGCCCCCTTGGGTACAAAATCTTGCTATGTGGCCTGGCTTGCCACAACTGTAACACGTCTGCGGTCCCTTAGAGCGTGACCCTCCGGACGTCCAATTACTTTTCTCGCCCTACTTATATGGGGAAGGCTTCTTCTTCCATCGGCTCCCTTCCGTCTTTCCATGGGACTGAGCAGGCTTCTTCTCCTCCCCCTGCTTGGGTGTGAAACCCTTGCGACGCTGGGATCGCTCCATATCACTCTCCAAAATTCGGGCCGCCTCCACCATTTGGTTAAAACCCGCACGTTTCATCGATATGAGGGGTTGTCTTATATTCTCCCTCAATCCATGATAGAAGAGATTGTCCCTCTCTTCATCGTCTGCCATGGTCGTCCCTGCATAACGACCCAAGCGAGTAAATTCCTGAACATACTCATCCACTGACTTGTCTTGCTGCACCAGATGTAGAAACTGCCTCTGGAGGGCTAGCCTCGTTGAGGCGGGAATGTACTTCAGGAAGGCATTTCCAAATTCCTCGATGGACGGTGTGCGTCCTAGAAACTGCCGGCCACTGTGGCTCACCCACCATAACTTGGCATCTCCCTCCAACATAAAGGCTGCGAACTCTGCCTTTTTCTCTTCTGGCGCCTCTGCCGCCCTCAGAAGCTCCTGAATTCTGGCCCACCAATCCTCTGCATCTGTGGGCGTGCCGATTCCCTTGAAGGTTGGAGGGTGGAAACTCAGAAAGTACTTCATTTGCCGGTCCCCCTGCCCGACAACCACTCTCTCGGCCTGCGGCTCCGCCCGCCTGGCCTCCTCAACCGGCACGGTCGCTGCCGTGACCGGGTAGCAGGAGTTGCTACTTGAGCAACGGGAGCTGCTACCTGTGCTGTCGCTGTAGCTTGGGCCGCCACCATCACTTCTGCAAGCATACATCAGAAGTCGGCCGGTGTGACCCCCATCCCTAGCAGACCTTGCGCAGTCGCACTACTTGCCGAGAGCTCTTTTCTTGGCCTCGAGGTCCCAGCCTCGTTGCTTGCACTCTAAACACAAGCAAGAAAACGCAAATCAGTCTCTAATTGCAAGACTCGAACACAAGGACACTCATGGTCCCGCAATACTCCTATGTGGATAACTTCTTATACGCGACTCGACTTATACTTTCGACCGCGAAACTTCTCATTGGAACGCCAACCTCCCTCTGATACCAAATTGTAACACCTCCCCTGTAAAGACCATATAATATAGGTCCGGCCGGGGCCCCACAACATACGGACACCACAGCTTTAGTATTAAAAGATGATATAAAACTACCCAATCTCAAAACTCCAGACAAACACAGCAGAAAAAGGAACACTAATAGGCAGAAGTTATCCACTAACAGAAGAGTATCAAATGGCCTTAAGGCCTTACACAATATAAGTCCAAATATAAAAGTGCCAAGCACCCCTAGGCTACCTCGGCATGCAAGCCGGACATAGTCAAACAACAACAGCAAAACAAGGAAAAGAAAATAGTCAAGCACAACAACACTTCATGAGGCTTAGGGCTTTTCGCCCGGCGTGCTAGCTCCTGCATGCAATCCTTGCCCTGCATGGATTTGAAGTAACGTGGGTCAGCAAAGGCTGACATCTACTGTGTAACAAACACATCTCCTCCCGGCCGTCCCTAACGGACCCCGGGGTACCACTCCACCTGCAAGTTAGCACTTCGTATACCAAATGAGTATATATAATAAAGCGGTAAAACAGGCTTGGATGTCTCATACAGCATACATGTTCTCTATGTTTTGTACAAAGTGAAAGGGCCTACTATGCAACATGAATGCAACCCGGGTTTCACCCAAGGCACCCTAGTTCGTATGCATCTAGCACAACATCAAACAATGGGTACTTCCGTTTCCCCATTGGCTTAAAGCCGCAAACACAAGGGAACCACCATGTCCCTAACGGCACACACGCCGTCACACGGAACCTCGCAAAGGCCCCACCCGCATAAGGGTCAAATACCACGGGCTTGCCCGCACATTCTGACTTCGCACGTCAGGGTTTCGTCTCACACCGACCGATTCTAAGAAGCCTTGCTGGACCCCACCCGCTCATGGCCACATTGCCCGGGCTTGCCCTCCGCTCGACATTTCTCGTCAGTCCCACACAAGGGGCTAGTCTCGCCGGGACACTTTCCCCTCATGACTTGTGCGTCACGGGATAGCCAGCCGACCACGGAGACATAGCCGCACCTTTGCACAGCACAAACAAAGGTTTCCCCACCCCAATCACCATTTGCACCGTATCTTTCCCGTGCTCCAAGGAAACCATCTACCGCAAGAAGCGGAGCTAGCCTTGTCCGGTTCCGACTACGAGTACTCACTCAATTAAAGGGGGAAAACGCATACACACAACGACGTATTGTCGCAACGGATTTCTACCGAAACCACACATCTCGCTATGCAACATCACCGGGTCGGACTAACGGTCGCGACCACGGCTTCACCCACAATGCCTAATCCGCTAACGGAGCGGATCTCTAATGCAAAGCATGCTGGGATGAACATACTCAACCCGGAGGTCCCTCCTGAACCTAGGCTACACGAATCCCTCTCATGTGAGAGATTCGGTGCTCAAAATACGAAAGGAAGGGGATGCTATTCATGCATTCTAAATCCTAAAAACCGAGAGGAGAAGTGTCGTTACCTTCCGTCCCCTCTTCCTAGCCATGGAGAAGATTTGCTCGGTTGAAAACCACCGCAACGCTCCCACCTTCGCGGATCTGAACTCCGCTCGCGAAACGGACCTCCGAAGCTTCGCCGGCGGCCGGATCTTGGCCTTCTTCCTCCTCCTTGCTCTCCCTTCTCTCTAGAATCAAGAGAGATAAAGATAGGAGAAAAGTGAGGGTTTCAAACCCCATTTCCGAGTTTAATCCCTCAGATCTAGCCCCCAGCCGTTGGATCTCATACCAAAGAAACGGACGGCCACGATTCGGCCTTAAATTACAAAAACTGGGCCGAACACGGGTTGCAACACGACCGTGCGCCAGGCCGTGTTACCCATTCGCCGTCTCGACCGATTCAAAAACCAGCACACGGCCTTTGACACGGCCTCCGACACGCCCGTGTCGCCTTTGACACGCCCGTGTCGAGACCCGTGTCACGCCCCCCACCGACCAATTTTCCCAGTCAGAGGAGGACACAGCCAAAGACACGGCCTTCGACACGCCCGTGTCAGACCCGACACGGCCGTGTCGTGACCCGTGTCACGCCTAGCAGAATAAATCCTGCAAACAGCCCGAGAAGGACACGGCCAGGGACACGCCCGTGTCCCAGGCCGTGTTCCTGAGCTCGACAAACGTCGACCCTCAAAACGTCGACCACGGCTCCGCGGTCGACCACGCCCTGACACGCTCGTGTCACGCCCTTGACACGCCTGTGTCGCCTGCTCCAAAACCCAAACTTGGCTAAAACGACGCCGTCGTTTCCCCTTCCAAGTTTTGGGATGTTACATATATGATTCAGTGTCCCTGGGATACTCTGCATTGGTGGAAGATGTAAAGTGATATTAGGTATTAAAAACAGTTGATTGAGTTATGGTAGTAATATTATTCATCTAATGCATATTATTTGGTAGGTGTTACCTGCTAATCATTGTGAATACGTAGTTCCACTCTTCTTGGGGCGTTAGACCTGCGAGCATAGCTGAGATACGTAATCTGAACCCAGGAATCTCATGTCGTGGATGATCTGACCACCTGGTTTTGGTTGGCGGATAAAGGTCATCATAGTAGTTATAATCAGAGTCAGCAACAGTGGTGTTGTTGGCAGGGTTACCTGCGAAATAAACGGTATAATTTACTTTTCAAATTGTTATGCTAGTTAAACAATATATATGCACAGTATCAATGACTTACTGGGTTGAGTGGCAGAATGATTATGTAGTTGTACATGCTGATCTGATGATTGGTCGTTCGCCATCTACATATTTTTGATAGCATAAAGAACTAATCAATGTCACTCAAATGAGGGAGTTTTCTATATCATATATGTATGTTGTCATAGTATTTTAGCGCTACATAAAAAAATAACATTATATACAGATATATGCAAAGTTCATGGGTTATTTTAGAAATTCGAACGTGATTAATAGTATATGAAAAAACAACTGTATCATATAAGGAATAAATAAGCGAGAATATCTTACAGTAAAGGAAGGTATGTTTTGAGAGCAGAGTAGTGTAAGGTGGGCTGGGAAGATTGATGTTGGTGGTGCTGAAAGTTTATGTAATTGCATCTGTTCTACTGAGTGACATATCCATCAATGCACATTTCAAATGTTCTGCAGAAGTAGTGAAAATTGTACATGAAGGACATAATGAATGTATACAACTAAATGAATTGTAAGTGATGACTTGGTGTGTACCTGAAGGTGTGGTTGCATGAGAAGTTCTTTGAAGACAACATTTTTTGTGTATGTACCATGGCGAGCAGTCAGCGAGCCTTTTTTAAATAGCAGTGTAGTAGCTGATGAAGACATACCTCTTGATAAAGACACATATAGTTGGCCGTGAGTAAAAACATGAGATGACAAGTATATTCCAACTTTTTGCACAGTTTGGCCTTGTGATTTATTGATTGTCAGTGCGAAGCTAAGACGGATCGGAAATTGCTTTCGATTAAGTTCAAAAGGCATCTTTGAATCTTCTTGATATTTTAGAGACATACGCGGAAGGAAGATTGTCTGTCCTTTATGTTCTCCTGTAAGAATTTCTGCCTCAATGATATTTCTGGTGAATTGACGACACAGAAGACGTGAACCATTGTATAGGCCGATATTGGGATTGAGATTTCGCAGAAGCATAACAGGGCCGCCCTTTTTCAAAGTCAGTTTGTGTGGGGGGAGATTGTCTGGCGATAAACTGTTCAAAAATTCCTGCGGATATAAATTGTATCTGTCATCATTCACAGATTCAAATGAATAATAGGTAACCTCTTCTCCCGGAAATAATGATAAACATTTATCGTTTAAACGATCATGGCTTTGATCATGGCTTTGAGTGCACTCAACGCCATGATCATGGTTTTGAGTGCACTCAACGCCACGATCATGGCTTTGAGTGGAGTCAACGCCGTGATCATGACTTTGAGTGCACTCAACACAACGATCATGGCTTTGAGTGGACTCAACGCCATGATCATGGCTTTGAGTTCACTCAACGCCATGATCGTGGACGGGGTTTTTCAGCTGCATAAGTGTCGCTGCGCTGGAACACTATCGAGGCGTTTGTACTGTTGCGTACGCCATAGGGGCTCGATGTGCCCAGTAAATTGATCGAGTGTCGTCGAAGGGTTGATTTTGCATATGCGCTCCGGGGGACGCGAGTGACGTGTCCGCGAGTGACGCGTACAAGACCGAGATGGTGAATTACGTGGAAGCGAGTGAAGCTCACTTCTATGCGCCCTAAGACCGCATAAAGCATCCAGCACAGCGGAAGTTTGTTCGCTGGCAGGCGAAGAACGCATGAATACGACCGAAGGCAGTTCAAGAGCATTAAGTGTCGTAGAGGGGGTGCGTTTGGGCGGGGCTACCGTCACAGCTGTGGTAATGCCGATGCGAACAGATCGAGCACAGACGTAGCCCGTGCGAAGATGCTCGTATATATAATGATTAAACACAATCATAGTTTAATTATTTCAATTTTTTATGAATTTTTTTATTAAAATAGTATTACTTTGCAATTATTATTATTATTATTCAGATTAATTTTTATAAAATTATTATTAACAATATTAAGCGTATTTCAATAAAATAATTATTTATTTAATTGTTATTAAAATTCATATAGGTCTAAGTTTTTTTTAATAACTTCTCCGCCACCTCCTCGTCGGCCACCTCCGCCACATCTGCATCGCCCCATCTTTCTTCTCCGCCGCCGGCCTGCAGCGCCCACCACCTCCTCCTCCACCACCACTTCCAGCGCCCACGTCCTCCTCAGCCACATCCGCAGTGCCGCCGGTAGTAGCACCGCCTGTGCCGGCTCAATTATTTTTGTTGTTGTTGTGGCGCATGAAGCGCCAGAGATTTGTCGCTGCGCAGGGCGGCGCTGTCGCCTAACCCGACCAAGCTCGCCGTCATCCGGCGACCCCAATGCTTCCGGTGACGTCTTCAAAAAAAAAACACTACTCCGCTCACGCTGCGTATTTCTGCCGCCTCCTCCGCCTCACTAGCGCTAGCAGTACAGCCGCCAGAGCACCGCTCCCCCTCCGTTCTTCTACCTCGACGTCTCACAGTTCCCCCTCCTATCTTCTCTCGAACGCAGCGTCATTAAAGGATAACCGACGGGAATGCGTTGGAGCAGGAGGCAGCGGTGCGGAGTTGGAGGGAGCAGGCGGCGTCCCTGGCTCAGAGCTCGGCATCTCTGAGTGTCCGACGGGAGCTCGGCGCTTGGATCGAGGCGGTAATTGTCTTTCTGGTCAAGCAATTGGACGAAGGCGGAGCTCTACTTAGCGGCGAGTAGAGTCGGCGATGGATTTTCGATTGGAAACCGAAGTGATGGAGGCGTTGGCGTTGCGGAGAAGGGACGACAACCTCCCTTCGATGAGAAAACTTCAATTAAAGGGACACCGCAAAGACTTTCCAAGATGTCATTCATCCAAAATACTTCCGACCACGCTTTCTGTAGTTATGCTTATTTTCCAAACAAAATCAGCCTAGAACGTACATTATTAGGAAAAACATTAATAATAATAACGTAGACGTGAAATTTTTTTGGGAACGGTAACATAGCCGGGCGAGAAAAAAGGGTAGCCATCCGATCTGTGAGGGACTTATTTTCATTATAATTAAGATCTGATTCATGCAAATAAATCCTCCCAAATGGAGCTCCACCCGGTAGCTCATACAATAAGGAACGCTAACAAATTAACCTGCTAGGTCATACAATAAGCGCATCTAATTATTATTCGACTTAAAAAAAGGAGGACAATCTTTGTACGTAAGACGTGCGTCGCCTGTTTTTTAAATATTCGCGGGCTGCTGCAGCTGCACTAACAAATTAACAACGGATAAAACGCAGTTGATTTGATTTCCTCTTCGTCAATATTCCAACCTCCCGGGACGGCCCAACGTTTTCAAATGTTAAAAAATTCTCCTCCGCCTCCGACGTTGAAATCCCCGGCGATCTCCAATCTCCCCTCAGCCCCTCTCGATCTTTAGCTTCCGCGCCTAAAAAATGGATGCACAACCCCATCTTAATTAAATCACCTGCTCCAATCCCTCCTCCATTTGAGATTCATCGTCCATCATGGTCGCCGCTTGCATTAAGCTAATCTCTGCTTTCATCTTCCCCGTCTTCGTCCTCCTCGCAGGCGCAACCGCATCTCCCAACCTGAACCTTTCCTGCGACCAAACCCCATATCCTAAAATCTGCAGAGGCATGCTAAACAATCACTATTATGATAAGCCAACATATTAAACTTGTCGTATATTCATAACAGAAATTTGGAAACTTGCTGTATATTTTATAGCAGATTTTTAGGAATTGATTAACGTTATTTTAGGTAGGCAAGTTGGCTAAGAGCAATATCAGGAGCTGTTACTCCTTTTTTGGAGGAGCCATCTTAGGAAGATTGGCTGGCTAGGAGAATTTTGAGGAGCGGTGATTGATTTTCTCTTCTTGTATATATTGGGTATTGTTGTAATAGAAAGGCAACCAAAAATTTTCATTTCATTACTCCTTTTTATCATGGTATCAGAGGGATACGATCCTTGAGCGTTTCTGCCTCCGACTCTCTAGGGCCGGTGTCTCGTCTCTTATCTTCCGCTCTTTTTCTCCACCTAAAACCTGTTGCAATGGATGATGGATCCTCCGTCGCAGCAAAGGACGCTGGATCAAACCCCGCAGGAACGCGGCATGAAGCGTTGACGATGTCGTCTCCGTATTATCTTCACCCGTCGGATCATCCGGGTCTCGCTATTTGCCCGGTGACCCTCAAAGGTGATAACTACAATGAATGGACGACCAGTATGCGAAACGCATTGATCGCAAAACAAAAAATCGGCTTTATTGATGGCTCTCTACTGGAGCCTGCATTGACAACAACCGAATATGAGCACTGGTTTCCTGTTAACTCCATGCTTGTTGGCTGGATTATGCAATCGATTGATCCCTCTCTGCGATCATCGATCACTTATTTCTCTACTGTTAAAGAATTGTGGGAGGACCTTAAACAACGATTTAGTGTGGGGAATGGTCCCAGAATTCTTCAGATCCGCACCGAGATTGCTCTTTGCCGACAACAAGGGCAATCGGTGGCCAGCTATTATGGCATTCTTAAAAAATTGTGGGATGAACTATCCTCGTATGTTCCGGTAGCAATGTGTAGTTGCAACACCTGCACTTGTGGCATGAATTCACGGCTGAGTAAAGCAAGAGATGAAGAAAGAATACATCAATTTTTGATGGGTTTAGACGGGACTGTATTTGGGACTCTTCGTTCCAATATTATGACTCAAGAACCGCTACCGGCGTTGAGCAGAATCTACCAATTGGTAATACAAGATGAAAGATTGAGTACGGTGACTCAAGAACAAGCTTCTCGTACCGATGGTGTGGCATATGCTGTCCGCCCCCCAGTAAAGCTGTCTGGCAGCAGCTCTATCATAGACAAAAAATCTCTCGTTTGTTCTCACTGTGGACGGTCGGTACATGATGATACTACCTGTTTTAAATTGCATGGCTTCCCTGATTGGTTTTATGAAAAAAGGGATCATCTAAAGATCCTAAATCGGCAGCGCGTATGCAGGGGCGAGGGAAGGCAAAGGCTGTCGCACACGCAGCTGTTGGGGCGGCAGCGGCTGTGGTACCATCGGATGCTGAACGGACAGCTCTTAGCCCAGGGATAACAAATGAACAATGGTCCTCCATGCTGAAGTTATTTCAGTCCATCAATACCGAGGGTGCTGCACCCAAATCTGGTGAGTCCTTACCTTGGATATTGGATACCGGAGCGTCATACCATATGACAGGTGACATTTCAGCCTTAAGGGATGTTAAAAACATTCCTGGAGTCTCTCTAGTGCTGCCAAATGGAACTGTTACTCAAGCTAATCATGCAGGATCTTTACATATTGGTGGAATATGTATCCCTTATGTGCTGGCTATTCCGTCTCTTACCTGCAATTTATTATCGTTCTCACGGTTGATTACTCTCTTACTGTGTGTGGTTACTTTAACTTCCACGCTGTGTGTTCTGCAGGATGTTCGTTCGAGGACGGTGATTGGAGTGGGTGAGCAACGTGGGGATGTTTACTGGTTGCGGATGATGCGCCCGAGCTCCATGGCGTGCCACTCGTCCGTTGTTTCGTCAGTGGATCTATGGCATCGTCGCCTTGGTCACCCTTCCCCATCTATTTTGTCTCATTTGCCCACTTTAACTAACTCTACTATTATTCATAAACCCTGTGATGTTTGTTTCCAGGCCAAACAAACTCGGTCTGTGTTTCCTTTAAGCTCTAATAATGCAAGTCAAGTTTTTGATCTAGTACATTGTGATATTTGGGGACCCTACAGCCACCCCTCATCCACCGGTGCCTCTTATTTTCTTACTCTTGTTGATGATTACTCACGTCATGTGTGGGTCTATTTACTTCGGCACAAATAAGAAACCACTGAGATATTTATCCACTTCGTTAACTTGATTAAAAATCATTTCACAAAATCCATTCGTACCGTGCGCAGTGATAACGGGACTGAATTCAAACCGCTTCTTCCTTTTTTGCTGCCCACGGTATTCTCTATGAATCCTCATGCACATATACTCCGCAACAAAATGGGCGTGTCGAACGTAAACATCGTCATGTCCTTAACGTTGCGCGTGCTCTTCAGTTTCAAGCCGGTCTTCCTATCTCTTTTTGGGGAGAAAGTGTGCTGACAGCCTGTTACCTCATAAATCGCACACCCTCTAAACTCCTCCATGGAAAGACCCCTTATGAAAAACTGCACTCAAAACCTCCTGATTACTCCCTTATCCGTGTCTTTGGGTCACTCTGTTATGCCGCTCAACTCCCCAAACCTCATGATAAGTTTGCATCTCAAAGTTGAAAATGCATCTTTGTCGGCTATCCTGTCGGAAAGAAAGGTTGGCGCGTCTTTGATCTACACACAAAAGAGTACCTTGTTAGTCTGGATGTCACCTTCTATGAGTCTTACTTTCCATTCCGTGAGTCGCAATCTACATCCGTTGTCACTCCGGATCCCATTCTTTCTCCTGATCTGTCACCCGCCATCTATGATACCCCTCCTACTATTGTTCCCGAGCAACTTCCGCCTAGCACGCTCAACCCCACCAATGACCAGCCTGACTAGCTTCATCCTCCTTCTCGGCACGGGACGCGCCTCCGTCAGCCCCCAGCCAGGCTTCAGGACTACATATGTGGCTCGGTCACTCCCGCAGCTCCTATTTCGCATTGCTCACTCCCTCCAGTTGCTGCTCCCTCAAGAATTCGTTATCCTATAATGGATGTTATTACCAATACTAAATTTTCTGACAAGCATAGCAGTTTTTTAGCGGCTGTCACGTCCGACTATGAGCCTTCCTCATTTCATGATGCGGTTAAATTTCGAGTCTGGCGTGATGCTATGACTACAGAACTATCTGCGTTGCTGCAAAATAACACTTGGGTTCTTTATGCTCTTCCCCCTGGTAAGAAACCCCTTGGATGTAAGTGGGTTTATAAAATTAAACACAAGGCTGATGGTTCGATTGAACGGTATAAAGCTCGGTTGGTGGTACTTGGTAATCGGCAAGTTGAAGGCCTTGACTATCACGAGACGTTTGCCCCGGTTGCCAAAATGGTTTCCGTCCGTATATTTTTATCAGTCGCTGCGGTCAAAGGATGGGAACTTCATCAAATGGATGTTCACAATGCATTTCTTCACGGAGATTTAGATGAAGAAATTTATATGACACCCCCTCCGGGTTATTTTGTCCCATCTGACACGGTATGTTTGCTAAAAAATCCATTGTACGGTCTTCGTCAAGCGCCTCGGAATTGGTTTCTTAAACTTGCATCCGCATTGAAAACTTTCGGGTTCAAGCAGAGCTATGCCGATTACTCTCTTCTCCTTCGTCAAGTCCAACATCTGCCGACACATTCTGGTGTACGTTGACGATATGATTATTGCTGGTAATAATTCCGGTGCTATCTCCTCCCTCAAAACTTACCTTCACTCATGCTTCCATATGAAAGACTTGGGATCTCTCAAATATTTCCTTGGAATTGAAGTTGCTCGTTCGGCTACCGGAATTTTTCTCTCTCAATGCAAATATGCACTGGATATTCTTCAAGAAACTGGACTGCTTGCTGCTAAGCCGTGCGAATTTCCTCTGGAGCAACACCATCAACTTGCCACCTCTACTAGCCCGTTCCATGACCCTGCCGATCAGTATAGGAGGCTGGTCGGACGCCTGATTTATCTTACAATTACTCGGCCTGAATTATCGTATGCAGTTCACACTCTTGCTCAGTTTATGCAGCACCCTAGGGTGGATCACTGGCATGCTGCTCTCCGGATCATTCGGTACATTAAAGGTCATCCGGGACAAGGATTGTTGCTTTCCGCTACAAGCTCCTTACAAATTTCTGCATTCTGTGACGCGGATTGGGCATCTTGCCCCCTCACACGCCGCTCCACTACTGGTTATTTTTCTTGCCTCGGCACGTCACCCATTTCGTGGAAAACTAAGAAGCAACATACGGTGTCTCGCTCTTCCGCTGAAGCTGAATATCGTGCCATGGCCTCCGCATGTTCTGAGCTGATTTGGGTCAAGTCATTTCTGCAGTCCCTCGGTGTCTCTCACTCTCAACCCATGGGCCTGCACTGTGACAGCCAGACGGCTATTCACATCGCTTCTAACTCGGTGTTCCATGAGCGTACGAAGCACATTGAAATCGACTGTCATTTTGTGCGGGATCTTATTCAGTCTGGTGCTATCAGGCTCTTTCATCTTCGCACAGCCCAACAACCGGCCGATATTCTTAAAAAAGCTCTTGGACGGCAGCAGTTTCAATTTCTTCTTTCCAAGTTGGGCATTCTGGATCCCCATGCTCCTCCTTGAGGGGGGGGGGGGGGGGTATTAAACTTGCCGTATATTCATAACAGAATTTTGAAAACTTGCTGTATATTTTATAGCAGATTTTTAGGAATTGATTAACGTTATTTTAGGTAGGCAAGTTGGCTAAGAGCAATATCAGGAGCTGTTACTCCTTTTTTGGAGGAGCCATCTTAGGAAGATTGGCTGGCTAGGAGAATTTTGAGGAGCGGTGATTGATTTCCTCTTCTTGTATATATTGGGTATTGTTGTAATAGAAAGACAACCGAAAATTTTCATTTCATTACTCCTTTTTATCACAACAACTGTCTTCCGTCAGCAGACCATCCAAGCCACCTTGGCACGTGCCTCCGCCGCCAACCATTTCCAATCTGGTTCAGCGCTGGGCAGAACGGCTCCACCGACTGCCTTGGCGGACTGCCTTCAACAACTCTGCGAGAGAATCATTTCAAATCTCAACAACTCTCTTTCAACTTCCTGCTCTCATGACGACTCAAACTTGGCTCACCGCCGCCCTCGCCAACCAAGAGACTTGCCGGAACGGCTTCACCGAGCTCGGATCCTCCCATCACTTTCCCTCCTCCCCCTTCTTCTCCCAAAACATCTCCGACGCCGTCTATAACTTGCTTGTCATTAACAAAGCGACGGCGCCGGCGGCGGCTCCCGCTGCCGGAGGAAATCGAAAGTTGTTGACAGCCAGATCTCCGACCTGGGTTTTGGCCGCGGACAGAAAGGTTGTGCAGTCTTCATCGGTGAATGCCACCTCTCAATCTTCTCCCTCTCTCTTCTCCCTTCCTCTCCCCTCCCCGCTCTCCCTAATATATAATAGTTAAAGCTGTGGCCTGTGGATATTAAGCGGTGGCATGAAGTGGTGGATATTAAGCGGTGGCATGAAGTGGTGGATATTAAGCGGTGGCATGAAGTGGTGGATATTAAGCGGTGGCATGAAGTGGTGGATATTAAGCGGTGGGCATTAAATGGTGGACATCAATCTTCTCACTATCTCCTCTCCTTGCCTCTCCTCCCCGCTCTCTCTCCTCTATTATTCTCTGGCAGCCTAAAATATAATAGTTAAAGCGGTGGAATTAAGTCGTGGGCATTAAACGGTGGAAGGACTTTTGGGGCAATTCCATCTTGTGACGGAGAGAGCGCAGGAGAAGGCTTATTAATAGTAGATGTCAGCAAGGGGTATAGGCTATTAATAGTAGATGTCAGCAAGGGGTATAGGCTATTAATAGTAGATGTCAGCAAGGGGTATAGGCTATTAATAGTAGATGTCAGCAAGGGGTATAATACGAAATTCAAATTCAAATGTTACATACAGCAAAGCCAACCTTCTCTTATAATAGTATATATATATATATCTATATTAATAAGGATGGTTGTAGGGGAGTCGTCGGTTATGCTCGGTCACAGCTCACAGCCCACGCCTGCTCCTCCTTCGTCTGCACGCGCCAGCGGGGCATCGGTTCTTCTTCTGCACTTGACACCGCAACATCTCCGCCGCCTTCATACCCTCTTCTACAGACGACATGTTGCCCTGTCTTCCTCACCGCTTCCGCTCACATCGCCGCGACGATGCCTTCAACCAGGTCAAAATCTCGGCAGCCTCTCGCTTCTCTTCCCCCCTTTCGCTCACACGGCCTGCTTCACCTGAAATCCCCCGACCACCTCCCTCTCTCCATCGCTTCCGGCCCCACCGTGATGACGGCCCTGTGCTTCGCCTGAAAACGGCCGCAGCCCTCCGGTACCAAATCGGTCTTCTTCTCCTCCAACTCGATTCCTCCATCAGATCTAGGTACTCTCTCTATTTTTTTCCAGTTTCTATTTCTTCATTTCCAAATCGCACTCTATTTGCTGAGGACGAATTTCAGAAGTCTGATTTCGTGAAGAACACTTTGTGGGAGATGCAAATAATTTCAACACCTTAAACCACTTTTACTTTCCAACTTTCACGTACTGATGATACGGTTGCTCTATTATGCTTCACATCTGCTTAGGTTTTGCCATTTTCATGTGTCAATGCTACAGCATACTTTTGCTCGGATCTGCTTAGCTTTTGCCTTTATCATGGCTCAATGCTACACCATGCTTTTGCCTACACCAACATAGATACTCCGCTCAAACATTCACTCTTTTTAATTGTAATCACAAACCGACTGTACAAAACAAAACAAAAGGCCACACATACCCTGAAGGAAAAACCGAGTGTAAAAACCACTGATTGAGAGCCTTAATAGTTGCATGCTGCTTCTCTTCCCCCCTTTTGCTCACACCGGCTGCTTCAACTGAAAACCCCCGACCACCGCCCTCTTCTCTATCGCTTCCGGCCCCACTGCGACGACGGCGCGCTACTTCGAATGAAGACGCCTGCAGCCGTCCGGTGGCAAAGGAAAATATTTGATGACCCATGTATTAGATGCAATTAAAGCTCTAAAAGACAAATACTAATGCACACGAGGTTGCTTGCACTATAGGAGAAGTCCGTCGATGTTATAAAAAGCAGTTATTCATTGCATGTATAGAACCCTGAAAACATATTTACGTGTTTTTTTAATTACTTTGAATAACAACAAAACAAAGTTTCTTAGTCATGATCTACCATTTAAGAAGAGTAATATATTTAATTGGTGCACTCTGCCGTTTGTGCACCTATGAAGACTGCTGCATTTTGTCGTCCCTTCTATTTCTCCCGCATTCATTGGTAATAACTCCAAAAATTATACCACTCACATACTATACGTGATCTGTAAAAATAAAGTACTAACTGAGTTGAGATACTTTAATAGTTTTTCTTCACATATTTACATCCACAAAATTGGAGTGCACCAACACAAACAAATGAACAATGCTACTGAGAATTCAAGATCTTCTACTGCAGACTACAAATTCTTTTTAGTGACTGCTTACCTTCTGAAACGTGCTTTTTGTACACATGAAATTTATTACTGCAAAGAAATATGCATGATACTGTGTAGTACAATATTTATAAGCTGATCACTGTTAAAGAACGTACTGTGTTTTCGTACAGAACATATTTTTGTAATACCACGTCTGCAAAATTATAGTATACGACGTACTAACATTAATTTAAAGTGAACATACAACGGATGTTTGCTTTCTCCTGCCGCTAATTGCTTCTCTCGCTGCTACGCAACTGTACTCTACTTGAGCCAAATTGCACTGTCTGATTCAACTTCGTCGTCGTCTACGACTCACAACAAGAACCTCCTGCTCCCAGGCAATGAACTCAAGAACACCATCGATGTCCCCCTACAAATGCGTGAAAATTACTACTTCTGTTTACTGCTTTGCAACCTTAACTTTTGTACGAGTACTGCAGTTTTAAAATCCACCTTCGGCTCTCTTCCGGTCTTCATTCATACCAGTGTACGCATCAAAATATTTGATCATGCACTATATTCTCCATTTCCCTCAGTTGATGCGTCATTCTTACTATATACATTTACTCATGAATGCTGATGTGGACACAAGGGGTCAACCACTTGGCACGGGGGAAGTAATATTTGCTGATGAGTCGACAATGCACGATGCTACAATAAAGATGGACAGATGCATCATTGACGGGAGCACGATTTATGTTCGTGAACTGACACTCTAAGACGTTCGTCCACAGTTCTTTTGGGGGGAGGGGGAGGGAAGAGCGGATTAACTGAACTTTTTTTTGTTCTTCTCCTTTATCTGTGTTTGTGATTACGTGTTCTGTATGTCCACTCCTACTAGGTTTTCGTTTTTGTTACTATGATGCGTCATCATCGTGCTGTACAGTTCACTGTAGAAAGTGCTTCCATATGCTCTTGCTCTCTGTTGCACTGTAAATTTGTATGAGTACTGCAAATCTGATTCAGATATTACATAACTGCTATAAAAATATTTCGCTGCAACCTCATTTGTACTACTGACTGCAACCGCCGTCAACTACAATCTCCATAATCTCTTAAACACATAACTACCGCTCGGACATTGCGATCACTCTACACATCTGATATAAACTTTATGTCATCATATTTGATTTGTGCACTATGTTGATTGTACCCTAAAATTCCTTCCTCTCCCTGACGTGTAGCGCCCCGAAAAAAATGTGCAACCTGACCACACTCGGCCTGCAGCGCAACTCCCAATCTGCCCATGTGAAGATGTAAATCTCCTAATAAATTCTTTTTAGTTTCTTCTTAGAATCACTGTCACAACCCGCATTTTCCCAACAATTAAATTAAATCAGAGTAAGGGAAAATACGCGCCGTGATGCCACGTCGTGCAGGGGATAACTGCAGACGCTCAGGCAGGGCTCCAAACTCTATGGTTTTAAAAGAAAACATATGTTATCATTAACAAAATCCCGTTTAAGTTGAGAAGATAGCCGTATCCCTCGGCTTAGTGAATCATCTAGTCCACGGTCTACAATATAATTATACGCTTGCGGAAGATATTTGATTAGATTGACTCTAACATCCTACATGAGTATCAATGTCCCCGAGGAATAACTCATGCTATGTAGACTCTAGATTTATAATAAGTATATGAAAAGTCTTTACGCTAACTAGAAAGTAGTGACTTAGTTTTGAAAGAAATTGCATGGATGCTTTACTATTAATAGGTTTTTTTTATAAGTCAAAATACCTAACATGCAGTCCTAGCAAGGAATCATCCCAGAGAGCAAGTTATCTAAATAAAAACATAAGAAACTACTACAGCCAGCAAGTGTCAAAAATCAACAATCCTGTGGGCGTCAACAACCTGACACGAACCCACAGTATTAGGTATGTCTGAACTAAGGAAAACAACTAAAAAGAAAAACTACCTCGCTATGGCGAGGTGCAAAACCACAGCCAACACTGCTGCTCAGAAAACCAAAACTAGCTCCACTATCTGCTACTGCTCTGAACCTGAGGCATTCCAAAAAAAAACAGAACGCCTCAGCAAGAAGGTACAAGTAGTGGCAAGAAAATAAATAAAGTAAACAAATGAACAAGGTCGAAAGGGGTACCAACCCAGGACCCAAAGTACTAAAATAAGGTACAAAACAAAATTAGAGAAATAGAACTTACGTGAATCGTCACGTACAAACCAATCATGCCAGATACCCAAGGCAGGGGGAAAACAAAGGCATGAGTAAATCATAAGAAAGAAACTAAAAAAAAAACAACTTTATTAGCCGCGTATGGTCAACTCTATCTAAACAGGCAGGGTGCTCACTAATAAGGACACACCCCTCACAGATGTTAAAATCCGTCTAATTGCGGGGGAGACTTATACACTCCACTAGTCGCCGCAGGATGCCCAACCACCAATAGAGTTGCACGACCACTAATAAAGGAAAATAAACCTTGCGGTCGGTGGATTTGCCCACAAACACCCGCAAGAACGAGTCACTAGGAAATAAATCACAGGATTTGGCACATCGGATTCTACTCGATATATTCTAGGTTAAAAACACGGTTGATCAACCTCTAGAAACGATTTACGACCCTAGGTAATTTCTAACGCGATAAATAGGGCGATAAAAGCCCAAAATAAAACCCTACATCGTATTTCTACAACTCCACAAGACGAGATTTTTCATGCCAAAAACTAAATAAAAACCAAGAAAACTCATAAGGAAGACTCAACAAGCATACTAAACCGAATATCAAAAGTGCACAAGGATTGAGAACTAAAGTTTAACCGTTACCATCGAAATCGGACGAGAGGGAAGGAGGGAAAACCACTACTTGCCTTGGTTGCACCGGAAACGTTCTCTGTATCGTTCCAAGCCGTAGATCGGGGCAAAAGAACTCAGGAGAAGTAGAAATCTAAACAACAATGGCGGAAAAGGGGTTAGGGCCGAAAAACGCTAACAAGAAAACTCACGAAAAGAGGAAGAAATTACCACGATAGCGTAGCTCTCGGTGAGAGCTTTCCGGATCTACGATCGGTTGAAGATTCCGAGCACCGGAGCTCCGTCGGCGGCCACCGGAAGATTCACGAAATGGAGAAACTTATCTCTCGCCGCTGGTCTGGTTCGGAATAGAAGTATCGGAGAAGATGAAGTTATATCCTAATAACTTAAGAGAAAAGTATATATATAGTTTTTTTTTCTTTTATAAAAATTTCAACTTAAAAGGGACAGCCTCGGAAATATCAAAAATAGGCATCTAAGATGGCTTCAAATCGAAAAGTGCACAACATGAAAGTTGTATATCTCGTCGAGATGAACAAAATTCATGTTGACCATTTTTTGATACGATGCCGTTTTGACCATCAAAACGGCGCTCTAACGCTGACAGGAAAGGACTACTCGAGTGGCAGCATACATACTCGAGTAGAAGCATACATACTCGAGTAGAAGCATACATACTCGAGTAGAATCATACATACTCGAGTAGGAGTTCAAATATACTCGAGTAGGAGTCCATATACTCGAGTAGGAGTTCAATATACTCGAGTAGAAGTCTATATACTCGAGTAGGAGCACCATACACGAGTTCCAGCAGAATAAACGAGAATAAGGGTTCAAGATGACCTCAAATCGAAAAGTGGTCAACATGAAAGTTGTAGATCCCGTCGAGACGAACAAATTTCATGGTGACCATTTTTCCATACCACTCCTATTTGACCCTTTAAATTGCGCCCGAACACCGACACAAAAATAATAATAATAAAAACGGTCGAGATAAAGGCTTGAACTCTCGAGATTTACATAGAAACTTGCCAAAATACGTATAGGACTCGAGAAAACAACTAGGATCGATTAGAGTCAAAGGGAGAACGCTCGAGGAGAAAATTGACGGGATGATCCCAACAACGAATTCGAAACCTAAATCCGACGAGCCATTCCTGAGATAAAAATTTCCAAATAAAATGACATAAATACTCAAAACTTCAATCGCGCGCCGAGACTCCAAAAATGCTCGGATTGCGACGAAACTTGACGAGCAAGTTTAAAATTACTCAACTTAAACCTCATAGAAATATTTTCTGATTTCGACAAAAATCCAAGAAATTGGCCGACTCGACCGAACGGACGCGAAAATGCCTTATCGGCGATGCGCCGTCAACCCGACGTTAAAAGTAACGCCATGACGTCATAAATATGACGATACCAAAACCAAACAAAATCATCGAAAAATCAGGGGCGTTACAGTCACTCCCCCTAAAAAGAAGTTTCGTCCCGACACTTATTACAAATCCAAAATCTAACAAAAACGAAGAAATCAAACACAACCTAAAACATATAAACATACCAGAACTAGGCGAAGAGGTGCGGATGAGATTCTCTCATCGCTGATTCCAACTCCCACGTCGCGCTCTCGACGTCCTGGTTTCTCCAAAGAACTTTGACCATAGGAATGGTCTTCCTCCGCAACACTCGATCTAGAGATTCCAAAACGCGAACAGGCTCTTCCACATACGAAAGATTGGGCTGAATCTGGGGCACCGAATCAAGGACTTGACGACCATTACGAACACACTTCCGCAACTGGCTCACATGGAACACATCATGGACACCAGGGAAAGTAGCAGGCAAATCCAGCCGATAAGATGACACTCCGATGCGCTCCAGAATTTGAAAAGGTCCCACATACCGGGGATCCAACTTGTGGTTCCTTCCAAATCTTTTAACACCTGGCATCGGAGAGACCTTCAGAAAAACCAAGTCCCCAACAGCAAACTCCAGATCGACCCTTCGTCGATTAGCATATTTCTCATAACGCTCTTGTGCTACATGGAGTTTCTCACGAATATGAGTTACAGCACAATTCATCTCCTCAAGGGCTTCCGGACCTAGCAACGACCTCTCACCAACTTCAGCCCAAAACAAGGGAGTTCTACAACGCCTCCCATATAAGGCCTCAAACGGGGCCATCTGCAGACTCTCTTGATAGCTATTATTGTAAGCAAATTCCATGAGTCTGAGACGCTCATCCATAGCACCACCATGATCCAAAATATAACACCTGATCATATCTTCTACAATTTGATTCACTCTTTCCGTCTGACCATTCGTCTGCGGATGATAGGCGGTGGAATACCTTAAATCAGTACCCAACCCCTCTTGTAAACTCTTCCAAAAACGAGACGTAAATCTGGAGTCTCGATCTGACACGATGCTGACAGGTACACCATGTAATCTAATAACTTCTTCAAGATATAATTCAGCGATCCTTTTCATAGAATACCCAATCTTAAATGGAATAAAGTGAGCACACTTAGTCAGCCTATCAACTGTCACCCAAACCGAATCGTGCCCACGGGGAGATTTTGGTAGACCGGTAATGAAATCCATTGATATACTCTCCCACTTCCATTGTGGAATATCTAGCGGTGTCAGTTTACCACCAGGCCTCCTATGATCTGCCTTAACACGCTGACACGTGTAACATTCTGACACAAACTTAGCTATATCACCCTTCATTCCCGACCACCAAACAATTTGCTTTAGATCTTTATACATTTTGGTGGATCCAGGATGATAGGAAACACTAGAACCATGAGCTTCTTGACAAATCTTAGCCCGAATGTCACCAATGGCCGGGATACAAAATCTACCTCGATATTTCAGAGTACCTAACTCATCCAAAGAAAAATCAGGTAACTCTCCTTTCTTAGTTCTAACCCAGAGGTGCAGCAAATCAGGATCATCCTTCTGGTGCACTTTAGTAAGGGAAATCCAAGAGGGCTCTTCTGCTTCCAAACTGGAAGGCATCGAACTACTCCCAACTTCAATGTCCATTAACAAGAATTCTTCCACCAGGGATTGCACAGATAAATTGAAGATTTCAGCTGTCTTCCTACTCAAAGCATCGGCTACTACATTTGCCTTTCCCGGGTGATAAAGGATCTCCACTTCATAATCAGCCACATACTCTAACCACCTACGCTGGCGCAGATTTAATTCTTTTTGAGTGAATACGTACTTCAAACTCTTATGGTCTGTGTAGATCTTGCACATCGCGCCGTACAATAAATGTCTCCAAAGTTTTAACGCATAAATCACTGCAGCAAACTCTAAATCATGTGTGGGATAGTTTCTTTCGTGAACTTTTAATTGTCTTGATCCGTATGCGATCACCTTTCCTTCTTGCATCAAAACACAACCAAGTCCAATGTGTGATGCATCCACATACACAGCATACTCAAGTCCTTCAGTAGGCAGAGTTAAAACTGGAGCAGTATACAATCTCTTTTTCAATTCTTGGAAGGCTTCCTCACACTTATCGCTCCAAATGAACGCGGTGTTCTTCTGGGTAAGTTTAGTTAGAGGGGAAGACAACACAGAGAACCCTTCCACGAATCTTCTATAGTAACCGGCCAGACCTAGAAAGCTCCTAATCTCCTTAGGAGTAGAAGGTCTCTTCCATTCCATCACAGCAGAAATCTTTGTTGGGTCTACAGAAATACCGTCCTTGCCCACCACATGGCCCAAAAAGGACACCTGGGGTAACCAGAATTCGCACTTACTCAACTTAGCGTAGAGCTTGTGCTCCCTCAGGGTTGACAAAACTAAGCGCAAGTGTTTAGTATGCTCCTCGACACTGCGGGAATACACGAGGACGTCATCTATGAACACAATAACAAAATGGTCCAAGTAATCCTTGAACACTCTATTCATTAAATCCATGAACACCGAGGGTGCATTTGTCAGTCCAAAGGACATCACTAAGAACTCAAAATGCCCATGCCGAGAACGAAAAGCCGTCCGGGGTACATCAGCCTCACAGACTCTCAACTGGTGGTAGCCTGAACGAAGATCAATCTTCGAAAACACAGCGCATCCCCACAATTGATCAAATAGGTCATCAATCCGAGGCAACGGATATCGGTTCTTGATGGTTACCTTATTTAACTCTCGATAATCTATGCAGAGCCTCATAGAACCATCTTTCTTTTTAACGAATAAAACAGGAGCACCCCAAGGTGAAGAACTCGGTCTAATAAAACCACACTGCAGCAACTCATCCAGCTGAGCGCGCAACTCTTCTAACTCTCGCGGAGCCATGCGGTATGATGCCTTAGCAATAAGGCGAGTACCTGGCTCGAGGTCTATCACAAACTCTACCTCTCTTTTAGGAGGAAGTCCTGGAAGACTAACAGGAAAGACATCTGGATACTCTTGCACCACCGAGACATCCTCAAGACGTGGTGTAACAAAAGCTGATTCCAAAGCCGACAGAGAAACAACATATGCCTCACAACCAGACTCTAAAGCTCGACAAGCATGTACCGCAGAAATAAGGAGGGAACTCTTGCCTTGAGAACCATAGACACTCATAGGTTGGCCGTTGCCCATCTTGAAATCCAGCCGCTTAGCCTTGCATTGGATGACTGCATCATACTTGGACAACCAGTCCATGCCCAAAATCACGTCAAAATCTGCCAGATCCAATACCATCAAATCCGCAAAAGCTAGAAAATCGCCTAGACAAATAGGGCATCTCTGAATTCCTCGACTTGATGTCACTAAATTTCCAGAAGGAAGCTTGACGTTGAAGGAATCTTCTAATTGATCCACGTTCAAACGATGTTTATCTACAAAACTCAGCGCCACGAAAGAATGGGTGGCACCCGAATTGAAAAGGATGCGCGCCCACCTGTTCCGCACCTTAAACTCCCCTATAATCGCAGCATACGTAACTAAACGAACGAAAACTACCACAAACAAGGAGAGTAAAAATCAAGTTAGAATCTAACCTGATATCACTTGGGTAGAGGTCTGAGCTTCCTCTCTAGTAACCACGTTTAACTTTCCTTTTCCCTTGTCCTGGTTTGGTGGCGGCGGTAGAGCTCGGAGTGGGGTAGGCTGCAATGGGGGCTGAGCCTGAGGGCATGCAGACTTCTGGTGTCCCTTCTGTCCGCACTGGAAACAAGTTCTATCCTTCAACCAGCAACGACTCACGTCATGACCCTTCCTTGAACAAAATGAGCACACCAGCTCTCCCTTGGGTACGCCTTGAATGGCGAGCACCTGCTGCTTCTTCAGGGTAGCGGTACTCTTGAAACACCTTTCGTACGGGTGGCCAGATCGACCACAGAAACTGCATATCTCTCCACCTTTCTTTTTCGAAGGAGGGCCAGATGCCCTAGAGCTTCCGTCTTCGACACCTTTCCTCTTATCTTTTCTCGCTGCAGCTCCTCGATTCTTGGCATTTTCAATCGCCTCAACCTTCAGTGCGGCTTCCACTGCCTCTGCAAAATTCTCCGCTCTATAAGCGCATGCCAACTGCTGGACATCGCTTCTTAGTCCTCCAAGGAATCGCTTCACTCTACCATCCTCCGAAGCTACTAAATCTGGAGCAAATCTACTCAACTTGCTAAACTCAATCTCGTACTCGCTCACCGTGAGCTGTCTCTGTTTCAGGTACAGGAAGTTATTCATCAGGCGGTCCTGCTCGACCGAGGGTAGAAACTTTTTCAACAGCATCTTCTTGAAAGACTCCCAAGAACAACCTTCCTTCAGACTCTCTTTTTCACGAATCCACCAGTTCTTTGCCAATCCTTTTAACTGGTAGGCCCCAATCATTACCTTCTGGGCTTCTACAATCCCCGAATATGAAAACATCTCCTCGATAGAGATGATCCAATCATCTAAAACCATAAAGTCTGTACTTCCGTCATAGGTAGGAGGCCCCAGCCGTTGGAAGTGTGAAATAAAATTCATCTCTGGTGGTAGAGTCACCGGGGGCACTAGAGGAGCAGGGGTATTGGGTACAACTCGATCCACAATAGGGTCTTGCACTAAGGGTTGCTGCACAGGGGCGGCTGACAAAAAGGATTCCATTTGCGATTGCATCGCAAGCACTTGCCTTGACAGAGCCTCGTTGCTCTGACGTAGACTCTCGATCAACGCATCACTTTGCGTACCTGACGACTCACCCTCTGACTAGGGAGTCGACCTCGTTGCAGGACGCTTAGGCGGCATTTCTAAAAGGGTAACAAACGATCACTCAATTAAAATCCTAGATTACGACTAGGACAAACAAAACTAGTTCAGACCATACTTGAAAGACACTTGCTAAAGCTGACACTTGCTCTGGGATTATACGATGATGATATGTCCTACTCAGGATGATATCTTATCATCCTATTGACTCATGTGCCTATGATATGAATGCATGAATCCTTTACTCTTATTTAAAATCATGTGTGTACATATGTCATCAAGTAAATCTTTAGCTTGGCATGTTGTGCTTATGTTATGTTATGCTATGCATGTGGTGCTATGAATTCTATAAAAGGCCTTAATGCATGTTATGAGCGGCGTACACATGCAATGTTATGCATCCCATACTACATAATATTGCATGCAACGAAAAGAAAACGTGCTAATGAGCATTCATGTGGTGAGGTTATGCATCCCATACTACATAACCCTCACATGTTGCCATCTATGGTGGATCCATATACAAACACATATTATGCATCCCATACTACATAATATGCCCTGTATACTTCTAATCATGCTTATGAGTGTAGTGTTCATGCTTCAGCCAAGACATATTGATGACACATCGGTGTGTGTATGACATGACACTAAACAACTAACACTAACAAGGGAAGGTTGCCCGACCAATTGTCAAGCAACCTCCCTCTGATACCAACTGCCACAACCCGCATTTTCCCAACAATTAAATTAAATCAGAGTAAGGGAAAATACGCGCCGTGATGCCACGTCGTGCAGGGGATAACTACAGACGCTCAGGCAGGGCTCCAAACTCTACGGTTTTAAAAGAAAACATATGTTATCATTAACAAAATCCCGTTTAAGTTGAGAAGATAGCCGTATCCCTCGGCTTAGTGAATCATCTAGTCCACGGTCTACAATATAATTTTACGCTTGCGGAAGATATTTGATTAGATTGACTCTAACATCCTACATGAGTATTAATGTCCCCGAGGAATAACTCATGCTATGTAGACTCTAGATTTATAATAAGTATATGAAAAGTCTTTACGCTAACTAGAAAGTAGTGACTTAGTTTTGAAAGAAATTGCATGGATGCTTTACTATTAATAGGTTTTTTTTATAAGTCAAAATACTTAACATGCAGTCCTAGCAAGGAATCATCTCAGAGAGCAAGTTATCTAAATCAAAACATAAGAAACTACTACAGCCAGCAAGTGTCAAAAATCAACAATCCTGTGGGCGTCAACAACCTGACACGAACCCACAGTATTAGGTATGTCTGAACTAAGGAAAACAACTAAAAAGACAAACTACCTCGCTATGGCGAGGTGCAAAACCACAGCCAACACTGCTGCTCAGAAAACCAAAACTAGCTCCACTATCTGCTACTGCTCTGAACCTGAGGCATTCCAAAAAAAAATAGAATGCCTCAGCAAGAAGGTACAAGTAGTGGCAAGAAAATAAATAAAGTAAACAAATGAACAAGGTAGAAAGGGGTACCAACCCAGGACCCAAAGTACTGAAATAAGGTACAAAACAAAATTAGAGAAATAGAACTTACGTGAATCGTCACGTACAACCAATCATGCCAGATACCCAAGGCAGGGGGAAAACAAAGGCATGAGTAAATCATAAGAAAGAAACTAAAAAAAAACAACTTTATTAGCCGCGTGTGGTCAACTCTATCTAAACAGGCAGGGTGCTCACTAATAAGGACACACCCCTCACAGATGTTAAAATCCGTCTAATTGCGGGGGAGACTTATACACTCCACTAGTCGCCGCAGGATGCCCAACCACCAATAGAGTTGCACGACAACTAATAACGGAAAACAAACCTTGCGGTCGGTGGATTTGCCCACAAACACCCGCAAGAACGAGTCACTAGGAAATAAATCACAGGATTTGGCACATCGGATTCTACTCGATATATTCTAGGTTAAAAACACGGTTGATCAACCTCTAGAAACGATTTACGACCCTAGGTAATTTCTAACGCGATAAATAGGGCGATAAAAGCCCACAATAAAACCCTACATCGTATTTCTACAACTCCACAAGACGAGATTTTTCATGCCAAAAACTAAATAAAAACCAAGAAAACTCATAAGGAAGACTCAACAAGAATACTAAACCGAATATCAAAAGTGCACAAGGATTGAGAACTAAAGTTTAACCGTTACCATCGAAATCGGACGAGAGGGAAGGAGGGAAAACCACTACTTGCCTTGGTTGCACTGGAAACGTTCTCTGAATCGTTCCACGCCGTAGATCGGGGCAAAAGAACTCAGGAGAAGTAGAAATCTAAATAACAATGGCGGAAAAGGGGTTAGGGCCGAAAAACCCTAACAAGAAAACTCACGAAAAGAGGAAGAAATTACCACGATAGCGTAGCTCTCGGTGAGAGCTTTCCGGATCTACGATCGGTTGAAGATTCCGAGCACCGGAACTCCGTCGGCGGCCACCGGAAGATTCACGAAATGGAGAAACTTATCTCTCGCCGCTGGTCTGGTTCGGAATAGAAGTATCGGAAAAGATGAAGTTATATCCTAATAACCTAAGAGAAAAGTATATATATAGTTTTTTTTTATATAAAAAATTCAACTTAAAAGGGACAGCCTCGGAAATATAAAAATAGGCATCTAAGATGGCTTCAAATCAAACAGTGCACAACATGAAAGTTGTAGATCTCGTCGAGACGAACAAAATTCATGTTGACCATTTTTTGATACGATGCCGTTTTGACCATCAAAACGGTGCTCTAACGCTGATAGGAAAGGACTACTCGAGTGACAGCATACATACTCGAGTAGAAGCATACATACTCGAGTAGAAGCATACATACTCGAGTAGAATCATACATACTCGAGTAGGAGTTCAAATATACTCGAGTAGGAGTCCATATACTCGAGTAGGAGTTCAATATACTCGAGTAGAAGTCTATATACTCGAGTAGGAGCACCATACACGAGTTCCAGCAGAATAAACGAGAATAAGGGTTCAAGATGACCTCAAATCGAAAAGTGGTCAACATGAAAGTTGTAGATCCCGTCGAGACGAACAAATTTCATGGTGACCATTTTTCCATACCACTCCTATTTGACCCTCTAAATAGCGCCCGAACACCGACACAAAAATAATAATAATAAAAACGGTCGAGATAAAGGCTTGAACTCTCGAGATTTACATAGAAACTTGCCAAAATACGTATAGGACTCGAGAAAACAACTAGGATCGATTAGAGTCAAAGGGAGAACGCTCGAGGAGAAAATTGACGGGATGATCCCAACAACGAATTCGAAACCTAAATCCGACGAGCCATTCCTGAGATAAAAATTTCCAAATAAAATGACATAAATACTCAAAACTTCAATCGCGCGCCGAGACTCCAAAAATGCTCGGATTGCGACGAAACTTGACGAGCAAGTTTAAAATTACTCAACTTAAACCTCATAGAAATATTTTCTGATTTCGACAAAAATCCAAGAAATTGGCCGACTCGACCGAACGGACGCGAAAATGCCTTATCGGCGATGCGCCGTCAACCCGACGTTAAAAGTAACGCCATGACGTCATAAATATGACGATACCAAAACCAAACAAAATCATCGAAAAATCAGGGGCGTTACAATCACCTTGCCCACAAACGTGATCTTCTACATGAAAATGTCATTGGAATAATTTGTTCTCTTTAGAATAGCAAATATGTTGCCATATTGTGTTGTCCACAGTTATGAACTTGCCAATTTTTGCACATTCTTTTGCCTTTAATAGGCTGCTAATCTTTCTCATACCTGCTCACCAATAGATATCGAAGTACAACTGCATTTTTCGATAGGGATCCTATTTTTAGAATATTCTTTGGATTCACCTTAATAAGCATATTTTCTATAGCTGCATTTTCCCTGCTGAAAAGTCGATCAAATTTTCATTGAATCCTCAGTTTTGAGTTGATTCGATAGTCTTGCCTAAATTTAATCCTCTATCTTCGAGCTAATTTCATAGTCCTACCTTACAAAGAGACTCACACAATAAATACAAATCGTTTTCACCATAGAGAAGAACTCCATTGAACTGTCATTCATTGGGCTAATTGTTCAAAATAGCCAGCAACCACTACTTGCTAGAAGTGTTCCTGAGTCATAAACCGCGCGCTATTTTTACTACTGTTTGCTTTATGAAAAATCTGCTGAAACAACATTATTTGTGTTGCGCCCCGAAAAAATTGTGCAACTTGACCACACTCGGCCTGCAGCGCAACTCCCAATCTGCCCATGTGAAGTTGTAAATCTCCTAATAAATTCTTTTTACTTTCCTCTTAGAATCACCTTGCCCACAAAGGTGATCTTCTACATGAAAATGTCATCGCAACAATTTGTTCTCTTTAGAATCGCAAATATGTTGCCATATTGTGTTTCCCATAATTATGAAATCGTCAATTTTTGCACAGTCTTCTCCCTTTAATAGGCTGCTAATCTTTCTCATACCTGATCACCAATAGAAATCGAAGTACACCTGCATTTTTCGATAGGGATCCTCTTTTTTAGCATACTCTTTGGAATCACCTTAATAAGCATATTTTCTATAGCTGAATGTCATTTGTTAGCATATTTTGTATACTTCAAAATGTCCATCATCTTCTTACTACCACCCATTTACGCAAAGATTGGACTCTGAAAGTAGTAGGACAATTTTTAGTTTTTTAAGTGTTGCATCATAAATATGTTTTACTCATTTTCCCAGTTGAACATTTTCACTCATTGCCATGTGTTGCTTCTATGTCTCACAGTTGAAAACTCTGTCTTTGTGACAAAGTCATTATGATTAACCTCCGGGACTGAATGAACAAAGTATTCTAGATCTTTTTAAGCTTCCATTTACAAGAGAGCTTCAACACGTCTTCTTACTACCCCATAACATAGAGAGTGATTCCAGGAAAGGGCAGACCTGCTAACCTTATCATCAGCAGGAGATAGAGATGGGGGCTTGACCAATAGAATACCCCTTGCGAGCGTTACCTTATATTGGAGTCTAGACCGACGAAAGTAGAAGCACTATATTAGGGGGATATATACGAGAACATTCAAATACAACTCTACTATTGATTGGATTGTCTAATGGAAGAACTGAGTCTATCTCTAAACCATATGATGAAAGAAAGCCGTGGAGACGACGGCTTTGAGTGCACTCAACGCCGTCGAGAGTCCGGCTTTGAGTGGACTCAACGCCGTCGAGAAGAGGAGTGCTTTGAGTGGACTCAACGCTGTCAAGAAGATGACGGCTTTGAGTGCACTCAAAGCCGTGGACACGACGGCTTTGAGTGCACTCAACGTCGTCGAGAGGACGACATTGAGTGCACTCAACGCCGTTGTCTCCACGGCTTTGAGTGCACTCAAAGCCATCGAGAGGACGGCTTTGAGTGCACTCAAAGCCGTCGAGAGCTGACTCAACGCCGTGGAGAGGACGGCTTCGAGTGGACTCTACGCCGTCGAGAAGAGGACGGCTTTTAGTGGACTCGACGCCGTCGAGAATATGACGGCTTTGAGTGCACTCAGAGCCGTCGAGACGACGACTTTGAGTGCACTCAACGCTGTCGAGAGGCCGGCATTGAGTGCACTCAACGCCGTCGAGAGGCCGGCTTTGAGTGCACTCAACGCCGTCGAGAGGACGGCTTTGAGTGCACTCAACGCCGTCGAGAGGACGGCTTTGAGTGCACTCAACGCCGTGGAGACGACGGCTTTGAGTGCACTCAAAGTCGTGGACACGACGGATTTGAGTGGACTCAACGCCGTCGAGAAGATGACGGCTTTGAGTGGACTCAAAGCCATGGAGACGACGGCTTTGAGTGCACTCAACACCGTCGAGAGGACTGCATTGAGTGCACTCAACGCCGTCGAGAGGACGGCTTTGAGTGCACTGAACGCCGTCGGCCGTGACGGCGGTAGGCCGGAGGCGGTCTGGCAGGGCCACCACCATGTCCGTCCCCCATGAGATGGCAATCTTCATTCTAAAAATGCAAATTAACCGAATTTGAGGATGAACTCTGTCAGGGAAAAGCAGGTAGGTGCTGGTGATAACAATAATCATATATAAATACGAGCATCTTTGCACGGGCTCCGCCCGTGCTCGATGCTCTTCGCATCGACAGTACCCCAGCTGCGACTGTACCTCCGTCCAAAGTCGCCCCCTCTACAACACTCGGTGCTCTCGTGCGGCCTTCGGCGGCATGCAGGCGGGCTTCGCCCGTCAGCAAATGGGCTTTACACGTGCTTGATGCTCTGGGCGGTTTTAGGTCGCATAAAAGCAGGTTTCACCCTCTTCCACGTAATTCACCAGCTCGGCCCCGTACCCGACACTCGCGGCACCCGGAGCGCATATGCAAATTAAACAACAATTATATGTACCCGGCACTCGCGACCCCCGCATATGCGAAATCACTCGCGGACCCGTACCCATCCCTCGCTGTAGACCACTTTTACGCGGCCGTGGGGCACGACTGACGGGTACGGGGCCGAGCTGGTGAATTACGTGGAAGAGGGTGAAACCTGCTTTTATGTGGCCTAAGACCGCCCAGAGCATCAAGCACGTGTAAAGCCCGTTTGCTGGCGGGCGAAGCCCGCCTGCATGCCGCCGAAGGCCGCCCGAGAGCACCGAGTGTTGTAGAGGGGGCGACTTTGGACGGAGGTACAGTCGCAGCTGGGGTACTATCGATGTGAAGAGCATCGAGCACGGGCGGAGCCCGTGCGAAGATGCTCGTGTGTGTGTGTGTATATATATATATATATATATATATGTATATATATTATATATTATTGAGCTCCTTTATTTTTTTCCTTATACAATCTCTTACAAATTGCAACTCTTTTTAATAAATTTAAATTTTCAACAACCCCTTACCATTCGTGCATTTAAAACAAAGGTGAATATGCATTTTTTAAAAAAAATTAATGTTTTCATAATAAAAAAATGTATTTAATTTTGAGCCGGATCAAAATTGATTCGAGCTATTTCGGAATTGTGTTGATTTCGAGTCGAGCCGGCTCGACTCAAAATCGATTTCTATTTTGATTTCGAGCTAAGTCTCACTCGATTGAAATCGACTCATTCACCCCTAATTCCAATGATATATTAATTTTTGAAATTGTGGTACACTTTCTAAAGCCTATTTTGATCAAAGCAGAATGAACTTGTTGAATTGTGATGGTATGATACCTTATTGTGTGAGCTTGCATGCCACATAGCCCCTCAGATGGTGAGGGCAAAGGCTTCTATCTTATACTTCCTCCCTAAATTAGAATAAAACTTTAATGCAAAAATTACTGCAATGCTGATGCATTCTTTTTCTAGGCCCATTGCATGATGATTTCATTAATGAAAACTCTTACGGTCCGTTCGGCCCCCTGCAATTGGAATTGAGAATTGGAATTGGGGCAACAGAATTCCAATTCCAGTGTTCGGATGTTAGGAATTTCCTTGGAATTGGAATTGGTCCAATTCCATGGAATTCAATTTTGTACTATGACCAATTCTTAGGGGTAAAGACAGATATTTCATGGAATTCAGTTTTTTACTATGCCCGTTGTTGCCCGATCTCATCGTCGTCGCCCGATCTCGCCGTCGTCGCCCGATCTCGCTACCGCCGCCCGATCTCGTCGTCGTCGTCCGATCTCGCCGCCGTCACCCGATCTCGCCTCCGCCGCCTAATCTCGCCGCCGCCGCCCGATCTCACCGCCTCCTCCCTATCTCGCCACTGCTCACTCCCGATACTGCCACCACCGCCCGATCTCGCCGCTGTCGCCCGATCTCGCCTCCGCCGCCGCACGATCTCGCCGCCGCCGCCGCCGAGCGATCTCGCCGCAACCACCGCTCGATCTCGCCGCAGCCACCCGATCTCGCCGCCACCGCCCGATCTCGCTGCAGCCGCCCGATCTCGCCGCCGCCACTGCCCGATCTCGTCGCCGCCACTGCCCGATCTCGTCGTCACCACCTGATCACGGCCCTGATCTCGTTATCGTCGCCCGATCTCGTTATCGTCGCCCGATCTCGCCATCGTCGACTGATCTCGTCGTCGTCACCCGATCTCGTCATCACCGCCCGATCTCGTCCTCGTTGTCCGATCATAATTAATTGTTTGTACACTACATGAAGTTGATTTCTCTGGTGTTGTGTTATTTTTTTGCCAATTTATATATTTTCTTAAAGATTGTAAAAGGAATAATTCTCTCCATCACTTGGTTTTGTTACAATATCTTCATCCCGAGTGACACAAGACTCCAACTTGAAATTATCATGTCGCTCGGTCCTGCAGGCATGAAAAAAAAAGAAATTGTAAACCAATTCCAATTCCAATTCTAGAAATCCATCCTGCAGCCGAACAACTGCATTGGAATTCAGACCAATTCCATTTCTCACAGGAATTGGAATTAGATGAATTCCAATTCTGCAATTCCAAATTCAGGGGGCCGAACGGACCGTTATTGTAAAAGAATATATCAAAAGAGGATTTGAGTACTTTATAAATTTGAAATATTACAATGTTTGAAATGCATTTTAGGAAAAAGACTTTTTGTGTTTGAACTCATAGAAAATGTAAAATTGGGAAAGATGAAAGTAGATGACGTCTCTATTAAGCTACTAATATACATATATACACAGAATTTTGACGAAAATTAATAGTCATGGTACCTTTAAGAAATGAAAAAATAATTAAATTGGGTCATTATCTTTAGGCTAAGTTTGAAATAGGACACTAAATTTTTACTTTTTCTCATATTTGTCCTAAAAATAGGTCACTTAACAAATTTTCATTATTTTTTAACGATTTAAGATGATGTGGCAGTCATATAGACCAATGGAACTGTCATCTCTAATTAAACTCATTATAAGTAAGAATATTATTATTATGAACAAACAAAATTATGTTTGTCAGCACCATCCATTGAATCTTATGCTCTTCTAACAAATAACATCTTTTGTGAAAGAGCGCCATCGACACTTAATCTTCTGCATATGCAAAAGTAAAAACATTTGGGACATCTTCAATACCCAGTATATGAGGAGAAAATATTGGGTGGGCTAGGCTCATATTTCATGGATGAGCATTTAAATAGGATCGGGCTCCACTCTTTTCCCCTGCTTCGCATTTAGGGTTTTTTGAATCCTCGTTTTTCTTCCTTGTTCCAATCCATGTGTTTTCTTCCCCGGCGCAGCTTCACTCCTCTTCGTCGATCCTTCAGGCCTCTCCCCACCTTGCGGATCTTTCCCCGCTCGTCCTCAGGCAGGTGTAGCCGGTTTTGATTTAGGGCAGTGACGCAGAAGCAGTGGCGGCACACCGACATCCAACTGCAATCTTTTTCTCTGGTATGCCGAACTTTTTTGTAAGATGCATTTTCTTCCAAACTCGTGATTCTTCCTTAATAATGTCTAGTATACTGCTTTCCTCGAGAAAGAGTTTCAGCATCAAAGGCTATTGCTTGTTGGATGTTGAAACCCTATATTTTTGTATGTTGAAATTCATGAATCCTGCCAGAATGACTGTAGTACAGGCCGGAAACCGTACTAACATTACACCGCAATGCCAACCTAGGTTATGAGTGTTTTCCTTTTTCTTTGGTATGCCGAAATTTTTTGTATGCTGCATTTTATTCCAAACTCATGATTCTTGCATAATAATGTCTGGTGTTTTTTTTGAGAGGGTTTCAACATCAACAACTATTACTTGTTGGATGCTGAAACCCTTTTTAATTTGAAATCCATGAATCCGGCCGGAATGACTGTAGTACAGGCCGAAAATCCTACTAGCATTGCACATTTTGTTAAACACACATAATCTTACTATCTGGCCAAATAGAGGATAGCTTCATAAAAAATTTTTCTTTTTTTAATGTTGTAATCAGTGCTGATTCATTGCATGTCTCTACCAATCCTAACCACCATGTTTGGGTTTTTTGTTGTTATTATGCTTGTATAGCTGTCACAGAATGATTCCATTTGTGAACTCAATGCGGCTGAACAGATGCTTTTTGATAATACATTAACCTAGCTTACATTGTCAATACATTAACCTAGCTTACATTGTCAATACATTAACTTAGCTTATGCACAACATCAAATGTTAGTTATTCCCAAACAGATGCTTGTAATATTTATGGTTTATTCTTTTTACTCATTGCATCTGAACTCAACTCTTTATATGTTGCAGATATGGAGATTATGTGAGATTTAAGAATCTGAAGGTAGTGTCATATCAAATTTCAAGAAGATTGTCGAGCCCATCTTGGACTTGTTGTCTGTAACACCCTTGTTTTCCCCCTCTTGAGGCTCTGGGAACTACCATGCGGTGGTAGGTAGCTACCGTCCGACGATATACCCTTTTGTGGAGACGAAGCGTCGAGACGGATCATTGAGACGAATCGTCGATACAAACGCATTGAGAGGCTACCGCGTGATGGCATTTCTACCGTTGGCGGTAGTGGGGAGTTCTGAAGTGGCTATCCTGTTTATGAGCTACCGCGGCGCGGTAGGTAGCTATCGGTTGGCGGTAGCAGTTCTGTAATTGCAGATTTTTGGCGGTCCGATCTTCTTATGATTCGATCCTATGGCCCAAGATCCTCCGTCCTTGAGCCTTAAGTGGGGTTGAGGGGTTCATATTCCCCATATTTCTCATCTTCTATGTAACGTCCCAATTCGCGCTAGGCCCCTCGCACGAGTTTTGAGTCAAGAGACTTGACTCGGGCTCGGGACGCACTGGCAAAAGGTGCCAAGTGCGTTGAATGGAGTGTAGGGTTGAGTGATATCCAACGTATCGAAAGGAAATGGCCTAAGGGAAAATCGACGAGAATGGAAGTTGATACTCGCCGATCGACGGGTATCGGGAATGATACTCGCCGATCGACGGGTATCGGGAATGATACTCGCCGATTCGACGAGTATCGATGGTCAATACCCGCCGGATTCAGAACTGCAAATTGAGAATTAGGCTAAGGGAAATTCGCCGAGTATCATTGTTGATACCCGACGAAATAGTCGAAAATGCCCGGCGATTCTCGCCGATCGTCGAGAATGCCCGGTGATACCTACCAATCGTCGAGTATCGCTGACTGATACTCAACGCACTCAACGCCAGGATTTACGATAAGTTGGCTAAGTGAAATTCGCAGGGTATCATTGTTGATACCCGACGAATTCGTCGAGAAAGCCCGACGATTCTCACCGATCGTCGAGTATCGCTGACTGATACTCAACGCACTCAACGCCAGGATTTCCGATAAGTTGGCTAAGTGAAATTCGCCGGGTATCATTGTTGATACCCGACGAATTCGTTGAGAATGCCCGACGATTCTCACCGATCGTCGAGTATCGCTGACTGATACTCAATGCACTCAACGCCAGGATTTCCGATAAGTTGGCTAAGTGAAATTCGCCGGGTATCATTGTTGATACCCGACGAATTCGTCGAGAATGCCCGACGATTCTCACCGATCGTCGAGAATGACATATTGATTCCCGTCGAATTTGACTTATGCGTTTTCTTCGCCCAGGCAGATTCGCCGGCTTGTACAGGCGGACCGAACTGGACTTCGGGATTCGTGCTGGATGATTCCTTGGACCGGGTTACTTCAATATGACCCATTAGGGGCGGTTCAATGGGGGCGTTGACACGTGGCAGAAGGGATTTAACCTAATACATCGGTTTATAAGAGAGGATAAAGCAGAACCCTAGCCATCCTTGCCGATCGACCTTGCCGTCATCGTGGATCTCGCGAAACCGACAGAGCCGAGGGAAGCAGTCGGAGCTCCTAGAGGCGGTCTTCTCTCTCTCTCTCTCTCTCTCCCTCCTTCCTTTACCGTGAAGAACGACTTCACCAAGCAAGAGATGCCGCAAAGAAGAACGACTAGATCCATGGCCGGGAATGATGGTACCGCTGGAAACGAGGTGAGCTTCCTCCTCTCTCCCTTGGTTCTAGATCTGTAGTTATATTCTAGGAGAGATATCGACTCCTTAGAGCCTTGATGGTGAGGAGATGATTTCCTAGGGAAAGCCATGCCTAGGTTTGTTTTCTAGGCTTTAGTCTTCTTCAACCTCTTCATCCTTCAAAGTGAAGATGAGTGAGTGATTCGTGGAGAAATATGGCTTGTGAGGGTGAATAAGGGTGGATGAATTTCTGGAGGAGTTTTTGGGAGATCGGTGCAAGGAGGAAGATGAACGGATGCCGTTCATCTCGCCTTAAGATGCGTGCAGAAATCTGATTTCTGCACGCAGCGATTTTCATGGCCAATTTTGGGGGTGTTCTGGTAATATCTGGGTTTTTGACTCAACATGAAAGTCGTAGCCCTCGAAATTATATTTCCAACGAGTGGTTGCACATTTCCAGGCGATACCTGTAGCCACGGGAAAGTCAGTTCGAATCTGCTGCGATCGGGGGAAATTCCACCCAGGAAATCTGTATCATGTACGCAGCAGGCTTCGAGTGAATTTCTGGTGTGATGAGATCAGATCTGGGATTTAGAATAAACACGAAAGTTGTAGCCCTTGAAATTATTTTTCCAACGAGTGGTTACACGAACTCGTCGGATTTCTGTGGCCTCGGGAATCCTTGGTCGAAGTTGCTGACCGGATTAAGGATGCACCTTAATTCTGGGCTGTGTAATGTGGAGTGCGATTTGGTTGAATTTAATGTTGCGATCCAACTCGAGGCTTGGGTGAACTCTTTTGACATAATCATCATAGTGATATGATAAGTTGAGGTTATAAATCTGAATTCCTATAACGAGTTGTGGACAAGCTTAATTGAAGGAAAGAGCTTGATATAAATGGGTAGTTATAAATTGATGGATTTATAAATGATTTAACTATGGCCATGATGTATGTTGAATGGATAGAAGGGAATTAGTGATCCAATGTTTAGAGTGTCGTCTCCCTACGGGTAGCATTGTGGAAGTAACAAGTGCGGTGTTGACTGTCACTAGTTGGAGTGAGGTTGAGATGAGTAAAGTTGGACGGTTGGGCTTGGCCCTCGGTGTTCACGTCCCGAGGCTCCTTCCGTATTTGATGGATGGTTGGGCTTGGTCCTCAGTGTTCACGTCCCGAGGCTCCTTCCATACCACGATATTGTGGAATTGCATGTGGTGTGATTCGACACGTGGTGTTGTAATCCCGGGTTAAGGATAGTGTGGCAGGTCTACGGGCTCGCCAATCGTCACACCGATGGGAGTTGAAAGCTAGACCTTGGCCGGTTGGGCTTGGTCCTCGGTGTTCACGTCCCGAGGCTCCTTCCATTCCAAGTGAACGGTTGGGCTTGGTCCTCGTGCTCACTTCCGAGGCACCTTCCGTGTCACGCATAGGCCAGTTCCTAGGATCTTGGTGCTCATTTACCCAAGAGAACCCACTGAGCCGTAGTACACATGTGAGCTCCGCTGTTGTGTTCTTAGCATTGAAGCGTACGGAGGCCTAGGCCAGGTAGTGTGGAGACCATCCTAGTAGTAGATATGTCCGCTCTACTGTCACGGTTTGGCCACGACGGTTGACGCCTGGGAGGTTAGCTACCTACTCGAATAGTGGGAACTATAAGTCTGTGTCGACATAGCGATTGCATGTGCTTGATCATGGGTGTATCATTGCATTGCATATATAGCATTGCACTTCATTACATACACAAGACCTTCATCGTATAAGTTTGTATGAGCACTCCTATACGATGAGTTACTTACTGCTAAACGACCCTCAACTTATATGCTTGTATGGGCATCCATATAAGTTGAGTTACTTACTGTTGTAACATTATACTCTCTTGCTGCTGTAGATGGTAGAATTGTAGAATAAGAGCTTGTTCATTTATACACTACTTTTATTGCTACCTATGACTTGTATACTTACTTCACCTGCTTGTACTTCTGTCATATATATATTGTACCTGTTCCTTTCTCCGCCCGGTGCCGAGGAGTCGCCGGGGGAGCGGATGTGAAGCCACTTAGTCTTTATGACTAACGGTTGCTACGTCTTCCTTTTTAGGAGGAAACCTGCAGGTGAAGCAGCAGGCTATGCAGCTGGACAGCCAGGCCAGGACGATAGGGCCTGAGGGGACGGTACCGTCGTTACTGTCGGTTACAGATGTGAGTGAGAGAGATTTTGTTGTAGCCCCTTTGGGGCAATTCTATTTACGTACTCTGATTATGTAGAAGCTTGTTTAGCTTCTCTTTTGCTGTGCTTATGGACTCATGCTTAGTGTGGATTGACTTCTTTTTATTATTATGGTTGAGTTGGCATTTATATGCTGATATTGGTTATAGCCTGCAGAATAGGCGTGTTGTGGTACAGGCTAGCCCGAGTGTTAGTGTTACCGCAAGGCAACTGTTCTGGGCATAAGACCCCTCTCGTGCCGTGTTCTGTGTTCCGGGAGGGGGGTCTTACATTCTAGGGTTTTGAGAGAGAGTTTGGAGGAGGGATAAGAAGAGCATCTTCCACCATTGACGAAGCTACGGAGCTATGTTCGTCGATCTGAGGCCAGATTTGCGGAGAGGGCTTGAAGCCGCACACTTTCATCCATTCAAATCAAGATCTCTATGGCTAGGAAGAGGAGTCGTAAGGTAAAGACATTTCTCATCTCAGTTTTTTAGGATGCGTGCATGGCATCCATTATATTTTTACTTTCTTACAAGCATTTAGGCACCGGATCTCTCAAATGAGAGGGATTCGAGTCGCCATAGTTCAAGAGGAGCCACCATGTCGATTGAGTCCGTCATCGGCATATTGTTGCACTAGAAATCTACTCCATTAGTGGATAAGGCAATGTGGGTGAAGCCGTAATCGCGACCGGTTTTTGGATGCAATAATGTTGCATGATGTTGGAACCCTGCTTGTGATTTGGGAGTTCACTATTAGGATTGATTAGATGACCCAACATGTATAGTCTATGGTCATAGGTTTTCCAGGTCAAAGTCAGCAACACCTACTTAGACTGTTAGTAATCTACTTCAAAAGACTTTAGAAACAGAAGACTTCATAGAAAAAGCAGTTAAAATGATTGCAAAAAAGTCGTTCGCCGATAACATAACTAAGCTTGATGATCATCGATCTAAGATCGACGAACTCAGAGTTCCTTCGATGAGTTGAGCTCGACGAAAGTCAAGCTGAGATTGACGAACTGATATCTCATATCAAAGTTCAGCTCGAGGAAGGACTATCTCAGTTCGACGAACTTGGAGCTCAGATTGGCAAGTATATTTTCAACTCGATGATCTTTGAGCTCAACTCGATGAAGGAGAATTCTTAGCTCGACGAACTTGGAGCTCAAGTCAACGAATTCATTGCTGAGTTCGAATAAATCCTTTCAGGTTATGTTTGACTTATCTTCTCTACAGTTTCTCAGTTCAACTATACCAGTTTGATTTCAAATTTTATTATTTTTAAGATAGTAATGCTCTGATAATTAATGCTCAATATTCTCAAGAATATAGTCATTACTTGTGTAACACCTCCCCTGTAATGACCGTATGATATGGGTCCGATCGGGGCCCCACAACATACGATCATTATAGGGGAGGTGTTACAATTTGGTATCAGAGCGGAGGTTAGCGTTCCAAGGAAAGGATTTGTGGTTGAACGTCAAAATCGAGTCGTATATAAGAATTTATCCACATAGGAGTATCGCGGGACCATGAGTGTCCTTGTGTTTGAGTCTTGCGATTAGAGACTGATTTGTGTTTTCTTTGCTTGTGTTAAGAGTACAAGCAATGAGGCGGGAACGTCGAGGCCAGGAGAAGATCTCTCGGCGAGTAGCGCTACTGCGCAAGGTATTTTAAAGGGAGAGGAATTGTAACGCCCCGAAAACTCAAAAGAGGATCGGATGTCATTTTCAGGCCAAGTTGGGTTCTGAGTAGGCTGACACGGCCTGTGACATGAGCGTGTTATAGGGCATGTCGTGCTGGGGGTCGACGTCTTGCCGAGAGGTCGACGATTTTCAGTCGACAAGTGTCGACACTGGGCACACGGCCTGTGACACGGGCGTGTCACAGGGCGTGTCGGGTGCGAGGTCGACGAATTCTAAGAGGTCGACGATTTTTCAGTCGACGAGCGTCGACACCGGGCACACGGCCTGAGACACGGGCGTGTCATAGGCCGTGTGCTGCTCGAGCAGTTTTGCGTGTTGTGCTGAGGGCATTACACGGCCTGGGACACGAGCGTGTTCTAGGGCGTGTCTAGCACATGGCATATGACATGGGCGTGTCACATGGACGTGTCCGTCTCGGGACATTTTGGTCCTATGTTGTTTGGGGCACACGGGTCGTGACACGGGCCTTGACACGGGCGTGCCACATGAGAAACGGGCGCGTCTAAATCCATGTAGCAGCCCGTGTCCTGGTCAGGATTTTCTGGTTTGACGGCGAGTGAGGAACACGGCCTCAGACACGGTTATGTCACAAGCATTGTTCAGCCCAGGAAGTTTGATGTAATATTGGGGATGGATTGGCTAACAGAGCAGCGTGCCAGTATCCACTACCTGTCCAAGGTGGTAACCTTGAGGGGCGAAGGGCAAGCAGAAGTTAAGTTCGAGGGTCTTCACGGAGTGGCCTGTTCCCTAGTTTCGGCCATGCAGTTAGTACGAGTGGTTAACCAAGGAGGTGTAGCCCTAGTAGCACTTGAGGATGCGAGTTCATCCAATCAGTATAGAAGATTCAGAGATCCGGCAGTTGGGGAATAAGGAGGTTAAGATCGTAAAAGTTCGTAGTCGACTTCATCTAAACTCTAACATATATGTCCTTTAGACTCGGTAGTCATAAATGACCCATTGGGCATGCACACTTTTAATTTTGCGTTCGTTGAGAAAGACTCAACTCCAATCCTCCGGATAAAGCTTTCCGCAAGGAAGGAGTGCGACGCTCCTGTATCAAACAGTACCCTAGCAGGGTACCCAGAAACTATCACAAAGCCTGTCACCACATCGGGTTGACGGATCGCTTCCTGTTGCCCAAGGTTAGGCCCTTGGCTGCACCAGTTGGAACCGAGAAGCGCTCGAATCCACCATCTTCCCTTTCTCTGCGACACTGGGGTCGGATCGCACAGTCTGCTCCAGCCTTGGCTCTTGCTCAGTGCCTCCTGGAGTACAAAATCTTGCTATGTGCCCTGCATTGCCACAATTATTGCACGTAAGGGGTCCCTTAGAGCGAGACCCTCCGGGCGTCCAGTTACTTTTCTCACCAGACTTGTATGGGTGAGGCTTCTTCTTCCATATGCTCCCTTCCGACTTCCCATGAGACTAAGAAGGCTTCCCTTCCCCTTGCTTGGGTGTGAAACCCTTGCGGCGCTGGGTTCTCTCCATATCACTTTCCAAAATCCTGGCCGCCTCAAACAATTCGTTAAAACCCGTGCGTTTCATGGATATGAGTGGTTGCATCAGGTTTTCCTTCAATCCGTGGTAGAATAGGTTGTCCCTCTCCTCATCGTCCGTCATGGTCGTTCCCGCATAACGAACAAATCAAGTGAATTCCTGAACATATTCATCCACAGTCTTGTCTCGCTGCACCAAGTGCAAAAATTGCCTTTGGAGGGCTAACCTTGTCGACGTCGGAATGTACTTTTTCAGAAAAGCATTCCAAAACTCATCAATGGACGGGATGCGTCCCGGAAACTGCCGACCACTATGGCTCACCCACCATAACTTGGCATCTCCTTCCAATATGAAGGCTGCAAACTCTGCTTTCTTCTCATCTAGCGACTCTGCTGCCCTCAAAAGCTCCTGAATCTGAGCCCACTAGTCCTCTGCATCTGTTGGCGTGCCGACTCCCTTAAAGGTTAGAGGGTGGAAGCTCAGGAAATACTTCATTTGCCGGTCACCATGCCCGACAATCACCCTTTCGGCCAGCGGCTCTTCCCGCCTGGCTTCCTCGCCCAACACGACCGTCGCCGTATCCGGGGTAGCAGGAGTTGCTACCTGAGCAACGAGGGCTACTACTTGTGCTGCCGCTGCAGCTTGGGCCGCCACCATTGCAGAAGCCTCACAGAATCCTAACGTGAGAAGTCAGAATTTTCAGGCAAGCCCGAGGTTTAAGACCCATGTGCGGGTGGGGCCTTTGCAAGATTTCCGTGTAACGGAGCTTGGGCCGTTAGGGACATAGTAGTTCCCTTTTGTTTGCGGCTTTATGACAATGGGGAAACGGAAGTACCCAGTTGTTTAATGATGTGTTAGATGCATACGAGATAGGGTGCCTTGGGCGAAGCCCGGGTTTGCATACATGTTGCATAGTATGCCCCTTTTACACTGTTCTCAACATAGAAAATGTGTTTGTTGTATGAGACATCCAAAACTGTTTTAAAGCATTATATATTTATGTATATGGTATACGAAGTGCTGACTTGCAGGTTGGAGGGGTGCCCCGGGGTCCGTTAGGGGCGGCCGTGAGGAGATGTGTTGGTTACACAGTAGAGGTCAGCCTTTGTTGACCCACATTACTTAAAATCTTTACAGGGCAAAGATCGCAAGTAGGAGCTAGTGCGCTGGGCGAAAAGCCCTAAGCCTCATGAAGTGTTGTTGTACTTTTAGCTTGTTTCCTTTTTCTTGTCCTGTATGATCCATGTTTTGGACATTGTCCGGCTTGCACGCCGAGGTAGCTTAGGAGTGCTTTTGCATGTTCATGTTTGACCTTGTGGTCTGTAGTTGATGGACACTTTCGTGTAAGGCCATAAGGCCATTTGATACTCCTGATAGTGGTGGATAACTTCTAGTGGTTTTGCTCTGTTTCCGCTGTGTTTAGTTCCGAGTTTTGAGTTTGGGTAGTAATATCATCTTATAATGCTCAAGCTGTGGCGTATATATGTTGTGGGGCCCCGGCCAGACCCATATCATACGGTCATTACAGGGGAGGTGTTACAACTTGGCAGCATTAATTATGGTTTTCACAGAGTTATTACTCTACCTAATTTAATGGTATAGTTAGGGAAATGCATTCAAGACAAAATTAGCCGTTTAGGATCCCAAAAATTATGCAGAGGATTTCAGGAAAGAATTTAAAATTGAAATGGTTTTGAATCTGTAATCATATATAAAGTGATTTTTTCAGAAGATTGCAAGTATCAGAAATAATCATCACAGAGAGTTAGTGAATCAGTGAAAAAGAAGAGCAGTCAGTAATCAGTGAAGAACAACACAACTCTCATACACACAGAGTTCTTCATCTGCTTCAGGCTTTCAAGGGACAACCAATCAAAATTAGTCTAAATGCTTGTTGAAGAGCAACATCATTTCAAAGGCCTACACCCTGAAGCAAAGCTTCCACTCCTGATCAGATTCATACCACTCAGGGGGAGCTTTGACATCAACAAGTCCACTAGTCTTATCAGAACTTTGAGACAGAGAAGACAACATCTTTTTATTTCCCTTTCACTGTTTACAATGTTTTAACTCCCTTCAAAAGTTAGCCCATTTTTGGTTAACAAGTCACCTGATCAAAAGATTTGAGATTAGTTTTTGGCACATCATCAAAAACTCAAAGGGTTGTTAGATCTCCTTTGGAAAAATAGAACTTGTGGTGACAGGGTACCTGAGAAAAAACCTGTGGTGCCAAGGCACCTGAGCAAAAATCTATAGTGGATTCCTACCAAGGTGGTATAAGAGTGGATGTACCCAGGTTTATTGGAGAACCACTATAAATTCTTTGTATCGTCTGGTTGTGCATTTAATTTTTTATTTTTTGTGTTGTGATATTTTTCTTTATTTATATACAGACATATCACCTATTTTAATCCGCTATAAAAATTATCTGAAAGTTTTTAATACTCTATTCACCCCCCTCTTGAGTTAGTTAGATTTATCCCTCACTTTCAATTAGTATCAGAGGGAGGTTGTTTGGTTTCACAGGCTAACACCTGAACCAAAAGATCTTTAATAGATCCTATTTACTCAAGTTTGTCTTTTATATCATGGCACAAAATAAGGAGTATTCAAGCATCAGACATCCAGTGTGTAATCTTAATTAGTTTGCACTTTGGAAGATAATGATTAGACTTTACATGAATTCCATTGATAAAGATATCTATAATTCTATCTTGACAGGCCCCCCTACACCATCTGCAACAATAAGCACAAATGCAGTACCACCTCCTGAGTGGACTGAAGCTCAGAAGATGGCCAAGATTTCTGATGCTAAATCCATGAATATTTTGGCTCAAACTATGTCTGATGATATATTTTAAAAGGTTGCTGAATGTACTTCAACAAAGGCCATTTGGGACTCTCTAAATGCTATTATAGCAGGATTTGTTGATAAAAGAAAAGAAAGGAGTTCACACTTGATTTCTCAGTATGAGAATTTCAAGAAGGAAGAGTCAGAATCAGTTGAAGATGTGTACAATAGACTTAGCCTTATAATAAATGAGTTGGAAACTCTGGATAAGAATATCTCATTGACAGAGATAAATGACAAGATCCTTATGTGCTTCCCTAGCACATGAGACTATAGGATCTGGCCAATCAAAGAAGCCAGAAGCCTAAATGAGATCTCTACTAAAACTTTGTTGGGCAAGCTCAAGCCTTATGAGCAGCTCATCAAGACTAGAGAAGCTGAGCAAAAGACATCATCAGGAAGAAAGAGCAAAACATTGCTTTTAAAGCATTTGAGGAAGTAAAAGCTCTTCCTGGTAATGAAGAGTTTCTGAGTCTCTTGACTAAAAGATTCTATATGTTGGCTAGGAAAGATTTCAGGAGAAGATCTTCCAGAAAAGAAGATAAGCCAAGTTATGACAAGACCCCAATTAAAGAGATAGTTTTTTATGGATGCAGGAAACCTGGACACATTGAAAGACTAATTTCAAGAGCTTAGACACATAGAGGGGGGGGGGGTGGTGAATAGGTTCTAATTTTCTTTAAGAATTTTAGGCAATTAGCTAGTTCTAACTCAACATAGAAAATTCAATTCACAGTACAATAATCGCAGCACATCATACACCAGATTTATAGTGGTTCCCCAAGGTATGGGTAAATCCAATTCCCCCCTTTGCCTATCTAGTAGAGAGCTGGATTAAGCCCAACTTCCTTCCACTTACTAAGATCCAGAGATCTTACAACTCAGAACCAGATTGGTTCCTACAGCTCAGACTTATACAAGTCTTACCTAAGATTCTTCCCAAGAACCCTACCTCAGGCCTCAGCCATACCTCAGCCTTTATTACTAGGCTTATAACTCAGACATTCACAAGTCCTACACATCAGGATCTTAACCCTACCTCAGCCTTTATAATTACAGGCTTGCAACTCAGATCTTAAAGAAATCCTACAAGAAATTGAATGTTTAAAAGGTACAGAAATTTCACCAGATAGAACTCTTTATTGGTGCGAGCTTCTTGATCAGTTCTTGAATAAACTGAAACTTCAGATCCAAACTGACTTAACTGTTTCAAAGCTTCTTGATTGAACAAAATTAGCTTTATCTTCACTTGAGGTTGAAGTTGATCTTCAGACAGCTCCCTCCTTAGATTCAGAATAAGATCTGAACCTTTCTTGCAAACTGTTCTGGATCTGCCTTCTTAAGGGTTTCCCCTTTTCTTGTTATTGAATTCTCTCTCTAGATGATTCACTTCATTAGTCCTCTAGTTGTCAAAGATCTGTCCTTTATATAGAGTTTCCTCATGATTACCGGCTGATCCGGTTTGTAATAACCTTCTGACAGTTCTGACAAAGGTGTCAGACCTGTTGGTTGTGACAGTTGTCGAGTCACCAGTCATGATAGTTGATTCTTACAAGACTTTACAACTCAACATGAACCACTCAGTAGACTGCTTCACATGTATCGACACAAATAGACTAAGTGTCGACACAAGTCTTGATGATGTCGACACATCACTCCATGTGTCGATATAGTAATTCTTCTGCTTCTCGACACAGCTTCTGTTAGATGTGTCGACACAAGTCCTGTGTGTTGACACAACTCCTTCTGGTCTTGACACATCACTTGTTGAGAGTTGATGTTGAGTGTGTGTCGACATAAGTCCAGTGTGTCGACACAATTACTTCTGGTCTTGACACAACACTTGTTGAGAGTTGATGTTGAGTGTGTGTAGACACACGTCCAGTGTGTCAACACAATTCTTTCTGGTCTTGACACAGCTGCTGTTGAGAGTTGATGTGTTGACACAAGTCCAGTGTGTTAACACATTTCTGCTTCCGGTGTCGACATAACTCCTTGGTGTCGACACAGCTTCTTCTTCCAAGTGTCAACACAATTCTTGCCTCAGGTGTCGACACAGCTTCTACTTTAGGTGTCGACATAATGCCTGGGTGTAGACACAATTCCTGGGGGTCGATACAGGCCTTGCTTTTGGTGTCGACACAAGCCATGGGTGTTGACACAATGCTTGCTTCAGATGTCGACACAAATTCTGCTTCAGGTGTCGACACAAACTCTAGGTGTCGACACAGGTCTTACTTCTGATGTCGACACAACTTCTGGGTGTCGACACATGCCTTGCTTTTGGTGTCGATACAAGCCCTGGGTGTCGACACAATGCTTCACAAGTGTCAACACTTGTACTTAGAAAATTTTCTTCCAATTCTTAAACCTGCACAATGAAACTCAAACATCCATCAAATATAAATTGATGTATATCATTGATTAAGATGAGGCTTCTCCAAATATGGTACATATTTACAGTGTACCCAACAATCTCCCCCTATTTAGAGAAGTCATAACCCTTAGTCAAAGATATACATCACACATAATAATACACATAAAATAGATGTACATATATTTCAGTGCAGGGTAACATATAAACATTAAAAACAACTAAAATCAATACTGAAACTGATTTCATTTATTAATCAAAAAAATTCTAGGTTTACATGTTTTTCTTTAGAACAAAAAACATTGTTCTATACATAAAACTATTTATCCTATGACTGACTAGGCTCCCTAATTACAATGCCTTTTCATGATTTGATCTTAGCCTGCACAGTAGGTTCAGTATCATCAACAGGTTTCTTTACTTTCAGATCCTTCTTCTTCTGTTCTTTAGCCTTTATCCTTTGCCTTTAAAAATACTAAAAAGGCTTTGGGAAGTACTTGCTAGGCTCCAGAGCATTAGCAGGTAACTTCCCAGCTTTTGCACTCCTTCTGTACTGAAGAATCGCTTCCTGCCTGGCTTGAAACTTGTTCCATTCTTGCTCAGAATACCATTTACCCCTATCATGGGTCTTCTCCTTCACAGCCTTCCAGACAGTCAAAATAATATTCTTGGAAGTAGGGCTCCATTGCTCAAAATCTGGCTTCAACTCAGCCTGTTCTCTGAACCTTTTCTTGGATAGCTGTGCTTCCTTCTGAGCTTCCTTGGCAGCCTCTGACATCTCTACTTTTTCAATAATAACATTTTGTGCCTCCTGTGGAGGGCTGTATATTGTCTGAACTTCTTGTTGAACCATATCAAATTCAGTTGGAGGGTAAATAACCTGGGCAACTTCAGGTTGATCTCCTTTAATATAGGTAGGTTGCACTCCAGACTCAGCAACATTGTCATCATCACATAAGGGTAGAAAGCCAAGTGTAGCTCTGATGGTATTAGAGACCCATTTTGCATGATCAGAGCCAGCTTTGACTAATAATCTCTCCCCCATTTATGACTTCTTTTTCTATATGATCTCTCAGATCATTCTTTTGGAATCTGACCTGACCATCCAGATGGTCTATTCCTTCTCTGTAGTAGGTTCTGAACTTTTGGATTTGAGTAGAATATCCTTTTGAGCAGCCTCTATTGTTGATTTGACAGCAGCTAGATCAACCTGTATTTGTTTTGATACTTCAGTTTGAACATCAGTAGCAATTCCTGTAATTTTAGTGAGAATTTCAGTATGAGAATCTTACAGATTCTTATTCATTTTGAATTGATTCTCTAGTATGTAAGCTTGTTTATCAGCCAGATCAGCAGCTTTAGTCTTCAGTTCCTGCTGTTGGGTGGCCAGATAGACAACTACATGACCTTCTTTCTCAAAACAATCAGTCATTTCCTTCTTATTTTGATTTACTTCAAATCTAATGGACTTTATGTCCTGTGCTAGTTGAAAGTGCATCTCTTTGTGTGTTTCATCCACATACTTTTCTAGGGGCTGCCTTTGCTCATCCATTTTGACTTGTAATTGGATCAGTAGGGAACTAAAATCTATGCTTGGAGCAGGTGGTGGTGTGACTGTTTGCAAGACCTTTTTGTAGCCTGAGCTCCTTTTCCTTATGACAACTATCTTCCTTTTCTTAGCCATAGAGGCTTCTTTATCATTAGAAGATTGGGATGAGCTTTCTATATCAACTGTTTCTTTATTGACTTGGGCATTCAGTAGCTCCTCCTCCTCAATGCCTGGCAGTTCCTTTTCTACAATTTGGTGCTCCCCCTCTATCCTTGCTGCTGGTAGATCACGGAACAGCTCTTCCATAGTTACCTCCTTCTGCATCTGAACAAGAGGAACAAGATTAGTTTGGGAAACAAAAGGTTCTCCCTGGACATCTAGATCTTTGTCCAGGGTCCTCTCTATAAAGGAGATACTTACTTTCTCATCTTGAGCTGTATCTTTCATCTGCACTGTCACAACCCGCATTTTCACCACATATAAAATCATATCAGAGTAAGGAAAAATGCGCGTCATGATGTCACGTCAGTAGGGGATAACTGCAGTTACATTCTTACACTCAGCTGTTGATATAACTACACTTGTTTGTTTCTTGCTGTACTATGACACCAGCCTTCCACCTAGGAATTGACAAGTTCCTGTAGTACTCTTCCTGTCTTCTTTACATCCTACAAAGTCTGCATCTGAGAAACCTGTTAGTAAGAAATCTCTATTCTTAGGGTACCAAAGACCTATATTAGGTGTGCCCTTAAGATATCTCAAAATTCTCTTAACTGCAGTATAATGAGATTCCTTTGGGCAAGCTTAGTACCTAGCACAGACACACGTTGCATACATAATGTCAGGTCTACTAGCAGTCAAGAAGAGTAGGGAGCCAATTATCCCTCTATACAAAGACTCATCAACAGGTTTCCATGCCTCATCATTACCTATAGACATACTTATTCCCATTGGATTTTTCATGGTGGAGGCTGAGTCCATTCCATATTTCTTAATCAACTCCTTGGTGAACTTAGACTGGGATATGGATAATCCATCATCAATCTGTCTAACTTGAAGTCCCAAGAAGAACTTCAGCTCACCCATACTGCTCATCTCAAACTTCCCTTGCATAAGTTTGGCAAACTTTCTATAAAGGTTGTTTTCAGTAGATCCAAAGATAATGTCATCAACATATATCTGTACTAGGATTATCTTGCCTTTAGATTCCCTAAAGAATAGAGTTTTGTCTATCTTTCCTCTTGAGAATTTATTCTCAATAAGAAAAGCAGACAAGGTTTCATACCAAGCCCTAGGAGCTTGTTTCAAACCATATAGAGATTTCCTAAGCCTATATACATAATCTGGATAATGTGAATCTACAAAACCTGAGGGTTGTTCCACATAAACTTCCTCTTTTAAGTCACCATTCAGAAATGCTGACTTTACATCCATCTGATATACCTTGAACCCTTGATAGACAGCATAGGCCAAGAATAATCTTATAGCCTCCAGCCTTGCCACTGGGGCAAAGGTTTGATCAAAGTCAATCCCTTCTTCTTGCATGTGGCCTTTTGTTACCAGCCTTGCCTTATTCTTGATAATAGTGCCATTCTCATTAAGTTTGTTTCTGTAGATCCACTTGGTTCCTATAATATTGTGATCTTTTGGTTTAGGAACCAGTTCCCAGACTTTACATCTTCTGAATTGATTCAGCTCTTCTTGCATAACATCAATCCAATTTGTGTCTAGCATGGCTTCTTCAAACTTCTTGGGTTCTATTTGTGACAAGAAGCTAGAACATAGAACTGTGTTCATGTTCTTGCTCCTTGTTAGAACACCTTGACTTGCATCACCAATGATTTGGTGAGCTGGATGATCCTTCAGGTGTCTTCTTGCTGGATGTCAACCTCATGGCCTTCTTCATTTTCCTCAACCTGATGCTCCTCATTGTCTTCTTCATCCAGTGAGTCTTGTTCTCCCCCTGGACAACATGCATCTTTTTATTCATCCAGCCTAGCAGGAGCATCTTCATTGATGGTCAGCTTGTCTAGCATGTCTTTTAGACTTATAGAACTAACTAAAGAGCTAGACAATTCACTATTAATCAACTTAGACTCATCAAATACAATATAGACAAATTCTTCTACAACTTGGGTAGTCAAGTTATAGATTCTATATGCCCTACTATTATTGCTGTACCCAGCAAATATCCCTTCTAGGGATTTGACAGCAAACTTTGTTTGGTAGTGCTTACCATTAATTAGGACATAACACTTGCTACCAATAATTCTGAAGTAGGAAATGTTTGGTTTTCTGCCTTTCAAAATCTGATAGGGAGTCATCTTATGTTTCTTATTGATGGATGATCTATTGAGTACATGACAAGCAGTATTTGCTGACTCAGCCCAGAAGTATTCAGGGAGAGTAGTGTCACTAAGTAGTGTTCTACTTGCCTCAATTAGAGTCCTATTATTTCTTTCAGCAACTCCATTTTGCTGGGGAGTTCTAGATGAGGAGAATTCCTGATGAATCCCAAGTTCTTCACAGAACTTTGTCATACATCTAGACTGAAATTCAGTTCCATGGTCACTTCTGATTTTGACCACTGAATTGTTATATTCATTCTAAATTTGTCTAACAAAAGTCTAGAAAACAGTAGGGGTTTCAGATTTCTGTCTCAAGAAGAAAACCCATGTGTATCTAGAATAGTCATCCACAATAACTAGTGTGTATACTTTCCTACCAAGACTATGAACTGGCATAGGACCAAACAAATCCATATGCAAGAGATATAAACATCTCATTGAATCTTTGGTATCAAGTGCATGGAAAGAGGACATAGTCAGTTTTCCTTTTTGGCAAGCTGAACACACACCCTCTTTAATTCACTTGACTTGAGGACCATTCCTCACTAACCCCATGCTAAACAGCTGTCCTATATCCTTATAGTTCAGATGAGCTAGCCTCTTATGCCATTTGACACACTATGATGCTTTCTCACCTGCAACTAGACAAATGGGTGAGTTGTTAAACTCACAATTAAGGTTAAGACAATACACATTCCCTTTTCTACTGCCAGTCAAAATGATCTCTTGATCACTTGACCTCCTTATTTGGCACTCCCCTTTGAGGAAAGAGATGACATAACCTAGATCACTAAGTTGACTTATGCTAATCAGGTTATGTTTTAGACCCTTCAAATAAGCCACTTTAGTGATAGTAATAGAATCACTAGAAATGTTACCAAATCCTTTGATGATTCCTTTTTCTGATCCACCAAAGATTACTTTGGATCCATTCTCCATGGGTACATAGTCCCTCAACATTCTTCTAGTTCTAGTCATGTATCTAGAACATCCACTATCCAAGTACCATATAGGGGTATGATCACTTGGATTCACCTGCATCAAATAAAGAATTACTTATCCTTAGAACCCAAATTGTTATTGGGTCCTAGGTTCTTGTTAGTTTGAAATCCTGCAGCTTTTCTGACAGGTAGACTATTCTTGGTTTTAACACTTGTGTTGAACCAGCAATCCATGGCAAAGTGGCCCACCTTGCCACAACACCAACACTCAAATCTGTTATACCTTCTCTTAGGTACATACTTCACAACTTTGTTGCCAGCAGTCCTTTTAAGTGTAGGTGCTGGAGCAGCAAACCCCAAGGTTTTCTTTTGAAATTGATGGGCTTGCCTATAAAGTGGACTATTGGCATTTGTACCCTTACCCATGAGATCTCCATACTCACAGTGACCATGAGTAATATCATGATCATACCTGTTTTTAGGTTGCATCACTTTCCTAAAAAAAATAGGGGGGGTTTTGTGGCTAGTGGCTGAACTGGGGACTTATCTTTTCTATGAGAATTGGTGGCCCTAGTTCTTCCCTTAAAGCCTAGATCAGTCTTTCCTTTCTAAGAAATGAAATTGTCTATTAAAGGCAAAATAGATTTTGCCTTAGAGAATTTAGCCACTAACTCTTTCTCTTTCTGAAGTTTTGCCTCCAAATTCTTGATATGATTTTCCTTAAAAGAGATTGTGCCCATCTGAATAACAGTTATGTTCTTCAGTTTTGAAACCTCTTTCATTTTCAAATCCATCAACTTTGCTGATTCTGATGTAGCCTGCTTAAGAGATTCAAGTTCCTTGGTCTGATTCTTGACAAGAAACTTGCTCCTTTTTAAAGCTTTCAACAGTCCACCATACTCATCAATGAGTTGATGTATATCCTCCTCAGACTCAGAACCATCCACATCTCTTAATGTAGATGCTTCTGATTCTGATCTAGTATAGTAATCAGAAGCTAAGGGAGAAATGTATACCTTACTAGGACCAGGCTGATCCTAACACTAATCATTTTTTGATAGAGCCATCAGCCCTCTACCGCAATAGTATTCCACTCCATTTATGGAGTCCAATATTTGTAGGAATTCTAATTCCCTAGAATCCTCTTCTATTGAGAACAGCCCAACATATGCTTCTGCATCATCTTCTTCTCCTGATCCTGATGATGAAGAGTCTGTCCAACTCTTCTGCTTTTGAGCAACAAAGGATTTCTCCTTCTTGCCTTTCACTTGATGCTTCTTCTTATCCTTAGATTCAGTCCTCTTGTTTGGATAGTCAGCTATGACATGTCTAGGCCTGTTGCAACAATATCAAACAATCTTAGAAATAGTTTATTTACTAGGTTTTGAGGCATACCTGTCTTCCTTGGGAGCCTTCTTTTTCTTGTAATACTCATCCTTGGAGAAGGATGTTGATGACCTGGTTCTCCGTTTCTTCTTTTTCATGAACCTTTGAAACTGCCTTTTAAAGGCAACAAAATCCTCATCAGAGGTGTGGCTATCTGATGTGTTGTTGTCAGGATTCTCTTCTTCTGCATCAGCACTCCTTCTGGGTGGAGAAGGAGACTTTCTCCTACCCTTTTTTGTTCCTTCAGCCTTGAAGGCTACTGACTTCTCTCTATACTCAGACCTACTGCTTTTCTCCTCCTCTTTTCTGGCAGTGAGTTGTATTTCATAGGAGAGCCGCTTTCCAAATAGTGTGGGTGGAGGTGTATCAACAAGCCTGGCCACCTCTCTGATGACACATATCTTTGTGTCCCAATCCTTTGTTAGTGACCTGAGAAACTTGTCATTCAGTTTATATGTGCTGAAGACTCTTCCATAGATCATCAGCTCAGTTACTATCCTGAAGAACTTCTTGTAACATTCAGCTACGGTGTCAGTCTTGGCTTGTCTAAAGCTCTCATATTCTTGATTCAACATAGATTTCTTGTCCTCTCTAACTTCTTTTGTTCCCTCCATGTAGACAATCAGGGTGTTCCACATTTCCTTAGATGTTTTACAGTGCACTAGATTCTGAAATGTGGCATCATCTATAGGACTTACAATAATATTTTGTGCTCTTTTGTCTAATGTTGCCAGGATGATCTCATCCTTAGTCATTTCAGAATAGCTCTTAGGAGTTTTAACATTTGTATCCAGAGCTGATACCTTTATTGGAATGAAGGGACCTTCTTGTACTGTGGTGTAGATTCTTGGATCAGATGCTTCTATAAACAACCCGACCCTTTCCTTCCATATGTCAAAGCATTCTTTCCTGCAGATAGACAGTTTCATAGATCCAAATTATTTCTGATTCTCATTTGAACCCATTCTTGAAATCTATTAATTGCCTTGGAGATTCACTCAGACTGTTAGGTCAATCTTTGAGCAACCTCCATCTGATACCACTTGAAAGACTTATCTTAAGAGCCTAGACACCTAGAGGGAGGTGAATAGGTTCTAATTTTCTTTAAGAATTTTAGGCAATTAGCTAGTTCTAACTTATCACAGAAAATTCAATTCATAGCACAATAATCACAGCACAACATACACAAGATTTATAATGGTTCCTCAAGGTATGGGTACATCCACTTTCCCCCCTTCGCCCATCTAGTAGAGAACTGGATTCAGCTTAACTTCCTTTTACTTACTCAGATCCATAGATCTTATTACTCAGAACCAGATTGGTTCCTATAGCTCAGACTTATACAAGTCTTACCTCAGATTCTTCCCAAGAACCCTACCTCAGGCCTCGGCCTTACCTCAGCCTTTATTATTAGGCTTACAACTCATACTTTCACAAGTCCTACACATCAGGCTCTTAACCCTACCTCAGCCTTTATAATTACAGGCTTATAATTCAGATCTTATAAGAGATCCTATAAGAAATTGAATGTTTAAAAGGTACAGAAATTTTACCAGATAGAACTCTCTATTGGTGTGAGCTTTTTGATCAGTTCTTAAATAAACTGAAACTTCAGATCCAACCTGACTTAGCTATTTCAAAGCTTATTGATTGAACAAAATAAGATTGATCTTCACTTGAGGTTGAAGTTGATCTTCAGATAGCTCCCTCCTTAGATTCAGAATAAGATCTGAATCTTTCTTGTAGACTGTTCTAGATCTTTCTTCTTAAGGGTTTCCCCTTTTCTTGTTGTTGAATTCTCTCTCTAGATGATTCACTTCATTAGTCCTTTGGTTATTAAGGATCAGTCCTTTACATAGAGTTTCCTCATGATTACCGGCTGATCCAGTTTGTAACAACCTTCTGACAGTTCTGACAAAGGAGTTAGACTTGTTGGTTATGATAGCTTTCGAGTCACCAGTCATGACAGTTGATTCTTCAAAGACTTTACAACTCAGCATGAACCACTCAGCAGAATGCTTCACATGTGTCGATATAAATTGACTAAGTGTTGACACAAGTCTTGATGATGTCGACACAGCACTCCATGTGTCGACATAGTCATTCTTCTGCTTCTCGACACAGCTTCTGTTAGTTGTGTCGACACAAGTCCTGTGTGTTGACACAACTCCTTCTAGTCTTGACACAACACTTGTTGATAGTTGATGTTGAGTGTGTGTCGACACAAGTTCAATGTATCGACACAATTCCTTCTGGTCTTGACACAACACTTGTTGAGAGTTGATGTTGAGCATGTGTAGACACACGTCCAGTGTGTCGACACAATTCCTTCTGGTCTTGACACAGCTGCTGTTGAGAGTTGATGTGTTGACACAAGTCCAGTGTGTCGACATAATTCTGCTTCCGGTGTCGACATAACTCCTGGGTGTCGACACAACTTCTTCTTTCAGGTGTCGACACAATTCCTGCCTTAGGTATCGACATAATTCTGGGTGTCGACACAGCTTCTACTTTAGGTCTCGACACAATGCCTGGGTGTCGACACAATTCCTGGGTGTCGACACAGGCCTTGCTTTTGGTGTCGACACAAGCCCTGGGTGTCGACACAATGCTTGCTTCAGATGTCGACACAAATTCTGCTTCAGGTGTCGACACAAACTCTGGGTGTCAACACAGGTCTTGCTTCTGGTGTCGACACAACTTTTGGGTGTCGATATAGGCCTTGCTTTTGGTGTCGACACAATCCCTGGGTCGACACAATGCTTCACAATTGTCGACACTTGTACTTGGAAAATTTTCTTCCAATTCTTAAACCTGCACATTGAAACTCAAACTTCCATCAAATACAAATTGATGTATATCATTGATTAAGATAAGGCTTCTCCAAATCTGGTACATATTTACAGTGTACCCAACACATATATTACCAGAGTGTCCAAAAACTCAGAAGAAAGATAAAAGAAAGGAGAAAGACTCCAAGAAACATTTCAGCAAGCCCTCCTCAAGCAATTACAAAAAGAAGGAGAAATGATTTGTTGCTGAAACTTGGAGTGACTCAGAAGAAGAATCTTCATCTAGCACCAGTGAGGATGAAGAAGAGGCCAAGGCAAGAGAGGTCTACTTGATGGCAATCAATGCATCTTGAAGCAACTCTGAAGCTGCAAATTCAGAAGCTGACAATTCAAATGATGAATCTGTATCAGAAGAAGATCAAGTAATTTCTTTTTTTTTACATCAGATCAATTTAAAACTGAATTTAAATTATTATGTAATGATTTAATTAAATCTGAGAAGGAAATCAAACTCCTCAGAGAAAAGCTTATTAAATTTGATAACCTATTTTCTGAAAATATCAAACTCAAAGATGATCTAAATAATGCTTCAGAACAAATAATATCTTTGAAAACTAAATTATTTGAGCCTAAGGAATTTGAAGAATCCTTTAATGGGAGAAGTATCAAATTGATGAACATCACAAGTATAGTCAATGCCAGGATTAATGACAAACTAGGCTTGGGAGCTTCATCTAGTCAGCCTCCTCTTTTATAGAAAAACATACTTTCTACTACTATTAAATTCATTTCAGAAAAAGGAAAAGAAACGGTAAAAGACACTAAGAAAGAAACAGAAGTTTTAAATTAGACTAAACAACAAAAAAAGAAAAATCTTAATAAAAATTATGTTCAACATATTTCGTCGAACCAAGCTCGACGAAATGAATGTGGTTTGTCGAACTCAGATCGACGAACTATGAATGCAGTTTTTCAGTATAATTATTCATCTAACTGTGCTCGATGAACTCAATATAATTCGTCGAACTGCGATCGACGAACGTGGGCGCAAAGAATGAATACTTTCATTCTGTGAGCGGAGTTCGACAAACTCATCCCTATTCATCGAATGCAGATCGACGAACTTATTATAATTCATCGAAGAACTATCCTAGCATAGAAAAACAGTGGTATTTGGATAGTGGCTATTCAAAACACATGACAAGAAGTAAAGATAACTTGACTGATTTCAAAGCAAATCTTGGACCAAAGGTGATATTTGGAGACTCCAACTGTGGACAGACAAAATGATATGGAAATGTCAAAGTTGTAGTAATTACATTAAGGAAGGTGGCCTTTGTAAGTGGTCTAAAGCATAACCTAATATTCATAAGCTAATTATGCGATGAAGGTTAATAGGTATCATTCAATAAGACTTCTTGTATTATTACTTCTAATCAAAACAAAACTATTTTAACTAGAATTGGAGAAGGAAACATATATGTAGTTAATTTCAAATCTGTTAATTCAAAAAATTTTTATTTAACCAAATCAGTAACACTAATGATTTATGGCATTAGATACCAGATCATGTAAACCTTAGGAATATTACTAAATTATTTAGGGACAACCTTATTAGAGGACTTCCTTCTGGTTCTTACAAGAAGGAAGGACTCTATAGGGCTTGTCAATTAAGCAAGCAAACTAAAAATAGTTTTAAATCCATTAATAAAAGTGATTCACCCAAGATTTTATATTTGCTTCATATGGACTTTTTTGGCCCTATAACTGTACAAAGTTTTGTAGGAAAGTCATACACTCTATTTATTGTTGATGAATTCTCTATATTCACTTGGGTGTTCTTTTTGATAAACAAGTCAGATAACTTTAAGGTTCTTACAGATTTTTTTAGGAACAACAAAATTGAGTACTCTACTCAGGTTGCATTGATCAGAAGAGATCATGATACCAAGTTTGTATCTCTTCTGATTAAAGAATTCTGTGAGAAGGAAGGTATCAGACACTATTTTTTTGCTTCTAGAACTCCTCAACAAAATAGGGTTGTTGAAAGGAAAAATAGAACCCTTATTGAATCTGTTGGGACATTGCTTGCAGATGCTTATTTTCCCCTATCCTTTTGGGCAGAGGCTATAAGCATAGCAAAATATATTCTTAATAGAAGTTTAATACATAAACTTAAGGGTAAGACTCCCTATGAATTACTTAAAAAGAAGCAACCTAAAGTAGATTATTTTAAAGTATTTGGTTGTAAATGTTATATTCATAATAATAACAAGAAACATTTAAGAAAATTTGAAGTCAAAGTTTCAGAGGGAATTTTCCTTGGATATTCCCAAATTAGCAAGACTTATAGGGTTTTTAACAAATCAACATTAAAAATGGATGAATCTATACATGTATCCTTTGATGAAGCTAACATATTTTACAAGGAGAAGGATTCTTCTACCAAAGACTCTTTGCAGGTACTCTATTTGTGTGAGAAGTTGGATGACTTAAACATTATCTAAGTGGTTACATTGCACCCTTCTCCACAGTTTGATGAAGATATTGAAGAAGAAATTATTGAAGCAGTTGAACTCATAACAACAAATATTATTCCATAAGAGGAATTAATTCCACAAGCCGTTGATGAACCAACTCCATCTGCTAATTTTATCACACTTAGAGATCATCACATATCTCAAGTGATTGAGACATATCAGTTGGTGTGCAAATAAGGCATCAACTCAACCAAGATCTGAGGCTTGCTTGCTTAATTTCTCAAATTAAGCCTCAATCCATAAAAGATGCAGAATAAGATCCCCACTAGATTATTGCAATGCAAGAGGAACTCAATAAATTTGAGAAGTGTAGAGTTTGAGATTTAGTTCCAAGACCCAAAGACTACCCAGTCATTGGAACTAAATGGGTCTTCAGGAATAAACTAGATGCACAAGGAGCAATTGTGAGAAACAAAGATAGGCTGGTAGCCAAAGGTTATTCATAGGAAGAAGACATTGATTATGATCAAACTTTTGCTTCTGTTACAAGACTTGAAGCCATCAAAATTTTTCTTGCTTGTGCTACCAATCAAAATTTCAAAGTATATCAAATGGATGTCAAAAGTGCATTTCCAAATGGAGAATTAAAAGAAGAAGTATATGTTGAACAACTGCCAAGTTTTATCTCTTCAACTCATCCCTCTTATGTTTTTAAGCTTCATAAAGCTCTCTATGGTCTAAAGCAAGCTCTAAGAGCTTGGTATGAGACCTTAGCTAACTTTCTTTTAGAGCATAAGTTTATTAGAGGCATTGTAGATAGGTCTTTATTTATTAGACAACATAAGTAAAAAATTTTGCTAGTTCAAATATATGTATATGACATAATATTTGGCTCTACTGATTCCATACTTTGCAAAAGTGTTTCTGACCTGATGCATTCAAAGTTTGAAATGAGTAGTATGGGTGAACTATCTTACTTACTTGGTCTTCAAGTGAAGCAAACCCCTGAAGGTATCTTCATATCCCAGTCTAATTATGTTAAGGATCTACTTAAAAGATTTGGGATGTCTGATGCCTTAGCCATGAAAACACCCATAAGATCCAATGCTGTTATTGATTCTGATGAACAGGGTAAGCCAGTTGATCAGAAAACATATAGGACTATTGTCGGGTCCTTATTGTATCTTATAGCTAGTAGGCCAGACATTATGTTTGCTACTTGTATTTGTGCTAGATTTCAAATCAACCAAAAAGAATCTCACCTTATTTTTCTAAAAAGGATTTTAAGATATATAAAGGGTTATCCTAGTCAAGGACTCTGGTATCCTACTGAGTCATGATTTGAATTATCTGATTCTCAGATGTTGACTTTACTGGATGTAGAGTTGACAGGAAAAGCACATCAGGAACTTATCTATTCCTTGGTGATTGGCTTGTGTCTTGGTTTTGCAAAAAGCAAACTTCTGTGTCCACATAAATTATTTAAGCTGAATACATTGTTGTTGCTAGTTGCTGCTCACTGATTTTGTGGATTCAAAATCAGCTCCTGAATTATGGTTTCAACTTAAATAATTCAACTATCTTTTGCGATAATACCAATGCAATTTTTATTGCACAAAATCCAGTGCATCATAGTAGGACCAAACATATAGAAACTAGACATCATTTCATTAGAGATTGTGTGGACAAAAATAAAATTAACCTTGTCTTTATCTCTACTGATTTACAAAGAGCATACATTTTCACCAAACCTTTAGATGAAAAGAAACATCTGTTCTTCCTAAATCAGCTAGGTATGATTAATGGAGAAGGCTTAATTTGATTTTTGTCTAAGGTCGACGAATTGGTCACCTTTCTTCGAACGGAGATCGACGATCTGTGAACTCTTCTTGAGGTATCGTCGAACGGATATCGACGAAATCTCTCCGTGAAACTCTTCGTCGAACAGAGATCGACGAATTTTTTTCAGAAAATCTTTCGTCGAATGGACAACGAGAATTATTTTCCCCTCTTCAAACTTAGATCGATGATTTTTATTTCTTTATGAGATTTTTCATTGAAATGAGTTCGAAGCTTTTCTTTTTCGTTGGACGGAGTTCGCCGCTTCATCTTCTGAAAACCTATAATAGGTTTTCATTGAACTCCATCCGGCGCTTTCCAGTTCTTTTACACTTGATCTCTTATTTTTGCAGGCAATGGTGATTTCAGCGACGACCCTCTCTGGAATGAAATTTGATGCAGGGTTTGACATTGACATCGATTCTTTCAGCCATTCTGATCAAATCTTCAAGAACATTCTTCAATTATTTGAGGCTCCATATTTGATAAACTTTATGACCTTAAGGATCAAACTTCCAGTACAGGAAATCAAGGAATGGGTATTCACAATAACCTTTCCAGATCAAACCTCCATTTCTGGTTCAATTTCTAGACACCAGGTTTGTCTTACCCTTGATATTCTAACAGAAGTTTTTGGTTTTATCAATGGTGAAGACGATTTTGAATTATCTAGCAGTGAGTTTGATGATATGCTAGTTATAATGGGTCACTCCCAGAGAAACCCTAATAAAATACTGAAGAAGAACTTATGTGTTGAATACAAGTTCTTGGCAGATGTTGTTGGCAAAGTCAACTTGGGCAAGCACTCTGCCCATGACTACATAACCAGGCACCAATTCCTTCTGATGAGTGCCCTGGTTAATCAAAAATCAGTGAAACAAGAGTGGAATTGTATTTGATTTGATTAAGAAGAAAATAAGTAAGAAGGATGTGAGTTTTGGTAGAGTTCTGGGAATCTTTCTCCAAGCAAAGGTTCCAGAATGTTTGATATACCATACCATTTTCATCAATACCTCTAAGAGCCTTACCTCTGACCACTTTGGTAGATGGGAGAGGGTTATCCCAAAGCCCTCCAGGGCTTCCTCTTCCAGGATAGCTTCAGAGTATACAAGGGCTGAAACAGCCACTCTCCCAACCCCTGAAGAAGCTCCTGCTCCTCCTCCCTCTCCTCCTTTTTAATAACCATCGACAGTCATTACAGACACACCATCCACTTCCATCCTTCCTGCTTAATCATCTCAACCACCATCTTCATCTCCTCCACACTCACCAATCCACATTCGTAAGGATACACCATCTCCACCTCCTCAATCTCCTCTTCCATCACATCTTGCTGACATTCCATCCACATATACTCATCCAAATCCACTTCTGTCATCCCCAAATTTCAATCTACTCTCATCTCCATCTCCACAACACTCTCAACCTCTTTCACAAGTTTAGGAAATCATTCCAGATGAACTACCTGATGTCATCCCTGCACTAAATGTTCTACCAACATTTCCAACCTTCCTACTGTCAAACATCCCTCAAGCATTCTCAGTCTGTTCCAACTGTGGTCACAGATCCACCTATACTTCCTCTAATCCCGATCCATTATATTTACATTTCTTTGAGATTGCCAATGACCTTCTTAAATTCATTTCACCCACTCTAAAGAAGCTAATAGATGAGGCTATTCCTCCTCTTGCTGCCTCTATTTCCCTTCTTTCTGCTCAACTGGCTTCCTCCTCCTCTGTCCCTTCTTCTAGGGGCATGGGTTTATGTCCCTCTGAAACCATGCAGGGGGAGATGTTCTATGAAGAAGCTCCAGTAGTAACTCTAGCTACAGCAGTAGCAACATCAATAACAATAATTCCAACAGCAGCAGTAGCAACCCCAGTTACAGTAGCAGTAGTTGAAATTCTTCAGGATACTGAAATGATTAGTTTTGAAGAAGAGGCAGCAGCCCCAAAATTAATTACGGTTGGTGATTTCATCATCAATCCCAAAGTTGACATATCTTCATTACTTCATTCTTTTGATACAGTTTGTAGCAACACTTTACCAATTTTTGATACAGTTGATACAGTTTCTGATTATTCTAAAGCAATAGTTTTCTATTCTGCTCCAGTTGATCCTTCAGTGTTAGAATAAATTATAAATATTTTCTATAATATTTCTTCCAATATTTCTATTATAGAGCCAAAGGCTCTCTCTCCACCTACTTTTGCTTGGGCTGAATCTCCCATGCCAAACGTGGATGAGATTATGTCTGAAGATATAGATTCAACAGATACTAATATACAAGTTAGTGCAGAACATATAAATCAACAGTCTCAGGCTGAAATAATAGATACAAATGTACAGCCATAGGCTCCTCCTGCATTTTCTGCTCAAATGCTAAAATAAATTAATGCTCTATATGATAATCCTTCCAGTGAATCTGATGATGATGATGTGTTAGATGATTCAGAGGATGTTGGTTCTAAGAAGAGAAAAGCCAAGAAGAAGGCTCTAGTAAGGGCTGCTCCAAAACCAAATCCTATAGCAGATACCCCCTATTACATTCTGCAAAATATTACACTCACTCCAAATACTCCCTACTAGATGAGACTTTATAAAAATGAATAAAAGAGAAGAAACAAAATGAAAAGGTACCTTTCTCCTCAAAGGACATGGAGAGGACCTCCTCCTCCTCCTCCTCCTACAGTAGGATCAGTAGGAAGTGCTTCTCAAGTTCAAAGGTCTACTTCTCACTCTCATCAATCAAGACCTACTCAAAGCAGCAAGGACAGACCTTCTATGTCAGACTCTCAATCCAACAGCCAACAAAGAAAACAGCAGCAGCAGCATGATAGTCAAGGTAGTCAGTTGACAGAACAAACTAGTCAGGAAGAAGAATCAAGTTTAGAGAGACCTTCTCCAGCTTATGATCCAGATTTAGATCCTAACTATAGAATGTACAGGTTCAATGAGTTGATAGCTCTATCTCAAATAAGGGAGGCCATGGAAAAAAGAAAAGATTACTCTCAATTTTATACCATGTCATCTTACAGGAAGAAGGATTTGGACAAATAAAGGTAAAAAATCTTTTCAATGTTGATACTTATATGAATTTGCATCCAGAAGCTGTAGTGCCCAGAGCTTCATCTATGAAGATTCTTGGTGCTCAAGACATGAAGATGACTAAACTGCAAGCAGTTGATCCAAAAAGAAAGATGTTGGTTCCCTAGTTTTTATTTGGGCCATGTCATCTCAATTAGGCTCAATTGACCCAAGAATTATCTATGGTCAATGGTTAGACTAAAGGTTAGTCTACCCTTAAGTTAGGTTAGTTGAGATTGGATTGAAATGAAAATTGGTTAAGTAGAATTATGCTCGACGATAGTTGAATATCGCTCGATGATCTTCGATTTATGATCGACGATCTCAGAGTTATATGAACTCTATAGTTGGATCGACGATCTGCTTATTCAGATCGACGATCGTGTAGCCTTGGTCGACGATCTCTGTTAAGATAGTTTTTCTTCAGGTCGACGATCTGCTTGTTCAGATCGACGATCTTCGATCTATGGTCGACGACTTATATCTGTTGTTATCAATATTCATTTCATTTGAATCATTATTTTATTTCCTCTTGTTTAAGACATATTTTATTCAGAATATTCTGCTTAATTTAATGCTTATATTCTTTTGCTTATTTGCAATATTCCTTATGCATTAATTAAGAGATTTGGAAGAATAAAGTCGTTTATTTTATTAGAGGAAATCGTGCTTTTCTACAGCTGTAATATAGCCGTTAGGCTTTGTTTCCTGTGCCAATTTGTAAAGTCAAATTGATAGGATATTTTTAATATCCTTAATTCCTTTTTGGGAATGACAGAAAAGATTGCAGGCGCAGTTTCTTTATTGGTTTTATTTTATTATTTGGAAAGTTTTCAAGTGCAGAGCTCGAGGCTTTTTCAAAATAAGGGAAGTTTCTATATTATCAGAGCAGTCGGCTGAAGATAATAAAACACATACATACAAAGCAGACACAGAACCAGAAATCTCAAGATAAAGAAAAGTTCTTCTTCTTCCTGAGTTCATCCTGTCTTCAGGAAAATCAATACTTAGAGTTCAAGCCTTCAAAAAGAAGAACCTCCCAGATTGTTGAACATTCATTGTTGCAAACTCTCCCAGATTGCAAAAGCTACTGAAGAAGAACATTCATTCAAAATCTAGAGTCTTCTTCAAGGCTGCATCAGAAAGTCATCTCATGCAATTTGGAGATCCTACACCCTGAAGCAAAGCTTCTTCCTGGACATTCTCTAAGCCAGGGGGAGCTTTGATATATTCAGAGCTATCCGCTAGCTTCTCTGAACACAAAGAAGACATCTTTAATTCTCTCTTTTAACCTCCTGTAAAAGGGTTATTATTCCCTTCAAAAGTTCACTATTGGTGGTAGGGCACCTGATCAAAAACCCGTGTGTTTGGTTTTTAGGCACCTTATCAAAAGCCTGAAGGGTCTTTAGATCTACCTGAAGCAGATCTACTAGTGGCAGGGCACCTGATCAAAAACCTGTAGTGGATTCCTACCAGGGTGGTAGAAGAGTGGATGTACCCAATTGGGGAACCACTATAAAGCTCTTGTGTTTTCTGGTTGCTTATTTTAATTAATGCACTGTGGCTGTGATACTTTTAACTAGGGTGCTAGTTGCTGTATTAGGATATAAGCTCAACTAAAACTTCAGTTAGCTTCTTCTTTTATTCACTACACTCAGTTAGGCTTTAGGTTTAAAGCTTTTATTTTTATATTCCGCAAATAGCTCTAAGAGAAGTGTTTAGAGTCTCTTCTTTTTGAATACTCCATTCACCCCCCTCTAGAGTAGTAAGTATCTTATCCCCTCACTTTCAATTTGTATTATAGGAGAAGAAAGAAAATGAAAAGGTACCTTTCTCCTCAAAGGACTTGGAGAGGACCTCCTCCTCCTCCTCCTCCTACAGTAGGATCAGTAGGAAGTGCTTCTCAAGTTCAAAGGTTTACTTCTCATTCTCATCAATCAAGACCTACTCAAAGCAGCAAGGATAGACCTTCTATGTTAGACTCTCAATCCAACAGCCAACAAAGAAAACAGCAGCAGCATGATAATATAGGTAGTCAGCTGACAGAACAAGCTAGTCAGGAAGAAGAATCAAGTCTAGAGACTCCTCCTTCTCTAGCTTATGATACAGAGTTGGATCCTAACTATAGAATATACAGGTTCAATGAGTTGATAGCTCTATCTCAAATAAGGGAGGCCATGGAAAAAGGAAAAGATTACTCTCAATTTTATACCATGTCATCTTACAGGAAGAAGGATTTGGACAAATAAAGGTAAAAAATCTTTTCAATGTTGATACTTATATGAATTTGCATCCAGAAGCTGTAGTGCCCAGAGCTTCATCTATGAAGATTCTTGGTGCTCAAGACATGAAGATGACTAAACTGCAAGCAGTTGATCCAAAAAGAAAGATGGTTTTCACAAAACCTGCTTCAAACCCTTCTACTGATGCTTCAAAGAGAGACTCATAATTTTTCTGCTTATGCTTTCTGGACTTTATTATTGCTGTGTATATTTTTTTCACAAGGAACAATTGTTCATATCTGTTAATATCTATAATTCTGCCAGATTTTTTTTTCTTGCTTTGTGATTTTCTTTATTTTGTTTTGTATAGTGAACCCACCCAAATAGGGGGAGATTGTTGGAAACCTACTTGTTATTTGGGCTTGGTTCATTATTAAGATAAATTAGATGACCCAACATGTATAGTCTAGGTTCATAGATTTTACAGGGTCAAAGTCAGCATCACCTACTTAGAATGTTAGTACTCTACTTCAGAAGACTTTAGAGGCAGAAGAATTCAGAGGAAAAGCAGTTAAAATGATTTCAGTCGTTCGATGGTAGCTGAACTCAGCTCGACGATCGTCGATCTCATATCGACGAACTCAGAGTTGCTTTTCTGATTTGAGCTCGACAAAAGTCTAGCTGAGATCGACGAACTGATATCTCATATCAAAAGTTCAGCTCAATAAAGGACAATCTCAGTTCGACGAACATGGAGCTCAGATTGGCAAGTATATTTTCAGCTCGACGAAGGAGAATTCTTAGCTCGGTGAACTTGGAGCTCAGGTCGACGAATTCATTGTTGAGTTTGACTAACTCCTTCCAGGTTCTATTTGACTTATCTTCTCTGCAGTTTCTCAGTTCGACTATACCAGTTTGATTTCAAAATTTATTATTTTTAAGACAGTAATGCTCTGATAATTAATACTCAATATTCTCAAGAATATAGCTGTTACCTGACAACATTAATTATGATTTTCACAGAGTTATTACACTTCCTAATTTAATGGGACAGTTAGGAAAATGCATTCAAGACAAAATTAGCCATTCAGGATCCCAGAAATTATGCAGAGGATTTTAGGAAAGAATTTTAAATTAAAATGGTTTTGAATCTGCAATCATATATAAAGTGATTTTTTCAGAAGATTGCAAGTATTCGAAATAACAATTACAGAGAGTTAGTGAATCAATGAAAAAGAAGAGCAATCATTAATCAGTGAGGAATAATACAGCTCTCATACACACATAGTTCTTCATCTACTTCAGGCTTTCAAGAGACACCCAATCAAAATCATTCAAAAAGCTTGCTGAAGAGCAATATCATTTTGAAAGCCTATACCATGAAGCAAAGCTTCCACTCCTAATCAGATTCATACCACTCAGGGGGAGCTTTGACATCAACAAATCATCTAGTCTTCTCAGAGCTTTGAGATAGAGAAGACAATATCTTTTTTATTTACCTTTCACTGTGTACATGGTTTTAACTCCCTTCAAAAGTTAGCCCCTTTTTGGTTCACAAGTCACCTGATAAAAAGGCTTGAGATTAGTTTTTGGCACCTGATCAAAAGTTCAAAGGGTTGTTAGATCTCTGAAAGTCTTGTTTTCAAGGCTAGCTAAACACATAGAGGGGGGGGGGGGGGGGGGTTGAATAGGTTTCTGTCTCTATTTGATTTTTCTAACTTATTTGCAGATTTCTATAGTTGGTGATTAGGTTTGTTTTTATTTTCAATATCAATCACAGATGACACAACAATTTATAGTGATTCCCCAATCTTGGGTACATCCACTGTCCCTCTGCGCCTATCTAACATTGTGTTAGATTCGGCTCTCCCTACAGAACTCAGCTCCTCAAGAGCTTACAGCACAGATCCCCTAATACCACACAGGTTAGACAGACCTATACCTTAGGCACAAAGCCAAACCCATGTCACAAAGACCTTTCACCGGCATAAAGCCAAACACAGGACACTAAGACCTTAGCCTTTATAATACAAGCTTACAACTCCAGATTTACCAAGAATCTTTACAGAAGAAGAAATAAAGAGTGAGATGATTAGACACCAGAGCAAGATCTCTGTCTTCTTCTTCCTGGACAGGGCAGATATTAGTCCAAGCTTTTACTGTTGAAGACAATAAGTATGCAGTAGAATTTTCTTCAACCAGCTTTCTTTTCTCTACAGAACTTGTAGATCTGCTTCCTCAGAATAGCTTCTAATCCTGCTGTTGCAGATGGTGATTGTTTCAGCTATTTCTTTCCCCAGCAAGGTTCTCTATGCAGAACAACTTCTTCAGGCTCGAAGAAAATGGCGAGAAATAGGATGAAGTTCGGCCGCACTTTTTGTTTTTAGAAAACCTAGACAAGGAATCGATTGATTGCGCTGGCCAATTTGCTTTTTTTATTCTCTGAAGGCCAATTGAGCAGTGGGTCCCACCACCAGGATTGATGGTTGAGATTAAGCCATTCAGCGCATGCTTTCCATTTAATCTTGATTCAACGGCTCTTTGTTGTTTGTGGGCCCCAACACTTAATGTTGAAAATATTCCTTGGAAAGTGCATAAGATGATAACAGCTGGCCACCAACGTCTCTGGCAGCATTTCCGCAACATTTGAATTTTGGTTGACTTTTTGACTTTGCTGACGTCAGCATGACTCAACATCTCTGGACTTGGACAAAATTCAATCATTAGAACCAAAGGAATTGAGTGAGTAGGTATCACTTAATGCCATAACACTTAGACAAAATTCTATCTGTCTAGGTATTGAGCTCGACGAATGCTGAGATCCGTTCAACGAACAGTATGCTCAGCTCGAAGAAAGCATAAGTTCAGTTCGACGAACTGTAGACTTAGTTCGACGAACTCCAGGCTCAGTTTGACGAATGTTGAGCTCAGTTCGATGAAACTGAGCTCGACGAAAGTCAAGCAATCCATGCATTTGGACTTAGCCAAATTTCTACTTCAAGGCATTTAGAGCGCCAAGAGCGTTGAGTGAGCTTGCCTCCCTCAATGCTATTTGCCTTAGCAAATATTACTGCGCCTTGGCATTGAGAGAGTAAGCTCCACTCAATGCCAAACTACTTAAAGAATTTTTCTATTATCTAGCATTGAGTTAGTAAGCTACACTCAACGCCTACAGACTTAGTGAAATTTTGCCAAACTTTTCTGTGGAGTTGACTGGCACAGCAACACTCAACGCTAAAAGCTACACGACGTTGAGTGAGTAGACTACACTCAATACCTGTGGACTTGGCCACATTTTCAGCCAATTTATCTAGACTTAGACTTACTCAGCCTGACTCACAGCCTTTTGTTGTATGGCATTGAGTGAGTACACTACACTCAACGCATTTGTACTTAGCCAAATTTTTGGCTGTCTTTCAGTTAGGCTGAGATAAACTCAATGCTATATGTTATATGGCGTTCAGTGAGCTATCCTCACTCAACGCATGTGCACTTAGGCAAATTTCTACTGAACAATATTGAATCCATACCTCTGGTGTTGAGTGAGATTGCTCCACTCAATGTCTATGGACTTAGTCGATTTTTGCTATGTCAAACAACCACTCATTGTGTCCATATGTTCAATCAATGTGATATGGACAACCTGCACTCAAGACCTCAAATGCACATCAAATATAGTTGATGTGTGTGACATTGACCTATTTAACTTCTCACAAATCAGGGACATTGAGAATAATGGACCCAACAATCTTCCTTAGAAAAATAGATCTTGTGGTGACATGACACTTGAGCAAAAATCTGCAGTGGCAGGGCACCTGAGTAAAAACCTATAGTGGATTCCTACCAGGGTTGTAGAAGAGTAGATGTACCCATGTTTATTGGGGAACCACTATAAATTCCTTGTGTTGTCTGGTTGTGCATTTACTTATTTATTTTTCTGTGATGTGATATTTCTCTTTATTTATATACATACATATCACCAATTTTAATCCGCTATAAAAATTATCTCAAAGTTTTTAATACTCTATTCACCCCCCTCTAGAGTTAGTTAGATCTATCCCTCACTTTCCCATGACGAGCACTAGGGATTTTGCTAGAAATCTGATTGCGACGAAGACGCTGTTTGCGATGCCATCTATTCCGTGTTAGATCGAATGATGATTTAGGGCAGAATTGTTGTGGTTGCTGAATGGTATGTGAAGGCTTGACTTGTCTATGTGGTCAGCTTGTAAGCCCGTGACTTTTCAAGTCATGTGTGGAGAGTGTACTGACAAGACAAGTACCCTTCTATAAAACTGAAGAGAATGTCAAGCGTTTGGACAAGCCCAGATGATGAAGCCCACGAGCAGGCAGGGTCAAACAAAGGTTCTTAGCATCAGTTTGTTTGTATGATGGAACTGACGTGTGAGTCAGACCTTGCAGGCAAGCCCGAGTTTTGAGACCGATGAGTGGGTGAGGCCTAAGTAAGAGTTTCGTGTTGCGGCTTGAATGTCGTTAGGGGAAATTGGAAGTACCCGTATGGATGATTGTAAAATGATATGCGTGATGATGTGTAAGATTCATTCGCACTATAGGGTGCCTTGGGTGAAATTCAGGTTTGAATACATACTGTAGTGTAGGGCTCTTTCATTTAAATGCTCAACTTAGAAACGTGCTTAATGTTTGAGACATCTAAACCTGTTGATTCATGTTTATTCCTTTTTAATGGAATATGCATACGTAGTGCTGACTTGCAGGATAATGGAGTGCCCCGGGGTCTGCTAGGGATGACCGGGAGATGTGTTTGTTTAGTTTTACTAGAATGCCACAACACTTGTGCACGCAGCGAAAAAAGGGAACCAAAAAACACAAAAAGTTCAGATCAAACAATGAACATTAATCAAGAAGTAAAACGGCTAGAAATAAATTTATACCTTTAAGGGATTGAGTCAATACTCAACCAAGGTGATCCGATGAAGTTCAATGAATGGCAATAGGCGGAGTCCGAGCGTAGAATAATGTCCATGCCTTTACAAATATCCACACTAGCACGGAGAACCCTAGACTCTTGTCACACAAGATCTAGGTCGGAACTAGGTTTGCCCTCAACGTCTCCACGGACTATTAGATCCGTTCAAGGAGAGGCAGCGGCGACGAATCCGACACACAAGAAACCCATTCCAACAACGGTGGATGGTCGGCATTCGGCAACAGTGAGCGGCTTTCGCGACTTAGCGGAATAGTTCTATTGTCGGGAAGAGAAGGTTATATCTCGATTAGGTCGTGAATGAACAGTTATTTGTCAGTTCAACAGTACATATCCTATCTATACGTTGAACTGAACCAATCAATGCCAGCAAACTCGCCAAACTGGACTTAATGAAATAAACCGGTTGAAACAGAATTTGTCGAGTATCACATTGATATTCGACGAAAATAAACTATTCGTCGAGTTAATACGTGAATATTCAACGAAACGACACAGGGAAAATCGTTCGGGTATCAAGGAGATATACAACAAATCGAGATCTAACTCATCGAATCTGGCATGACGATACATAACGAATCCAAGACAAAAGCGTTGAGATACCTTTATGATACTCGACGAAGCGTGGAGTTGTCTAGATGATACTCGACGAGTCTAAGATGGTGGCGTTGAGATATCACGACGATACTCGATGAATCTAGACCATTCGTCAAAACCACTCATCTATACTCGAAAAATTTCCTTTAGCTTTCTTCCGACAACTCACCTGATGACCCATATTCATAATACATGTCCCATAATAAAATTCCTCCACATCCAGAATGTCACAGGCTTGATCCTCCACTCATATCACAAATGAGTAATGCCAATACAAACCTTTCCAATTTCTCCAATGCTCTTATGTGCGACCTCATAGGCTTATATTGCGTTGGCAGTGAGACTACTTGCTTGATCACTTCAAGATCACCATGGTAGTACCAACTGTCTCCCACTTGATCTTGAAAGTATCAAACAAAAGCTTCACAAACAATGAACAACATCTAGCAATGCATCATTGCTCCCGAAGCAATAAGAGTTTTGAACTCAAAAGCTACTGTGTCCAATGTATCAGTGTTGTCATGTTCTTATGTCCCTTACATCTAGATAGAACTAGAGGTATAGACAGTGTCACCTTTATAATCATTTAATCCTAGTTTCCTGATCTAAAATGTACTTCTATGAATTTGGTGAGCTCAATATTATATATTGACTCAACCATGCATGGCCATGCATTTTAAGTCACATTCCATCATGGGGCCGATGAATGTAACTCATGTCAAATAGGAGGAAAATCTCATCTCTGCTCACATGCAAACACCCAAATGATTCGTAATGTACCCAATAACCACCTTTATCGTCTAACTTTCTCAAGACTGGAATTTTGATAGCATCAAAGCACACTCTTCCTTACTCGATGAATGCTGTGACTTCAGGTCAAAGGACCACAAACACCATTACCACTTGAGAGCCATACTTGTGACACGTTCATATAACAATCCACAAAGTATTCTTATAGTGGGTCTGTCCAATACAACTTGTTCACTAACAAGTACACATGTGATGACTTGATATCTTAATATCATGACCTGTGAGAACCGGTCATCAGTCAACGATCCTGCCAGTCTCAGTGTGTCATCATCGCCCTTAGCTTCTATGATGATACTCGACCAGGGACCATTCAAGAATAAAGCTTCTAAAATATAGGCTCTCACATTCAAGTCATCACTTAACTCCTTTTGTAGCAAATATTCTAAGGGCATTTATTATGTTAAATTACTCTATCACAATAGAAATAAATTTACAAAATAGAAAAACTTGCCAAAATATATAAATGAAATGTATACAGTACTATATTCATCAAATGAATTATTACAACCAACAAATGTACAATCCACAAGACTCGCACTAGGGCTGATCATTAAGGTATCGTATACCCATAGACCCAACATAACAATCATGCTTTTTCTACGCTAGAGGCTTTGTGAGTGGATCCGCAATATTTTCTTCAGTCGGCACTCTACTACTGCTCACATCTCCTCGATCGACAATCTCTCAAATAAGATGGAACAACCAAAGTATGTGCTTGGAGCGCTGATGAGATCTAGGTTTCGAAGCAAGTACAATTGTACCGTTGTTGTCATAATAGAGATCTACAGGACAAACAATGCTAGGAATTACATGTAACTCGCCGATGGATTTCCTAATCCATAAAGCCTCCTTCGTTGCATTTGCATCGACTATAGACACAAACTCAATTATAGAATCGGTAACTGTCACCTGCTTGGAACTCTTCCAACTAACATCACCTCCAATAAGGAAAAATAGAAAACCAAACTGAAATTTCTAGTCATCCATATCAGTTTGGAAGCTAGCATCCGTGTTACCTCTTAAAACGAGCTTTTCCTCTCCACCAAATACCAAGAACGTATCCTTAGTCATTTTCAAGTCCTTCAGGATGTTCTTAACGATAATCCATTGACTTTCACTGGGATCAGACTGATACTTGCTAGTCATGCTCAAAGCATAAGAGACATCAGGTCGAGTACATATCATTGCATACATGATTGACCCAATTGCCGAAGTATATGGAATCAACTTCATGTGGTCCTTATCTTTACAAGACTTAGAACACTGGTCCTTAGAGAGGCTCACATCATGAGACATGGGTAAGAATTCTTTCTTGGACTCAAGCATGTTTAATCGCTTGAACACCTTATCAATGTATGTACTTTGGGTCAAACCCAGTAACTTCTTTGATCTATCTCTATATATCTTAATACTAAGTATATAAGTCGCTTCACCCAAGTCTTTCATAGAAAAATAGTTCCCTAGGTTGTTCTTAATAACTTGTATGGTCAGTTTTTCATTCTCAATAAGCAGTATGCCATCTACATATAATATCAGAAAGACAACGATGCTCCCACTAATCCTCTTATAAACACACGATTCATCCTCGTTCTTGATAAAACCAAACTCTTTAATCTTTTCATCAAAACAAAGATTCTAACTTCGAGAAGCTTGTCTTAATCTATAAATGGATTTCTGCAGCTTGTATATTTTAGTGTCTTAACCTGGAGATATAAAAATATCGAGTTGTGTCATATGCACTTCGTCAAGGAGGTTTCCATTTAGGAAAGCCATTTTGACATCCATCTACCAGATCTCGTAGTCATAATACGCAGCAATAACAATCAGAGTCCTGATTGACTTAACCATGACAATAGGGGAAAAGGTCTCATCATAGTCAATACCATGAATTTGCTTGAAACCCTTAGCCACAAGTCACCCTTTGAATTTATGTACATTCCCATCCATGCTGGTCTTCTTTTTGAAGACCCACTTGCACCCTATAGGTCATACCCCTTCGGGTGGTTCCACCAAGGTCCAAACTTGGTTTTCATACATGGAGTCCATTTCAAATTTCATGGTCTCAAGCCACTTCTCGTAGTCCGGTCCACTCAGCCTCTTGGTAGGTTGAAGGCTCATTACTATGATCCATAAGCAACACATTACCTATTTGAGACACGAGAAATCCATATCTCTCGGGCTCAAACTTTGGTTTACCAGATCTACGTGAAACTTGTATTTCCTAAGTAGGTTCTCTAGCTACAACAAATTGTAGTCCTGGCTCAGGTTCCAATTCCGGTTCATTCAAGGTTTGTGGTTCTTGAACTTCTTAAAGTTCTACCCTGGTAGTCTTTCTACTTAAGAAGTTTTTCTCAATAAAAACACCAATCCTTGCGACAAACACTTTGCCCTCAGATGGTAGATAGAAATAGTACCATTTATTTTCCTTTGGATACTCCCACAAGATAACACTTATCTGACTCGGGTTCTAACTTGTCAGGCATTTGACGTTGCTCGTTTTCCTCACAGACCTAAACTTTAATGAACGACACACTAGGATGCTTTACAGTCCATATCTCCTATTGTGTCTTTAGAACCGCTTTCGTTGGAGCAAAATTTAGTGTAAAGTAGTAGTTTCTAGAGCAAAACCCCAAAAAGAAATGGGCAGATCTACATGACTCATCATCGACCATACCATGTCTAACAGAGTACAATTCCTATGCTCAGACACACCATTATATTACAGTGTTCAGGGTGGAGTGAGCTGTGATATAATACCACACACTTTTAGATGATCACAAAACTCATGACTTAGGTATTCTCCACCTCGATCAGATAAGAGTGCTTTAACCTTCTTACCCAATTGCTTCTCTATTTTGTTCTTAAACTCTTTGAACTTTTCAAAGGTTTCTGATTTGCATTTCATAAGATACACATATCCATATCTATTGAGATCTTCAGTAAATGTAATAAAGTAGAAATGCCCACCTCTAGACATAGAACTCATGGGTCCACATACATCACTATGTACTATACCCAAAAGATCATTAGCCCTCTCATTGAAACTAATGAAAGGGACCTTAGTCATCTTGCCTAACAAACAAGACTCGTATCTCTCAAATGATTCATAATCAAATGAGTCCAGGAGTCCATCTGTATGGAGCTTGGATATGTGTTTCTCATTTATATGGCCCAAACGATAATGGCAAAGGTGCGTAGGGTTCGAGTCATTTGTTTTTTAGTCTTTTAGTATTTTCTATATTATAGATCTGATGTTCTAAGTTCAAAACATATAAACCATTAAACATCTGGTCTATACCATAGCAAACATCATTCTTAAATATAGAACAATAATTGTTCTTAATAATACAAGAAAATCCAACCATGTCCAAGCATGAAATGGATATAATATTTCTAATTATGGAAGGAATATAATAACAGTTATCTAGTTTTATTACAAGGCCACTGAGCAAATAAAGACCGTAAACTCCTACGGTGACAGCAACAACTCTTGCTCCATTGCCAGCACGCAGGTCCACCTCCACTTTACTCAGCAATCTTTTCCTTTCCAGTTCCTGCACATTTATACAAATGTGTGAACCACATCCGGTATCTAATACCCGAGATGAAGGAGTAGAAAGGTTTATTTATATAACATAGATACTTGAAGTGGAAGTCATACCTCCCCTCATCTTTTGCAGACCCTCAATGTATAAAGTATAGTTCCTCCTCCAACAACCATCCTTGCCATAGTGGTGGCATTTCCCTTCTTTCACAGAGCCTTTCATCTTTAGTGCTGAAGACCTAGGCTCAAGAGTAGACTTAGGTCCTACCTTTATCTTCTTGAAGCCATTGGCCTTGCCCTTGCCTTTATACACCATCAGTATGGGGCTAGCAAACTTAGCCTTCTTCATATTGATCTCGACAGTTCGCAACAAGCCTAGGAGCTCGAGCAGTGTCTTGTCTATTTCATTCATGTTATAGTTTAAGACAAACTACTCATAACTGTCCGTCAATGATTGCAGGATCAGGTCTACGACCAACCCTTGGCCAAGAGGGAAGCCTTGTCTCTCAAAGTTCTTTATATACCAAATCATCTTGAGTACGTGAGTCCCTACTAGGTCCCGAACTCCCATCTTACTCTAGAACAACGCCTAAGTGACGTCAAATCTCTCTTGATGCGCTTGCCCTTGAAACATTTTTTTGATATTCTTGTCAATTTCTTTGAAATATATGTTCTCATGTTGCTTTTAGACCTCAAGTTCATGTTTTCCAGCATTAGAATTCGATGTCTAAGGAGTCATCAAGATAGTTCTTATAAGTATTCTTATAAGCACATGACACATTCCCGACAGGCTCTTCAGGGGATTCCTCTTCCAAAACATAGAGCTTGCGCTCTTGCCTAAGAACAACTCTCAAGCTCCTGTAATAGTCCAAATAATTAGTCCCACTCAGTTTTTCCTTCTCAAGGATGGCTCTGAGGGACATGGTAGAGTGCGAACCACTATCCATAAAATTCTATAAGGACACAGCAGAGAAAGATCAGTAGTACATTTCAAAAATATATTTTATCTTTTAATTAGGACTTTAATCAAAATAACTCCCACTATTTTTATCAAATTGATAACCCTCAATATCAATTCGGAGAGTATATGCGAGTTATCCTCTTAGTGGACAAGATCCATATTTCACTAACACTATGAGTTAGCTTTGGCTTTTACCTCACAATGCAGCTATTTATGTAGGCAACGCTCGCCAATTGCATCACAGTGAAATTCCTGTATAGCTGGTGAATAACTCTTTATTCTCATCCATCATATGGTGTATGTCAACCCTATGTCTCTGGGCACTCAACCTTTGAGGCCACCCAATTAAGTTTGACCCGATGTCGACAGTGGGATATCACAGTTATCCGCTCGCACCCTTACCAAGATAGATTAATGCAACTTTCTTTGGCAAGCTCACACATCATCGATCGAGGCAGGAAGAGTGTCAGCCATCGGAATATATCCAAAAATGTAATATTACTTAAGAGATTTTCAAACAGTTGATTAACACTTAATCATGGTTAACAATTAACCAATGTGCATATCCACAAAAAATAAATTCACCAGCAATCATAATCCAAATACATCCCAGATGTGCATAAGGAAATCATTAACATTTGATGAACTGAGCTAAATATGAACATCTAGAAACATTTTTAAATCCTCAGATTTACATGCACTGGATATGAATAACACCAACCCCACTTACACAATAGACAAGCTCATCACTCTATATGAGATTCAAAATCTAACACATACTTGGTTTCACAAACAAACAAGAGTGATGGTCACTATCAAGGAGTAACAAAGATAACACAACGAAATCACATGCGCTCCTTGCAGGGTTCCAAGGGGATGCATCCCTGGTGGGGTCTTAGCGGTAGATCCCCTACAAGATCCAAAGGATGCGCTCCTGTTAGTGGTCTCGCCATAAAATCCATCAACATTTGATCTTCTAGGAATAGATCTAGGCATCTTAGAACACTTCTAAAATTCCAGATCTACACGCAATGGATTTAGCAACTTCTGAAACAATGATCATCACATCAACCTCGCTTTGATACCACAGTTGGGTTTTACTAGGAAGACACAACACTTGTACATACAACGGAAAAAGGGAACAAAAAAACCAAAAAGAGTTAGGATCAAGCAATGAATATTAATCATGAAGTAAAATGGCTATAAATAAATTTATACCTTTAAGGGATTGAGTCAATACTCAACTAAGGTGCTCCGATGAATTCAAACGAATGGCAACAGCCAGAGTCTGAGCGTAGAAAAATGTCCATGCCTCTACGAATATCCACACGAGCACGAAGAACCCTAAACTCTTGTCGCACAAGATCTGGGTTGGAATAAGGTTTGCCCTCAATGACTCCACGGATTGCTAGATCCATTCAAGGAGAGGAGGAGACGACGAGTCCGATGCATAAGAAACCCTTTCCGCCGACGGTGGACGGTCAGCGGTCGGCAGTAATGAGCTACTTTCGCAACTTAGCGGAATAATTCCATCGTCGGGAAGAGAAGGTCGTCGCTTGATTAGGTCATGAATGAACAGTTACTTGTCATTTCAACAGTACATATCCTATATATACGTTGAACCAAACCAATCAATGCCAGCAAACCCGCCGAGTTGGAATTAAAGGAAATGAACTGGTCGAAATAGAATTCGTCGAGTATCACATTGATATTGATGAATATAAACTATTCATCGAGTTAACACGTGAATATTAGACAAAATGAGACCGGGAAAATCGTTCGGGTATAAAGGCGAAATACGACGAATCGAGATCTAACTCCTCGAATCCGTCATGATGATACTCGATGAATCCAATATAGAAGCATTGAGATGTCTCGACGATACTCGACAAAGCGTTGAGTTGTCTTGATGATACTCGAAGAATCTAAGATGGAGGCATTGAGATATCACGACGATACTTGATGAATCTATAACATTTGTCGAAACCTCTCATCTGTACTCAACAAATTTCCTTTAACTTTCTTCCGATAACTAACCTGATGAACTGTTTTCATAATACAGGTTCCAGAATGAAATTCCTCCACATACAAAGTGTTATAAGCTTGGTCCTTAACTCATATCACAAATGAACAAGGCCAACACAAACCTTTTTAACTTCTCCAAAGCTCGTATGCGCGACCCCATAGGCTCATACTACATTGGTAGTGAGACTACATGCTTGATCACTTCCAGATCACCATGGTAGTTGAAAGTGAGGGTAAGACCAATCCTACACTCTAGAGGGGGGTGAATAGAGTGATTTAAAATAATTTTGCTAATTTAAAAATTATTCTAGCAGTGGAAGACTTGATTTAATAAGTGTAGAGTGCTAGGCAGATAATGAAATACAACAACTAAAAAGGGATAAATTCAATGCACACAACACAAGAAAGAGCAAGCAATCTCGAAGACACAATGAACTATAGTGGTTCCCCAAAACCTTGGTACATCCACTCTTCTACTACCCTTGGTAGGAATCCACTGCAGGATGAGTTGATCAGGTGTCCAGGGAACTAATGAGCTTTTGATAAGGTGCTCAAAAACCAAACTAGATTTTTTGATCAGGTGCCTTGCCACCTCTGAGTTTTGATCAGGTCTCAGGAACCAAAGCAAAAATTTTGAAGGGAGTTTAAAAAACCCTTTTAGAGGAAAGGAAAAGAAAAAAAAAGATGTTGTCTTCTCTGTCAATGATTTGAGAGAAGCACTAGTGGATGAGATATTGTCAAAGCTCCCCCTGAGATATAGCAAGAATTCAGGAACTGTAAGCTTTGCAAGGGTGATAGGTCCTCAAAGAATTTGATTGCTCCAGCACTAGATGATTTCAGCAAAAATTGAAATGTTTGTTGTCTGGAGTATGAAAGATGAAGACTTGGGAAAACTTTTAATCAGCAGCAATCAGAAAGAAAACTTGTTGAGTTCTTTGTGTTGTTGATCTCCTTTTTCTTTCTGTATGTGTCTCTGTATTGTATGGTGCTCTGTATTGTTTCTCTCTTTTTGTCTCTCTATTTGAAATCCAGTTGTCCAATCTTCTTGATAGCTGTTAGCAAATTCATAAATGATTTCCTTAATTGTCAACTGTCTCTGGAGGAAATAATCTAAGTACATTCCTTCTTTGTTTCCTTGAAACTTGCTCCAGATTTATTATAACGGCTAGAAATCTTCTTCATTAAATGCTCTGATTTGAAATCCTTAACAAGCTGACAAAATCCCAGAAATCGTCGATCTCAAAATAAAATCGTCGATCTAAGCTCAACTATCGTCGAACTAAGCTTAGAGATATTGGAATTTGACTTGGACAGAAATCGTCGATCTGAGCTAAGAGATCGTCGAACTGGGTTCGACGCCTAGTTGACTTGAGCTCAGAGATCGTCGAACTGAGTTTGACATTCTGTCAACCTGAACTCACAGATAGTCGAACTGGGTTCGACGCTTCGTTGATCTGAGCTCGACGACAACTTCAATTCTTCTACTTGGCTTCTTTATCTGAACTAGGAGGTCTTGGGGAAATATTCAAACCTAAGTCCTAAGCCTTAGACCTAACGGGTTGACCTTTTCTCTATATAACAAGGTCAAAGCAACAATCCTATTGACATAGTGATCCTGACCCAAATTAGTAATAGGGTGTTCCAATAATCTCCCCCTATTTGGGTTAGGATTACTATTTACATGAGTTATAGGAAATGAAATCAACAAGAAAAACAGAAATACAAAAGAATTGCAGAACCACAGAGATGATTATATCACAGCACAAAAGTAGTTCAGCAGAGATATAATATAGTTTTCAGCTTAAATCCAGATTAATGCTTGTCATCAATTCTTTTCTTGAAGATGATTTCTCTGTTTGGATTTTCTGAGTCTTTCTTTGATCTGAAATCATCAGTAACACCAAGAATCCTTTGGCTTTTACTTCTAGGAACTACAGCTTCAGGATGTAGCTGTATGTATTCCTCAGTATTGAAGAATCTCTTGGAGCTGTATCTTTCAAGTTCATGTCTTCTTTGTTCTGATAGAGTAGATATATTTGAAGTGTCTTGGCCCTTCTCTCATGCTTTCTTAATTTGATCTAGAGCAGCCATTTCTTTAAGTCTGGCTGTCCAGGAAACTGGATTGTTCTCTGGATCTTTAAAAGGTACTGGTGGCTCATACTTGTTTATGGTGTCAGTAGGAGGAGCTTTTGAATGAAAGCATTCTTTGAGCTTGTAAGGAAAAGGACCAGAAGTTGAGTCAATTGGGCCTTGTCCTTTCCTTTGATAAAATTGATGTCTAGACCGTCCTCTTGAATAAACTTGATAGTCTGTTTGATTTCCTCTATACTGTCTTCCTCTAGGCTGATTTCCTCTTCGCTGATAACCTATGGATTGAGAAATGTTGGAAGCTTGAGGAGTTGAGTCTCCACCAGATCCTGTGCTTGGAGAAGGAGAAGGTGGATTGAGGTGAGAAGTTCCTTTGTCAAATTTCCTTTTCTTCTTCATTGCTTTCAACTGATTCTTAGAATATTGCATCCAATGCTCAGTAATAGGACAATTGTGCAGAATGTAATATGATATGTCATGATCAGTTGTAGCTTTGGTCAAATGAACCTTTTTCATACCCTTGCTTCTGGCTTTCCTATTCTTTGTAATAGTTACAGAGGAATCATCTGAGTCTGTCCTGAATTCATCATTATCATCAGAACTCTGAGGCTTATCATATAAGATATCCATTTCCTTGTAAGCTACTTTGGAGGTGGAAACAGGAGCAGAAGCAGAAGGAGCATTAGAAGAAATAACAACAGCAACACTTGAAATAGCAGTTGAAATAGCAGGCACAGCAGTAACAACAGGAACACCAACTGAAGCAGTAGCCTCAGTAACTAAACAAACTTACTCTTCAACAGCCTCTGAAGAATCAACATCAGCAGCAGCAACAGACTCAAGAACCACAAAAATACTTTCCATAGATTGAACAGAATTTATATACATAACTATTAGGTTTGGATCACAGCAGGAGAGGGGAACAATGGCCCTGGTTAAATCTTTAGCAAGAATAGGTGCTGGAAGATAGCTGCTATAAATAGAATCAAACAATGATAATAAAGAATATAAATCTATTGTAGGGCTGATGATTGGAGCTGGAGCTGAAGCTGGAACTGCAACTTGTTCTGAAGCTGAACTCTCTTAAATCTGCATTGCTGAAGCAAAATCCTCTGAAGGCAACACTTCTTCATAAGACATCTCCCCCTACCTAGTTTCAGTGACTACTGAATCTAGACCCCCAGAAGAAGGGGTGGCCTGAAAGGGGAAAGAAGAGAGTCTTACAGATAAATAAGTCAGATTCTTGACTAAGGGAGCCAAGGCTGAATCCAGTAAGAGTGTTAGCTTGGGGGCCAACAAATCATACAGTCTATCTGCAAGAGGAAGAAGATCTACTTGCTAAAGGTTGACTTGAGTAGAGGTAGAGGGGTGTGCTGGAGAGATGGATGGAATGAATGCTGGGTTAAATGGTATGGATGGTTGAGAGATGGGGATGGATGAAATAGATGGAGCTGGGATGGTGGCTGTTGGTAGAGAGGAGGAGATGATAGGGGAAAAGGATGGTTGAGAGATGATGGCATGAAGTATTTGTTGGAATGATGTTAAGGTGGATGGGATGTCTTGGGGTGAAGAAGGGGAATCATCTATGAATGAGTCTAAGTCAATGGATGAGAAGTAATATAGTGGATGAAATGCGTCTTGATGGGTGGCTGGAGGAGGTGAAGAAGCTATTTGAGATGGAGAAATGGATGAAGTAACTAGAGGTGGAGAGGGGGGAGAGGATATGGAAGATGTAATTGGATGGGAAGATAGAGGAGAGGAAATTGAGGTGGATGCCAACACTTATGCTGGGGCAGTGGTCTGAGGAGGAGTGACTGAAACAGTCCTTGTGCCTGAAGAAGTTTGTGCTGCAGGACCCCTGCTTGGTTTGACAATCTGCCTATCCCATTTGCCAAAAAGGGCAGAAGAAAGTCTCTTGGAAGCATTGATATGCATTACATTTGACATTAACAGCTGAGGGCACCTATTCCGCAGGAATAGACCCAGAATTCTCCCAAAATTCACAAAGTTCTTATTGATTTTCTTCTTGATCAAATCAAAGAAGATAACTCCCTAATCCAACTGCTTCTTATCTATTATGGTAGCCATTAAGCAGAACTGATGTCTTGATATTGTGTCATGAGCTGAATGTTTGGCCAAAATTACTTTGCCTACAATGTCTGCTATAAATCTATACTCCATAGACAAATTTTTCTTCAATAACTTATTAGGGTTTTTAGAAATGTGACCCATTCTGTCTAAAATCTCAGTAAATTCTACCTATGATAGGTCTATGCTATCATGTCCAGTACTTAACCCAAAAATGTCTGTAAGAATGGCCGGGGTTAGGGATACCTGAGTTCTTGAGATGGTTCCAGGACTGTGTGTTGATCCAGATTGTGGGCAGTATAGACCCACTCTTTGATTTCATCTGCTGCTAATTTGATTCTGGTTATCATGATGTTCACAAGTTGTTGCTCCTTAAACAGTTCCAGAATATCCTTAAACATTTAATCAGTTCCTTCAAACGAATCCATGTCAATGTAAAAACCAGTATTGAACTTCATTGCTGCTAAAACGGCGACTGAAACCGACATGTTTCCTGCAAAAACAAACACGATCAAGTGTAGAGGAGTTTGGAGGGAAAGAAGGTTCTTGCAAAAAGTATGAAAGCGCAAAGGAGAATGACGCCTGAAAAATGATTTTATATTAGGGTTCGACGCTGAAAAGGAAAGATCGTTGAACTCAGTTCGACGATCGACGGCTCTAGGCGAAAATGAAGGGTCTCAACATCGTCGATCTTTGTTCGACGATATTTAACATTGTCGATCTTCGTTTGCCGATAATCGAGATCGCTGATCGAAAAGGATAGTCCAGCACTATCTGGAAAACATCGAGCTCTGTTCGACGATTCCCAACATCATCGATCTCCATTCGACGGAAAGCAAAAGATAGTTAAATACTATCTGGAAATGACGAGCTCCGTTCGACGATCTTCAGGAAAATCGTCGAGTGCAGTTTAGAGACAGAGAAATCCTATAGACACTAGGGAATTCAAATTTTTAGCCTAGTCTTTGTCTCTTTTTAGGTTTAAAGATCTTGGGACTTAATCAAGACTTCCTTCATCTAACATTCCTAACTGATTAAGGAAGAAGGTGTGTTTCTTTTCATCCAAGGGTTTGGTGAAAATATCTCTCCTTTGTAAATCAGTTGGGATATATTCCAATTCAATTTTATTCTTCTCTATATTATCTCTTAAGAAATGATGCTTAATCTCTATGTGTTTTGTCCTACTATGAAGGACTGGATTTTGAGATATTGAAATAGCACTAGTGTTATCACAAAATATTTTGGACTTTTCTAAGTTGTAGCCATAGTCTAGGAGCTGATTTTGAATCCACAATATCTGTGAGCAACAGCTACCTGCTGCCATATATTCAGCTTCAGCAGTTGAAGTAGACACAGATGTTTGTTTCTTGCAAAACCAGGAGACAAGTATGTCACCAAGAAACTAACAAGTTCCACTGGTGCTTTTCCTGTCTACTCTACATCCAGCATAATCAGCATCTGAAAATCTAGTTAGATCAAATCCTGAATCAGTTGGATACCACAGACTAGATTTGGACAACTTTTCACATACCTAAGAATCCTCTTAACTAATGTAAGGTGTGACTCTCTAGGGCTGACTTGGAATCTAGCACATATTCATGTAGCAAATATTATATCAGGTCTACTAGCTGTAAGATACAATAAGGAGCAAATCATTGCTCTGTATGTTGTCTGATCAACTGGTTTCCCATGTTCATCAGCATCTAATACATTATTAGTAGGCATATGTGTTTTCATAGAGGATGCTTCAGACATACCAAATTTCTTAACCAATTCTTTTGCATACTTGGTTTGAGAAATAAAGATGCCATCAACATTTTGTTTGACTTGTATTCCTAGAAAGAAGGATAGCTCACCCATGCTACTCATTTCAAATTTGGAATGCATTAGGTTGGAGAACCTTTTGCACAAATTTGAATCAGTAGAACCAAAAATAATGTCATCTACATAGATTTGTACTAGTAGGATATTGGACTTATGGGTTCTAATAAAAAGAGTTTGGTCTACTCTACCCCTTTTAAAATCATTTTCTAAGAGAAAGCAAGCTAGGGTCTCATACCATGCTCTAGGAGCTTGTTTGAGACCATATAATGCTTTATGTAATTTATAAACAAAATTAGGGTGAGTTAGAGAGATAAAACCTAGAGGTTGTTTTACATAAACCTCTTCCTTGATGTCACCATTGAGGAATGCACTTTTGACATCCATTTGATAAACTTTGAACTTCTTGTGAGCTGCATATGCTAGGAAGATTCTTATGGCCTCCAACCTTGCAACTGGTGCAAAGGTTTGGTCATAGTCTATGCCTTATTCTTGAGAGTAACCTTGAGCAACTAGCCTTGCCTTGTTTCTTATTATAATTCCTTGATCATCTAACTTATTCCTAAATACCCATTTTGTTACAACAATGGGATGATTCTTTGGCTTTGGTACTAGTTCCCAAACTTTGTTTCTTTCAAATTGATTTAATTCCTCTTGCATTGCAATGATCTAGTTTGGATCTTGTTCTGCATCTTATATGGATTGAGGTTTAATTTGAGAAAGGAAGCAAGTGTGCATCAGATTTTGATTGATCTGATTTCTGGTTTGCACACCAGCTGATATTTCTCCAATCACTTTGGAGATTGGATGGTCTCTTGATGTTACTAAATCAACAATGGGTGTTGATTGTTCACTAACCTGTGTTGTTGTTTCCTCTTGTGGAACAACAACTGGCTCTTCATTCATATTGTCACCATGGCTTGCTAAGATCTGACTGTCATCTTCATTTTCACTGCTTTTAGCTTCTTGTTGAATGAATGAGAGTGATGGACCTTGTTCAATGATATATATCCTGTCCAAATTTTCTGATATAGAATGTACCTGCAAAGGGTCTATGGTAGAAGTGCTCTTCTCATTGTAAGACATGTTAGTTTCATCAAAAGAAACATGCACAGTCTCTTCAATTTTATGAGATGATTTATTAAAAACCCTATAGGCCTTACTGATCACGGAGTATCCCAGAAACACTCCTTCATCAGCTTTGGCTTCAAATTTTGCTAAGTATTTTTTATTGTTGTTATGAATGTAGCAAATACAACCAAAAATCCTAAGATAATCAACTTTAGGTTTCTTCCCTTTGAGTAATTCATAGGGAGTCTTGCCCTTTAGATTATGTATCAAACTCCAATTCAAAACATAGTTTGAAGTGTTCACAGCCTTTGCCCAAAAGGATAGAGGGAGGTGAGCATCTGTCAACAATATTATGGCAGATTCAATAAGGGTTCTATTCTTCCTTTCAGCTACCCCATTCTGTTGAGGAGTTCTAGGAGATGAGAAAGTGTGCTTGATCCCTTCCCTCTAACAGAACTCTTGCATAAGAAGAGAATAAAACTCTGTCCCATGATCACTTCTGATCAGAGCTATGTGAGTATTGAACTCAATCTCTATACATTTGAGAAACTCTGTCAAACACTTGAAGTTATCAGGCTTCTTCCTCAGAAAGAACACCCATGTGAATCTAGAGATGTCATCTACAACTATTAAAGTATAAGATTTCCCTCCTACGCTTTGTACAGAAATGGGTCCAAATAGATCCATATGTAATAAATACAAAATCCTAGGTGAATCACTCTTATTAAGTGACTTAAAGTTGTTGTTAGTTTTCTTGCCTAACTGATAAGACCCGCAAAGTCTTTCCTTCTTGTAGGGGCCAGAAGGTAGTCCTCTAATAAGGTTGTCCTTCGATAGCTTAGCAGTGGTTCTAAGGTCTATATGTCCTAATCTCTTATGGTATAATTCATTAGGTTTGCTAAGAGAATTAAATAAATAGATGTCTACCTTGGTTGAATGAAAATCTACTAGATAGATGTTATCTCTTCTGTTACATGTCAGCACAGTTGTGTTGTCTTCTGATTTGATGAAGCATGAAGACTTGTTGAATGTGACCTGGTAGCCTTCATAACACAGCTGACTGATACTGATAATATTGTGCTTCAGTCCTTCCACATATGCTACCTTCTTGAATGTGACTGATCCTATTTGGGCTGCACCATATCCTTTGGTCTGTCCAAAGTTTGAATCTCCAAACATGACTTTGGGTCCATGTTTAGCCTTGAATGATGTCAGGTTATCCTTGCTTCCTGTCATGTGCTTGGAGCACCCACTATCCAGATACCAATGCTGGTCCATGGTTGGATAGGTCTTCACCTGCACAAATAACATTTCATTTGTTTTTGACCCAGTTTTCCTTGGGTCAGGCTTGATAACCTTTGAAATCAGAAATGAAAGACACCTCTGGTTGACTCTTATATCCTTCAGGATGATATATTCTAGGAGGAATTTTCCATTCAGTATAAGGGTTGAACCCTTGAGATGTAAGATATCTAGAATTAACTTTTGATGTACCCTCTGAGAACTGGGCAAATATCTGAGCTCCATACGACGATCGTGGAACTGAGTTCAGCGATCTTGGGTCAGATCGTCGAGCTCCGTTCAGCGATCGATCTTGTCTGTGTTCAGAGATAAGAGATCGTCGACCTGAGTTCGACGATTCAGCATGAAAATGCTGAGCTCTGTTCGAAGATCGTCGAGCTCTATTTGGCAGTTTCTGTTGATCTTTGTTCTTTTTGGGTAGATCAGAATTCTTTCTAGCTACCTCCACAACTCCTTTTCCTTTATCAGAGATAAATTTAATGGGAGTTGTTAACACAATAGCTTGGATGGATGAAGTACCCAAGCCCAGTGTACTATTGAGTCTTGAGTTCAATGTGCTTGTGATGTCCATCAGTTTGATACTTTTCCCATTGAGGGTTTATTCATACTTCTTGGCCTCAAATAGTTCACATTTCAGTGAGGCTATCTTTTCCCTATAATATTCTAACTCATCTGAGAGTTTGAGGTTATCTGAACTCAAGGTACTGTATTAAGATAACTGATTTTTGAGAGAGATAATTTCTTTCTCAGAATTGATTAGATCTAAACACAGTTCTTTAAATTCAGACTTGAAGTCCTCAAAATTAAAATCAAAAGAACTACTTACCTGGTCTTCTTCCAGCTCTGGTTCAGATTCTGATTCAGATGAATGTTCTGAATCAGTGTTGTTTTGTGATGCATTCATTGCCATCATGCAAAAGTCCTTTTCTTGTGCATCATCTTCATCATCACTTGAGCTTGATGTTGCATCAGATTCTTCTTCTGTTTCACTCAAGGTTTCAGCTACAAATCCCTTCCTTGTATGCTTGTTCTTGCTGGAGGAGGATCTGTCATGATGATTTCTTATGGAGTCTTTATCTTTTCTCTTTTCTCTCTTGTCCTTCTTATCCTTGTTTTGATTTTCTGGACAATCAGGCAGTATGTGGCCTGGTTTCCTGCAACCATAGTAAATAATCTCTTTATTATTTGATTTATCATACCTTGGCTTTTCTTGGCCTCTGGATGACCTTTTTCTGAAATCCTTCCTAGACATTTTGTAGAACCTCTTGTCTAGGAGGCTCATCAGTTCTTCATTGCCTGTGACTTTGTCTTCAGGTTGTTCTTCTGTTGCCTTGAAAGCAATTGACTTCTCCTTCCTAACTGTTGGAGAAGTTGCCTTTTGTTCTTCTTCTTTATTTTTGATGAGCTGCTCATAAGATTTGAGCTTGCCCAATAAAGCTTCTGTGGTAATCTCATTCAGACTTCTGGCATCCTTGATTGGCCAGATTCTTGAATCCCAAGTGCTGGGGAAGCACATTAGGATCTTGTCATTTATCTCTGTGAGAGAGATCTCCTTGTCCATGGTCTTAAGTTCACTGACAATCATACTTAATCTATTGTACATGTCAGCTACTGATTCACTTTCTGCTTTCTTGAAATTCTTATACTGGGTGATAAGATGAGATATTCTGTCTTTTCTCTCATCAGCTGATCCTCATACAAGCTCAGATAGCTTGTCCCAAATTTCCTTAACTGAGTTGCATTCAGCTATCTTCTGAAAGATATCATCAGACATTGTCTGTGCCAGGATGTTCATAGCTTTAGCATCAACAACCTTTCATTTCTTTATATCAGCATTTGTTCCAGAAGGAGGTGGAATAACATTTGTACTTGTGCTTGTAGGAGGCTTTGGGCAATCTGTCAAAACAGAATTAAATATATCTTCATCAATAGAATTCATGTACAATCTAATCCTTTCCTTCCAAAGTGCAAATTTGGAGAGATGCATACTGGAGGTCTGGTGCTAGCATAATCTTTGTTCTGTGCCATGAATTTAGATTAAAATAAATATAATAAAAATAACCCTCTATAAGGATGGATCTTAGGATAGATCTTTTGGTTCAGATGTTAGTCTGTATTAAATACCAATTTGGCTGAGCAACCAACCTGGCTCTGATACTAATTGAAAGTGAGGGTAAGACCAATCCTACACTCAAGAGGGGGTGAATAGAGTGATTTAAAATAATTTTGCTAATTTAAAAATTATTCTAGCAGTGGAAGACTTGATTTAATAAGTGTAGAGTGCTAGGCAGAAACTGAAATACAACAACTAAAAAGAGATAAATTCATAGCACACAGCACAAGAAAGAGCAAGCAATTCAGAAGACACAAGGAACTATCGTGGTTCCCCAAAACCTGGGTACATCCACTCTTCTACCACCCCTGGTAGGAATCCACTACAGGATGAGTTGATCAGGTGTCCTGAGCACCAATGAGCTTTTGATCAGGTGCTCAAAAACCAAACTAGATTTTTTGATCAGGTGTCTTGCCACCACTGAGTTTTGATCAGGTATCAGGAACCAAAGCAAAATTTTTGAAGGGAGTTTAAAAAACCCTTTTACAGGAAAGGAAAAGAAAAAAAAGATGTTGTCTTCTCTGTCAATGATCTGAGAGAAGCACTAGTGGATGAGATATTGTCAAAGCTCCCGCTGAGATGTAGCAAGAATTCAGGAACTGGAAGCTTTGCAAGGGTGATAGGTCCTCAAAGAATTTGATTGCTCCAGCACTAGATGATTTCAGCAAAAACTGAAATGTTTGTTGTCTGGAGTGTGAAATATGAAGACTTGGGAAAACTTTTAATCAACAGCAATCAGAAAGAAAACTTGTTGAGTTCTTTGTGTTGTTGATCTCCTTTTTCTTTCTATATGTGTCTATATATTGTATGGTGCACTGTATTGTTTCTTTCTTTTTGTCTCTCTATTTGAAATCCAGTTGTCCAATCTTCTTGATAGCCGTTAGCAAATTCATAAATGATTTCCTTAATTATCAACTGTCTCTGGAGGAAATAATCTAAGTACATTCCTTCTTTGTTTCCTTTAAACTTGCTCCAGATTTATTATAACGGCTAGAAATCTTCTTCATTAAATGCTCTGATTTGAAATCCTTAACAAGCTGACAAAATCCCAGAAATCGTCGATCTCAAAATAAAATCGTCGATCTGAGCTCAACTATCGTCGAACTGAGCTCATAGATATTAGAATTTGACTTTGATAGAAATCGTCGATCTGAGCTCATAGATCGTCGAACTGGGTTTGACACCTCTTCGACTTGAGCTCATAGATCGTCGAACTGAGTTCGACATTTTGTCAACCTGAACTCACAGATAGTCAAACTGGGTTCGATGCTTCGTCGATCTGAGCTCGACGACAACTTCAATTCTTCTACTTGGCTTCTTTATCTGAACTAGGAGGTCTTGGGGAAATATTCAAACCTATGTCCTAAGCCTTAGACCTAACTGGTTGACCTTTTCTCTATACAACAAGGTCAAAGAAACAATCCTATTGACATAGTGATCCTGACCCAAATTAGTAATAGGGTGTTCCAATAGTAGTACTAACAGTGTTGGTTACACAGTTGAGGCCAGCCTTTACTGACCCACATTACAACAAACTTTTACAGGACAAGGATCACATGCTAGAGCATGCTCGTCGGCCAAAAAGGCCTAAATCTCACGAAGTGTTCTCTCTTCTTTTAGTTTATGAACTGTTGGATGTGTTGTTCCGTGAACTATAATCTGGCTTGCACGTCGAGGTAGCCTAAGAGTGCTAAGGCACGTTGCTATGTTGATTGTTGTATCATTTTTTGACATTTAAATGTTGTAAGGCCTTAAGGTCGTGTTGGACTCCTATAGTTGTGGATAACTTCTAGGCTGGTTATGTGTTTCCGCTATCGTGTCGTTTGTGTTTTGAGATGTGTAGTTCTTTATATAACTTTATAATGCTCAAGTTGTGGCATCTATATGTTGCGGGACCCCGGCTGAACCCATATTATATAGTGATTACAGGAGAGGTGTTATAAATTGGTATCATAGGGAGGTTAGCGTCTAAGGTAAGGTTTAGTGGTCGGTTTGACATAATAAAATCACGTTAAGAAATTATCCACATAGGAGTATTGCGAAACTGTGAGTGTCTTTGTGTTTGAGTTTTGCGAATAGAACTTGATTCCTGCTTTACCTTGCTTTTGCTAAGGGTACTAATGACGAGGCGGAGACATTGACACCGCGATAGGAGCCTTCGGTGAGCAGTACTACTGCTCCGGGTCCTATGTTCATGGGTGTATCCCCGAACGATTTCTATAGCATGTTAGCAGAGGAAATGGTAGCGGCCCAAGCTGCAGAGGCAGCATAAGTTGTGACCCCTATTGCTCTGGTAATGACTCCTATTACCCCAGATGCGACACTAGTCATGCCGGGCAGAGGAGCCAGGCCAACAGAGCCACTGGCTGAGAGAGTGGTTGTTGGGCAAGGAGACCGATAGATGATGTATTTTCTAAGTTTCCATCCTCCAACGTTCATGGGTGTCGGCACACCGATTGATGTCAATGACTAGTTAGCAAGTATTTAGGAACTCTTGAGATCGGCAAAAATGCCAGAGGATAAGCAGTCCTAATTCGCGACCTTCATACTTGAAGGTGATGCAAATCTGTGGTGGGTGAGTGAAAGACTTTAGTTTCAAGGGTAGCTAAACACCTATAGGGGGTGAATAGGTTTTTTGTCTCTTTATAATTTTCCTTATTTATGTGTGCTGTGAGTTAATAATTTTTGTTTTCAAGACAAACCACAACAAGCACATACAAAATTTATAGTGGTTCCACAGATTATGGGTACATCCACTGTCCCTCCCACCTTTCTAACAATGTGCTAGATAAGACACTTCTCCAAAACTTAGCTCCTAAGAGCTTACAACACAGATCTCTCAGGATCTCTACGTCTTCTCCAAGACCTATCTCAGGCACAAGGCCATACCTTAGAGCAAGCTTGTTCCTACAACTCAATTATCCAAAGATCACCTGCCACTCAGAGAGAATGACTCTCTTATAGCTCATGCATAAAGCCCTACCTCAGATCCAAAGTTGGATCCTATAGCTCAGGCACAAAGGCCCTACCACTCAGAGAGAATGACCCTCCTACCTCAGGAAAATAGCCCTAACTCAGGCACACAGGCCCTACCTCAGATCCATACCGGATCCTACCTCAGATCAGCAAATGATCCTACACACCACCTTTATAAAATAGGACTATAACTCAGATCCAAAGGATCCTACAAAAAAGAAAGTTTATTATTGATCATTTGACTCCAAAGAAATTTCTCCGAGTGTTTTGCTTTCTGAGCTGAGATGAACTCGAGCCTACCTTCTTCTTAGTAACAAGAATGTTGATCTTCAAGTCATTACTTCTTGTACTGGAAGTAACTCAGAAACATAAGTTTTGATCTTACTGATGAAGACAATGATTTGACAGTTCTTAGTATTCTTCAATCAGCTAACATTCACTGAAGAAATTAGAATGCTCTGCTTCTTCTTCTTTCTCATAAATCTCTTTTGAACTTGCTGTAGCAGGTGAAATCACTACATTTATATGGGTGAACTTTTAGATCAGCGGATTTGAACTTCAGCTTCAAGCTCCGCAATAATGGGGAGGGAGAAGACGCTGAAGTTCCGCGTCTTTGCGAATATGTTAAACACTAAAAGTTGCCATTGCTTCAGCCAATATCAAGCCATTTATCTTCCGTCATTCAACGACTTTTTTACCCATGGGCCCAGCTGTAGTTGTTGGCTACAACTTTGCTTTTATAGGAAACGTCATACAATAGGTCTGCGGTTCCATTTGTCGTGTACTGTAGCTTTCCCGCAATATTTTAAACTTTGCTGACGTTTTACTGATTCAGCATCTATGGACTTAGCCAAATTCTAAGTTCCATCCCAGAAATTAAGTGCGTTGAGTGAATGACCTTCACTCAGCATAAAAAACCCTTAGTCAACTATTCTGTACTTCCAGGCATTGAGTGCGTTGAGTGAACCATCATCACTCAACGCTTCTAGACTTAGCCAACTACTTCTACACTACTAAGCGTTGAGTGCATTGAGTGATCCTTCATTACTTAATGCTTTTGTCCCTAGGCAATCTTTCTACTGATCAGACGTTGAGTGCGTTGAGTGAACCTTCATCACTCAACAAATTTAGAGTTAGCCAATTACTTGTGCACTTCTAGACATTCAGTGTGTTGAGTGAACCTTCATCACTCAATGCTTCTGGACTTAGCCACTTCACAGACTGTCTGCCTTCATGCTGAGGTGTTGATTGAACTGGCTTCACTCAATACATCTGTACTTAGACGCATCTCTCTTTATGAATACGTTGAGTGAGCCATCATCACTCAACACTTCTGTCTTTACCTATCTTTTTGATGAGGGCTTGAGTGAACTGGCTTCACTCAACACTTCTGTTCTTAGCCAATCTCCTTGATGAGCTTGCGTTGAGTGAGCTATCCTCACTCAACGCATCTGGACTTAGATTTTTCTATCTATCTCTTTTTAAGCTTTGACTGAACGTTATCCTGTCGACATTTTCTTCTGTATGCATTGAGTGAGCTGTCATCACTCAATGCTTATGGACTTAGCTAGAATTCTTAACATATTCTTCAACTACTTTGACCGCTTGAGCTTGACTTAATGTTTATTTCATTAGGAATCGAGTGAGCTTTCTTCACTCGACACTTCTGGACTTAGGCAAATTTCTTCCTTGCCAATGCTGAAGCTTTGACAGATTATGCTGTTATCGATGCCTCTTGTTATATGGCGTTGAGTGAACTGCCTTCACACAATGCCCGTAGACTTAGCCACAAATCTGTTTTGCAAACTATTGAGATTTGACTGTCCATTCTATACTCAGTGCTTTTTGTCATCTAGCATTGAGTGAACTGGTTTCACTCAACGCCTGTGGACTTAGACGAATTTGATTCTTTCTTGCATCCTTCCTTGACATCTGGCGTTAAGTGAACTTACTTCACTCAATGCCTATGGACTTAGACAAATATTTGTCTCCCCAGTATTCTACCTCGTGACCACCAGTCATAATCACTTAGACAACATGTATAAACTTGTTCCAAGGAACATACTGAACGTAATGAACTTGAACAACATCAAATATAATTATGCTCTTAGTATTAATTGTAATGCCCCTTCAAATCTAGGGAACATTGAGGGTAATATTCCTAACAATCTTCCCTTATTTGAAGAAAGAAGAACACATGACAATACTAAGAAGCATTAACACATAAAGCATATAAGTTCAAAGAAGATGTAAGCTAGTAGATATAGCTTTCTCATACCACTTGTGAATTCAAAGCAGCTGTAAGCTAGCAGATGTAGATCTCTCATACCACTTGAATTACCAGTATAACAATTCAATGCTCTCCATTTTAATGTATTGGCTCAATATGTCAAGTCATTGCTTTCTCATACCACTTGAGCATTTGCTCATGTAATATGCACTTTGCTCATACCATTAGAAGTTCTTTACTTATGCCACTTGGAGATGAGTAAGTAAAATTCAATGGCCTAATATGCATTCATTGCACTCCTCATACTACATGAATTTTTTCAAGTAATATGCAAAAACTGAATATGACCCGGTCATGTCAAGTATTGCCCACACTATTTCCCACACCTCCGCCTTTGGGGTTTAGGGTATTGCCCACATCTCCCCCTTTCTGGCTTATTCAAAAAAAATTATCTAATGAGGGAGGTGGAAGGATCATGCACCATAGAATTTATCTCTTGATCCTAGCCAAAATCTTTTGTTGATACCACTTGAGAAATTATCCCAGTGATCAAACTATTTGACTAGATATCATACCTCTTGTGTTGATACCACTAATACAACACATCACTACAACCACTTGTGTAACACCTCCCCTGTAATGGCCGTATGATATGGGTCTAGCCGGGGCCCCACAACATATAGTCACAACAACTTCAGCATTAAAAGATGATATTACTACCCAAACTCAAAACTCAGAACTAAACACAGCGGAAACAAAGCAACACCACTAGAAGTTATCCACCATATCAGGAGTATCAAATGGCCTTAGGGCCTTAAAAAAAGAGTCCATCAAATAAAGACCACAAGGTCAAACATGATCGTGTGAAAGCACTCCCAAGCTACCTCGGCGTGCAAGCCGGACAATGTCCAAAACTTTGATCTTACAGGACAAGAAAAAGGAAATAAGCTAAAAGTACAGCAACACTTCATGAGGCTTAAGGATTTTCGCCCGGCGCACTAGCTCCTGCTTGCGATCCTTGCCCTGTAAAGATTTTAAGTAATGTGGGTCAGCAAAGGTTGACCTCTACTGTGTAACCAACATATCTCCTCCTGGCCGCCCCTAACGGACCCCGGGGTACCCCTCCAACCTGCATGTCAGTACTTCGTATACCAAATGCAAATATATATAAAGCTTTAATATAGGTTTGGATGTCTCATACAACAAACACGTTTTCTATGTTTAGAACAGAGTGAAAAGGGCCTATTATGCAACATGTATGCAAACCCGGGCTTCGCCCAAGGCACCCTATTGCGTATGCATCTAACATATCATCAAACACTGGGTACTTCCGTTTCCCCATTGGCATAAATCCGCAATCAAAAGGGAACAACTATATCCCTAACAACCCAAGCGCCATTACACGAAAATCTTGTAAAGGCACCACCCGCACATGGGTCTTAAATGCCGGGCTTGCCCGCAAATTCTGACTTCTCACATCAGGATTCCGTCTCACACACAAACTGATTCTAAGAACCCTTGCCGTACCCCACCCGCTCGTAGCTTCATTGCCCGGGCTTGCCCTATGCTCGGCATTCTCGTCAGTCTCACAAAAGGGGACTAGTCTCACCGGGACACTTTCCCCAAGTGACATGCACGTCACGGGATAGCCAGCCGACTACGGAGACGTAGCCACGACTTAGCACAGCACAGCCAAAATTTCACACCCTAATCCATCATTCGTACTGCAACGTTTCCGCGCACCAAGGAAACCATCTACCACCGAAGCGAATCTAACCTTGCCTGGTTCCTGCTGCGAGTACTCACTCAAGAAAAAGGGGAAAAATGCATAAAACATAACGACATCTAGCCGTAACATATTTCTACCGAATCCTCAAAGCTCGCTATGCAACATCACCGAGTCGGACTAACAATCACGACTTCGGCTTCACCCACAATGCCTAATCCACTAACGGAGCGGATCTCTCACGCAAAAGCATGCCGGGGATGGACACAATCGAGCCGGAGGTTCCTCTTGAACCATGGCAACCCAAACCCCTCTCATTTGAGAGATCTGGAGCCCAAATCAAGAAAAGATGCTAAACGTGCATCCTAAAACCAAGAGGAGAAGTGTTGTTACCTTACGACCTCTCTTCCTAGCCATGGAGAAACATGGTCAGATGAACACCATCGAAAAGATCTTGCCTTCGCGGATCTAGACTCCGCTCGCGAAACAGGGCTCAGAAGCTTCACCGGCAGCCGGAGTTGATCTCCTTCTTCCTCCTAGCTCTCCCCTCTCTCTAACACTTAGAAAGAGGAAGAAGATAGGAAGAGTGGGTTTGAAAACCCTATTCCCGTCCTTAAGATCTAGCATTGACCAACCATAACCCTTGGATCCAAAAAGAAGGAAACGAACGACCACAATTCGCCCTAAAAATAAACTTCCTGGGCCGAACACGGCTTGTGATACGCCCGTGTTAAGGCCCGTGTCACGGCCCGTGTACCCCAAACGACATAGGACCAAAATATCCCGCAAAGGATACGGCCATGTGACATGCCCGTGTCACATGCCGTGTGCTAGACACGCCCTGGGACACGCCCGTGTCCCAGGCCGTGTACTGCCCTCAACACAATACGCAAAACTGCCCGAGCAGGATACAGCCTATGACATGCCTATGTCTCAGGCCGTGTGCCTGGTGTCGACACTCGTCGACTTAAAATCATCGACCTCTCGAAAATCTTCGACCTCGCACCTGACACGCTCTGTGACACTCCCGTGTCATAGGCCGTGTGCCCCGTGTCGACACTCGTCGACTGAAAATCGTCGACCTCTCGGAAGAACGTCCACCTCGCACCCGACATGCCCTGTGACTCGCCCATGTCACAGGCCATGTGCCTAGTGTCGACACTCGTCGAATGAAAATCGTCTACCTCTCGGAAAAACGTCGACCCCCAGCACGACACGCCCGTGTCACAGGCCGTGCCAGCCTACTCAGAACCCAACTTGGCCTGAAAACGCCATCCGTTCCTCTTTTTGAGTTTTCGGGGTGTTACAATTCCTCCCCCTTAAAAGAATTTCGTCCCTAAATTTTAAAAAGTTTAAGTACATAAAACTTAATCGGTACCTGATGAGAAAATCTCGGGGTACTCCTCAAGCATGGCCTGCTCTCGCTCCCACGAAAGCTCCTCGCGACCACAGTTGTCCCAACGAACTTTTACGAGCTTAACCTCCTAGTTCCGTAATGGCCGATTCGATCACCACGCTAGCCTCTACCAAAGCTTTTCTCAATATGGAGACATGGAGGACATCGTGTAATCCACTCAGCTCCGTGGACAACGCCAACCGGTACGCTGCTTCTCCCACCCGTTCTATAACCTCGAACGGTCCCAAAAACCTCTGACTCAACTTCTAGAGTCGGCGAATCCGCGAAAAGCCCTTGAACGGCTTGTTCTTTAGATAAACCCAGTCGCCTACCGCGAACTCCACATTCCTGTGGCGAGCATTAAAATATTTTGCTTGCCGATCTTGAGCTACCTTCATGCGCTCTTGAATGGTTCGCACCAACTCACAAGCGTCAGCTACCACTTATTTTCCCAAAAGCTTGGTGTCTCCCGCCTCGTTCCAAGACATCGGTGTTCGACACCGCCTTCCGTACAAAGCTTCGTATGACGCCATCTTTATACTTGCTTGGTAACTATTGTTATATGCGAACTCTACCATGAAGAGATGATCCTCCCATTTCTTGCCGAAGTCAAGAGTACACATCCTCAGCATATCCTCCAGAGTACGGTTCATTCTCTCGGTCTGCCCATCAGTTTTAGGATGGAAAGCCGTACTGAACTTGAGCTTTGTGCCCAGGTTTTTCTGCACCAACCTCCAATCCTTAGACGTGAAACGTCCGTCGCGATCACTAACTATGCTCTTCGGAATCCCATGCAGTCGCACAATGTTGCGAACGTACAATTCCACCAGCTTCTCAACACCGTCCTCCTTCCGATTTGGGATGAAGTGTGCCACTCTAGTCAAGCGATCCACGATCACCCAAATTGCGTCATTACCCTGCTGTGATCTAGGTAACTTATGCACAAAATCCATGGAGATATCAATGAATTTACACTCTTGGATAGGAAGAGGCTTCAAAAACCCGCCCGACTTCTGACACTCGGCCTTCACCAAGGCACAAGTTTGGCACCAACTCACATACAAAGATACGCCCCACTTCAAACTAGGCCACCAATAGGATTTCTTCATATCCAAGTACATCTTTGTACTACCAGGGTGAATGGAGTACTTTGTGAAGTGGGACTAAAATATTAACTCCTCACGGAGCTTACCGAATTGCGGTACACAAATCCTCCCGCCCTTCCTCAGGATCCCATCAATCATCTCCCAGGCACTACCCTCGCCCTTTTGAGCTTCCTCCACGTATGGTTGGAACTCCGCATCCAAACGGGTCGCTTCCCGAATACGATCGCACAAGTCATTCTGCATTTCGATCCAGTTCAATCGAGCCACATTAGACTCGCCTCTGACCACACACTCGATGCCGAGGGACTCCCAGTCCCACCTCAATCGCTCATCATGAGCTTCAATCCAATATCCTTGCCCAGAGTATTTTCTACTCAAGGCATCAGCCACCACATTGGCTTTGCCTGGCGTGTACTAAATTGCCACATCATAGTCCCCAAGGAAATCAACCCGCCTGCGTTGCCGCATATTTAAGTCCTTTTGATCTAGGAGATACTTCAGACTTTTGTGCTCCGTGAAGATCTCCACTTTCACACCATAAACGTAGTGCCACAACAATTTCAGCGCAAAAATTACCGCCGCCAATTCCAAATCATGGACGGGGTAGTTTCTCTCGTGAGGCTTCAACTGCCTAGACCTAAAGGCGATCACACTGCCATGTTGCACCAAAACGCACCCCAAACCGCATCCGGATGCATCGCTGAAAATTTGAAATCCTTCAGTCCCCTTCGGCAGACTTAGGATTGGCGTCGTCATCAGCCTTTCCTTCAGGGTATCAAACTCCTGATTGCACTCTTGTGTCCACACGAACTTCTGATCCTTATGAGTTAGTGAAGTAAGGGGTAGAGCTATCCGCGAAAAGTTTTCCACGAACCTACGATAGTACCTGGCTAGTCCAAGAAAACTTCGGACTTCCGCCACAGTCCTCAATACTGGCCAATCTCTGATGGATTCCACTTTCGTTTGATCTACTGCCACCCTATCTCCACTAATCACATGGCCCAAAAACGCCACTTTCTTTAACCAGAATTCGCATTTGGAGAACTTCGCATAAAGCTGATTCTCTCTCAACACATGCAACACTAGCCTCAAGTGAGTCTCGTGCTCCTCTTTCGACTTGGAATAAACAAGGATGTCATCAATAAAGACAACTACAAACGAATCCAAGTATTTGCGAAAAACTCGGTTCATTAAGTCCATGAATACGGATGGTGCCAGCCCGAACGGCATCACCGAAAATTCAAAGTGACCACACCTCATGCCAAACGCGGTATTTGGTATGTCTTCGTCTCGGATTCGTAACTGATAGTATCCTGACTTCAAGTCTAACTTGGAATACACCACCGACCCCACCAACTGGTCAAATAGAACATCTATCCGAGGAATCAGATACTTATTCTTAATAGTCAGTTTGTTCAACTCTCGGTAGTCTATGCATAACCACACACTACCGTCTTTCTTCTTCACGAACAACACCGGCGCGCTCCCCGGTGAAGAACTGGGTCTGATATACCCCTGCTCCAAAAGCTCCTGCAATTGAACTTTAAGTTCGGCCAACTCCTTTGGTGCCATCCTAAAGGGAGGACGTGACACCGGCCTAGTCTCTGGCACTAGCTCGATAGAGAAATCAGTCTCCTGCCGAGGAGGTGCTCCCGAAAGATCCTCAGGAAACACGTCTTCGAACTCAGCCACTACGGGTACTTCTCCAGAAGATAACCTAGAAAGGCTAACCTCCAACAATGCAATAAGGGATACACCTCCTTAGTTAATGGCCTGTACTAACTGCATGGCCGAAAGTAGGGAACAGGCCACTCCATGAAGACCCTGAAACTTGACTTCTGCTTGCCCTTCGCCCCTCAGGGTTACCACCTTGGACAGGCAGTCAATACTGGCACACTGCTCTGCTAGCAAGTCCATCCCCAATATTACGTCAAACTTGACCAACGGTAAGAATGCCGCCATCAACATGAAGTCGACTCCATCTAAACTCCAACATATACATCCTCTAGCCCTGGTAGTTATAGATGTCCCATTGGGCATGCGCACTTAAAATTCTGCGTCCGCTGAGAAAGACTCAACTCCAATCCTCCGGATAAAGCTTTCCACAAGGAAGGAGTGTGACGCTCCCGTATCAACCAGTACCATAGCGGGGTACCCAGAAACTATCACAAAGCCTAAACACATGCAACAACCATAAACAGCTTGAAAGCATGAAAACCTAAGGTGGAGGTTAAACTCTCATACCTGTCGCCACATCGGGTTGACGGATCGCTTCCTGTTGCCCAAGGTTATAGGCCCTTGGCTGCACCGGTTGAAACCGAGAAGCGCTTGAATCTGCCATATTCCCTTTCTCTGCGACACTGGGGACGAAGCGCACAGTCTTCTCCTGCCTTGGTTCTTGCTCAGTGCCGCCTTGAGTACAAAATCTTGTTATGTGCCATGCCTTGCCACAATTATAGCACGTAAGAGGTCCCTTAGAGCGATACCCTCCGGGTGTCCATTTACTTTTCTCACCATACTTGTATGGGTGAGGCTTATTTTTCCATCTGCTCCCTTCCGACTTCCCGTGGGACTGAGAAGGCTTCCCTTCCCCTTACTTGGGTGTGAAACCCTTGCGGCGTAGGGTTCTCTCCATATCATTTTCCAAAATCCTGGCCGCCTCAACCAATTCGTTGAAACTCGAGCATTTCATAGATATGAATGGTTGCCTCAGGTTTTCCCTCAATCCGTGATAGAAGAGGTTGTCCCTCTCCTCATCGCCCTCCTTGGTCGTTCCCGCATAACGACCCAATCGAGTGAATTTCCGAACATATTCATCCACGGTCTTGTATCGCTGCACCAAGTTCAGAAATTTCCATTGGAGGGCTAACCTTGTCGATGCCGGAATGTACTTTTTCAGAAAAGCATTCCCGAACTCATCAATGGACGGGATGCGTCCCGAAAACTGCCGGCCACTATGGCTCACCCACCATAACTTTGCGTCTCCTTCCAACATGAAGGCTGCAAACTCTGCCTTCTTCTCGTCTGGCGTCTCTGCTGCCCTCAAAAGCTCCTGAATCCGAGACCACCAGTCCTCTGCATCTGTTGGCGTGCCGACTCCCCTAAAGGTTGGAGGGTGGAAGCTCAGGAAATACTTCATTTGTCGGTTACCATGCCCGACAATCACCCTTTCGGCCAACGGCTCTGCCCACCTGGCTTCCTCGCCCGGCACGGCCGGCGCCGTATCCGGGGTAGCAGGAGTTGCTACCTGAGCAACGGGGGCTGCTACTTGCGCTGCCGCTGTAGCTTGGGCCGCCACCATTGCTTTTGCAAGCATGCGATAGAAGTCAACCGGGGTTACCCCCATGCCTAAAGGACCTTGTGCTGTAGCACTACTCACCGAGATCTCTTATCCTGACCTCGACATTCCCGCCTCGTTTCTTGCACTCGTAACATAAGCAAAGAAAACACAAATCAGTCTCAAATCGCAAGACTCAAACACAAGGACGCTCATGGTCCCGCGATACTCCTACGTGCATAACTTCTTATACGCGACTTGATTTTTGACTTTCGACCACGAGTCCTTTCCTTGGAACGCTAACCTCCCTCTGATACCAAATTATAACACCTCCCCTGTAATGGCCGTATGATATGGGTTTGGCCGGGGCCCCACAACATACAGTCGCCACAACTTCAGCATTAAAAGATGATATTATTACCTAAACTCAAAACTAAGAACTAAATATAGCGGAAACAAAGTAACACCACTAGAAGTTATCCACCATATCTGGAGTATCAAATGGCCTAAGGGCCTTAGACAAAAGAGTCCATCAAATAAAGACCACAAGGCCAAACATGAACGTGTGAAAGCACTCCTAAGCTACCTCGACGTGCAAGCCGGACAATGTCCAAAACTTTGATCATACAGGACAAGAAAAAGGAAACAAGCTAAAAGTACAGCAACACTTCATAAGGCATAGGGATTTTCACCCGGCGCACTAGCTCCTGCTTGCGATCCTTGCCCTGTAAAGATTTTAAGTAACGTGGGTCAGCAAAGGCTGACCTCTACTGTGTAACCAACACATCTCCTCCCGGCCGCCCATAACGGACCCCGGGGTACCCCTCCAACCTACATGTCAGCACTTCGTATATCAAATGCATATATATATAAAGCTTTAATACAGGTTTGGATGTCTCATACAGCAAACATGTTTTCTATGTTTAGAATAGAGTGAAAAGGGCCTATTATGCAACATGTATGCAAACCCGGGCTTCGCCCAAGGCACCCTATTGCGTATGCATCTAACACATCATCAAACAATGGGTACTTCCATTTCCCCATTGGCATAAAGCCGCAAACAAAAGGGAACAACTATGTCCCTTACGACCCAAGCGCCGTTACACGAAAATCTTGCAAAGGCCCCACCCGCACATGGGTCTTAAACCTTGGGCTTGCCCGCAAATTCTGACTTCTCACGTCAAGATTCTGTCTCACACACAAACCGATTCTAAGAATCCTTGCTGGACCCCACCCGCTCGTGGCTTCATTGCCTGGGCTTGCCCTACGCTCGGCGTTCTCGTCAGTCTCACAGAAGGGGACTAGTCTCGTCGGGACACTTTCCCCAAGTTACATGCACGTCACGTGATAGCTAGTCGACCACGGAGACGTAGCTATGCCTTAGCACAACACAACCATAATTTCCCACCCTAATCCATCATTCGTACCGGAACGTTCCCGCGCACCAAGGAAACCATCTACTGCCAAAGCGGAGCTAACCTTGCCCAGTTCCTGCTGTGATTACTCACTAAAGAAAAGGGGAAAAACACATAAAACATAACGACATCTAGCCGTAATGGATTTATACCGAATCCTTAAAGCTCGCTATGCAACAACACCGAGTCGGACTAACGGTCATGACTTCGGCTTCACCCACAATGCCTAATCCACTAACGGAGCAGATCTCTAATGCAAAAGCATGTTGGGGACGGACACAATCGACCCGGAGGTTCCTCTTGAACCATGACAACCCAAACCCCTCTCATTTGAGAGATCTTGAGCCCAAATCAAGAAAAGATGCTAAACGTGCATCCTAAAACCAAGAGGAGAGGTGTCGTTACTTTACGACCTCTCTTCCTAGCCATGGAGAAACTTAGTCGGATGAACACCATCGCAAAGATCTTTCCTTCGCGGATCCAGAATCCGCTCGCGAAATAGGGCTACGAAGCTTCACCGGCAGCCGGAGTTGATATCCTACTTCCTCCTAGCTCTCCCTCTCTCTAACACTTAAAAAGAGGAAGAAGATGGGAGGAGTGGGTTTGAAAACCCTATTCCCGGCCTTAATATCTAGCATTGACCAACCACAACCCTTAGATCCCAAAATAAGAAAACGAACGACCATGATTCGCCCTGAAAATAAACTTCCTGGGCCGAACACGTCTTGTGACACGCCCGTGTCTAAGGCCGTGTTTTCTCACTCGCCGTCAAACCAGAAACCCCGACCAGGGCACGACCTGTAACATGGCTTGGGACACGCCCGTGTCGCATGTGACATGCCCATGTCGCATGTGACACGCCCATGTCAAGGCTCGTGTCATGGCCCGTGTACCCCAAATGACATAAGACCAAAACTTCCCGCAAAGGACACGGCCATGTGACGCACGTGTCACATGCCATGTGCTAGACACGCCCTGGGACACGCCCGTGTCCTAGGCCGTGTACTTACCTCAGCACAATGCGCAAAACTGCCCGAGCAGGACACGACCTATGACACGCCCGTGTCTCAGGCCGTGTGCCCGGTGTCGATAATCGTCGACTGAAAATCGTCGACCTCTCGGAAATCGTCGACCTCGCACCCTATATGCCCTGTGACACGCCCGTGTCACAGGCCGTGTGCCCCGTGTCGACACTCATCGACTAAAAATCGTCAAGCTCTCGGATGAACATCGACCTCGCACCCGATACGCCCTGTGACACGCCCGTGTCACAGGTCGTGTGCCCAGTATCGACACTCTTCGACTGAAAATCGTCGACCTCTCAGAAAAACGTCAACCCCCATAACGACACGCCCTATTACACGCCCATGTCACAGGACATATAAGCCTACTCAGAACCCAACTTGGCCTGAAAACACCATCTTTTCCTCTTTTGAGTTTTCGGGGTGTTACAACTTGACACTTGAGTGGTCCATTGATCCACTTGAGCTAGCTGCTATCAATTATCCACTTGAGCTAATGCCACTCCTCATACCCTTAAAACTTCTGCATAATGTAATTGTACTCAGCGAGGTACTGACTTTTACCCTTCTCCAGCAGCAGCATTGTCTTTTCAGCAGCAGCAGTGACTTCACAGCAGCAGCCATCCACTGGGGTTGATTTTCCACTCAGTCTGTGCATTGTCCAGGAAGCTAAACTTATTCCTGCAACTGCTGGATTTTCTCCCCCTCAATAGTAGCATCTTGGCTTGCTCCCCCTCAATAGGAGCATCTGTTGTCATTCTCTTTACTGGACACTTGAGTCCATCTAAGTCTTGATACCATTTGAAAGACTTGACAGTCTTGATACCAATTGAAAGACTTATTTACCTGCAAGAAAAGTGAGTTCTACGATAAAAGAAAATTAAGAGCAACTGAAGCTATACCAAGTTCAACATACCCAACTCAAAATTGAAGGTATTAAACTTGACTTCATCTAGTGGTTTAGTAAAGATGTCTGTCACTTGCTTGTCTATGGGGACAAACTCAAGACAAATGTATTCCTTGTCCACATGCTCCTTAATAGAATGATACCTAATCTTGTTAGATCCATTGATCCCAATGTCCTGTATTTGAAGAAGGCCTAGCAAATAATATATACACATGTGGTGATCTAACTTATGCTAAAGTTTAGTGATTACGTGATGTCCTAGTAAAAATGATGGGACAGATCGCCAAAGTGGCTAAGTCAGGTAAACACTTTCCTAAGATGTGGATAGAAAAAAATCTGTATATGTCCACAAGCATTGAGTGAAGATTACTCACTCAATACCAGATGACTTATAACACTGAGTGGAGTCTATACAGTCAAAGCCTAACTAGTGGCAAGCAAATAAAGTGGCTAAGTCCACAGGCATTGAGTGAAGTCTACTCACTCAACGCCATACATCAAAAAGTTGTGAGACATGCTAAGCCAAAGAAGATAGAATAAAAATCCATCTAAGTCCACAAGCGTTGAGTGAGAATAGCTCACTCAATGCCATGTGATAGAAGACTGTGAGACAAGCTCAGTCAGTCAAAGCCACAAAAAATCTGGGCTGATATTTGACTAAGTACACAGGTATTGAGTCAAGCTCACTCAACGCCATGTGATAAGGCATTGACTATATCTCATTCAGTCAGTAACTGTGTTTTCAGACACAAAAATTTGGCTAAGTCCAAATACATTGAGTGGAGCTTACTCTCTTAAAGCCAAGGTGGAGAAAAATCTGGCTAAGGCAGAAAGGGTTGAATGCGGCATGCTCACTCAATGCTCTCAACGCCATGATTTAGAAAATCTGGCTAAAAGCAAAAGGCATTGAGTGAGGCATGCTCACTCAACGCTCTCAACACCTAAATTACAGATAACATGACTAAGGCATAAGGTGTTGAGTGAGGCATAGTCTCTCAATGCTCTCAATGTCATGCATGCAGAAAAGGATAAAGAATAAGCTAAGGCAAAAAGCGTGGAGTGAAGCTTGCTCACTCAACGCTGTCAATGCCTAGATAGAAAAAATTCTGTCTAAGTATTTTGGCATTGAGTGAAGCTCACTCACTCAATGCCTATGCTAATGTTGCTTGATTTTGGATAAGTCCATAGCTGGTGACGTCAGCAAGTCAACAAGCCAACATTATTCAAATTGATAGTGGGAAAGCTATAGTACAAGCCAAGTGGCGCCGCTGAGCTACTGTACGATAGTTGGCGTTAAAGCAAGGTTGAAACTTAAATTAAATGTCTGGGCCCTCTTCTCAAAGAGTCATTGGGACATAATTGATAAAAGAAAAAGCTTTTATAGAGGAAGAAAGCTTTTCTAGGAGCTATTGGTGTGGTTCTTCTTCATCGCCATTATTGTTGTGACTGAAGAACGGGAAGCTCAAGATTGCAAGTCTAAAGGCTTAGCAAGTTAGCTATTTGTCTTCATCATCGACTACATCAAGATCAGAGAAAATCTATGAAGGAAAGAAAGCAGGATAACTGGTGCCATTTTCTATCTTCACCAGTAAGTTCTTCACAGATTCAGCTATATAACTTTGAAGAATATTTACTGTAGGCTGTGAAGAGGAAGTTAGGGCTGAATCTCCTTAGCCCAGGAAAGAAAGTTGAAGCAAGGCTATTTTCTGCAAGTTACTTCCAGCACAAGTCAAAGCAAGATCTGTATCCTTATTGCTGTGAAGAAGTTTAGCTGAGAATCTTTCAGCTCAGGTAACACCAAGTTTTTTGCAGTCACTTCATAGTTCCAGCTAGAAAAATCATTGGAGCTATGAAGAATACGTTAGGACTGAGTATATCTCAGTTCAAGTAAAGGTAGACTTAGGAAATACATACATGGAGTGAAAGTTGGGTTGAGTATATCTCGGTCAAGGTAGATTGGCACAGAGAAATTTTTCTTTTGTCCAATCAAGACTCACCAACCCACTTCAATCTTGTAGGATCCTTTTGGAGATTAGTGGTAGGAGAAAATTTGCTCTGAGTTAGGATCCCTAGTGGATCTGAGGTAGGGAAGTCCTCCCAGCCTGAGTGTAGGGCCTTTGGCCTGAGGTAGTGATCAGTTGATCACTGAGTTATAGGCCCTTATGACTGAGTTGTAAGTCTTGGAGGAGACTGAGAGATCCCGAGGGATCTGAGGTGTAAGCTCTTTGGAACAGAGTTTTGGAGAAGTGCCTAGTCCAACAAGATAGTTGGATATGTGGGAAGGAAAGTGGATGTACCCTTATTAGAGGAACCACTATAAATCTATGTGTGCTTTTCTATGTTGTTTTCTTTGTGCAGGTTGCATGTCTTGAAAGCAGAACTTAATCAACTAATAAGGCTTCCAACTTAAAGAAAATAAAAGATAGTTATTAATGACCAAGAAACCTATTCACCCCCCCTCGAGGTTATTTAGCTATCCTTGAAAACAAATACTTTCAAATCTCTATGTGCATCATCCTGCTGTATGAGACAGGATTTCTAATAATAGAGATTGAACTAGTAAACTCACAGAAAATGGGAGTTTACTTATCTTGATGTTGTAATCCTGGAGCTGATGTTGTATCCATAGCAACTATGCACAGCAACTCCCTGCAGGTATTTATTTTGACTCAGCAGTGGATATAGCCTCTTGCTACTCCATGAAGTCACCCTTCTCTATTGGAATTGAAAAATTTCATCCTTGCTTTTCCTATCTTCCATGCATCAACTGCAGTCAGGGAGGTTATGACATTCTCATCTATAACAGCAGATTTGCTTCTAGCTCCAGCAATCTGATTAGTAGTAGTACAAGAGGGTTCTACCCACTGAGCAGTATCTTGATTATCATATTGATCTGCCCTCTGATCACCATACTGTGTATCATACAGTCCATCTTGAATAGGGTCAGTCATGTTTTTATTTGTATGTTGTTCAAGCCACAATGAACCTCTGAATTCATTAGTAACTTAAATAGTATTCTCCTCAACTTGAGCAGGGAGTTCTGTTGGAATCTCCCCCTCAACCTCTGTATTTCCCATAGGAAGTTGCTGACTTGTATTAACTAGAGCTGTAGCAATCCAGTTGATCTTGAATTGATTGAACTTGCTTTCCCACTATAGGTGTACCATCTGGGTAGTCTCCTCCTCAACCTCATCAATGTACATAGAGACATGCTAATCTTCAGCAGTATTACTGGTCTATTTTGTGTTGGATATTCTCTTGGTAAGAATTAAGCTTGTCCAATGACGTGGAGTGAACTTCCATTCGGACAATATTTGCTGCAGGTTCTGAAGATATTGAGACTTGAGCAAAAAATATTAGACTTAACATATTTGTTCTTTTTGGAGTCATACCTTTCCCCAAAGGGGTCAATTCTGGATTTGTCCTTGCTGGAGTAAGGCTTCTTTAAGGTGGAGCTAGAAGACCCATTATTCTTCCACTGTATCCTTCTATTCATTAACTTCTTGAACAGCTTGGAGATTATTGCTAGTTCTCCATCTGATAGCTCATTCCCAGAGGAGTTAGGATCTAAGCTTTTTGACTCGACAACTCTCCTTGGTGGAGAAGGAGTCTTTCTCCTGCTTCTTCTTGTTGCTTCGGCCCTGAAGGCCACAGACTACTCTTTTTCATGAGAAATGGCAGCATCTTCTTCAGCCTTCTTAGAGTTTAGCTACACAAATCTTGATATTTAATTCCTTGTTTAGGGATCTCAAGAACTTGTCATTAAGTTCATAATTAGTGAACTGTCTGTCATAGGTGATTAGAATGTTCACTATCTTGGAGAACTTCTCATAGCATTCAGCTATGGAATCTTTCTTGTCTTGTTTGAAAGCTTCATACTCTTGGTTAAGTATGGATTTCCTATCATTCTGAAAGTGGAAAGTTGTTGACCTAAATCACCTAGAGGGGGGTGAATAGGTGAATCGTGCGTTTGTTTGCGGAATAAAAATTTAGAGATCTAGCGCACGCAATCAAGCAATCACAGAAGGACACAAAAGATTTATAGTGGTTACCCGTACTTGGGTACGTCCACTTTACCTCACCATTCAAGCAAATCACTAGATCCGGCTACTCCACTATCTCAGATTGCAAACCAATCCTACGCCTCGGAACAACGCTCCTACAAACTCGATCCACAAGGGATCTACACTCGGAAGATAAAACTTCCTACCGCTCGGAGATAAATCTCCTACAAAGAAAGTTGTTTGAATAAAAGTTACAAACAAAAATATCTCAGATCTGGATCTTGGTCTTCGTCTTCTTCGTTAAGAACTTTAGGCTTGATCAGGAAAGGTAGGAGAAGGCTGGACTATTTTCCAAGAAACTGAGATCTGAAATCACCACGATCAATGAGAAATCCACAAAGTTGTTGAAGCACGATCGGATCGGATGATTGTTCTTGATCTTGGATCGATCTAGGTAGCAGCACTTGAGAGAATGTCGATCCAAAGCTTTCTTCTAGAAAACGCTAATGGCGGCGGTGGCCGGACGATCGAGAGATTAGGTTTTCAGGAATTCTTTCTTAACAAGGACGGACGAGATTATCGTATTTTCTCTGTAATAACTTGTGTAATTAGTCAAATCTGAAAGGACCTATTTATAGGCGATCTCCAATGGTCATAATCATAATTAAGGATGACACGTTGACCAATCAGAAAAGATTAATTCGAAATCTCCGTCAAAACTTGACTTAGAGAATTTTTAGGAATAATGAAGTACTTAGTTCTCGAGAGGTCGAAATAGTTCTCGAGAACTATATACTGACCTTTCGAAAACTATGGCAGGATCTCAATCACTGAACTTCTGGAAATGGCCTTGGACTTCTCGAGAACTTGGAATTATAGTTCTCGAGAACTATGCTGACTTTTTGAGAACTAAAACACTTCTCGAAAACTGATATAGGACTTCTCGAGAACTTAACAAAACTTTTCGAGAGCTTGAAGGAAAGTTCTCGAAAACTTGGTTAGCACTTCTCGAGAACTTAGTCAGAACTTTTCAAGAACTTTACTTAGAGTCAATTGCTAAAGAAAAATTCTAAACTGAGAACTTCTCGAGAACTTGGTTAAGCAGTTCTCGAGAACTCTATCGAATTCTCGAGAACTTTTAGTCTAGTTCTCGAGAACTTAGCTAGAGTCCAATTCCTGAAGAGAAGGGCAGAACTTTTCGAGAGCTAAGGAGTACTTCTCGAGAACTTCTATAGTAGTTCTCGAGAACTTTGTTAACCTCTCGAAAATTTCTACTTAGAGGAATTCTAGCTGTCCTGACTTCTCGAGAAGTAAAGTCTGAGCCTCTCGAGAACTATGTACTACTTCTCGAGAACTTTGAAGGAACTTCTCGAGAGATGGACTTAGAAAAATTCTTTTAAGAATTCCATGTAAGATCTCCTTCTGGTCTTGTCTCCATCTTGTGTTCCAAAGTTTGAATATGAAGTGTATCCCAATTGAGAGGCTACACATGAGTCAACACTTTGGATCACCCAGTGAGGGATTACACTGAGTGGTCCTGTGTTCCTGATCCACTATAGACTGACATTGGTCTACACTTAGAACTGAGAATCTGCAAACACACACTAGAACACAGATGTCAAATACACCTTAATTCATCTTAGTTCAAAGGATGACTTCATGCAAATCTGGGTTGTTGTGGAGACAATACCCAACACATTCCTTACTTCTTCTGTGCCTTCCATGTAGGCAATAAATGTGTCCCACATTTTTTTGGTTGTCTTGCAGTGGACTAAGTTCTGGAAGGTTGATTTATCTATTATACTGACAATGATGTTTTGTTCCCTCTTATCCATAGTTGCCAAGATTACCTCATCCTTAGTCATTTCAACATAACTCTTTGGGGTCTGGACATTTGCATCTAATATAAAGACCTTCATAGGTATGAAGAGTCCTTCTAGAACTGTAGTAAAGATCCTAGGATCAGAGGCTTCCATCAACAGCCAGACCATCTCTTTCCAAATCCCAATTTTTTCCTTTCTATAGACTTGAAGCTTCATTGAACTCCACTTCTTATGGTTCTCCCTAGAACCCATAAGTGGAATCCTTTTAGCTACCATTTTAGATCTACTCAGACTGTTAAGTCCTTTTTGAGTAATCTGTCTTTGATACCACTTGAAAGTCTTTAGTTTTAATGTAGTTAAACACCTAGAGGGGGGGGGGTGAATAGGTTTTTGGTCTCTTTATATTTTTACTTCTTTAAGTGTGTTGTGAGTTAATAGTTTTCTGCTTTCAAGACACACCATAACAAACACACACAGAATTTATTGTGGTTCCCCAGATTATGGGTACGTCCACTTCCCTCCCACTTTTCTAACAGTGTGTTAGATAAGACACTTCTCCAAAACTCAGCTCCTAAGAGCTTACAACACATGTCCCTCAAGATCTCTCAGTCTTCTCCAAGACCTATCTCTGGCACAAGGCCCTACCTCAGAGCAAGATTGCTCCTACAACTCAGTGATTCAAAGATCACCTACCACTCAGAGAGAATGAATCTCATACAGCTCAGGCACAAAGCCCTACCTCAGATCCAAAGTTGGATCCTAAAGCTCATGCACAAAGGCCTTACCACTTAGAGAGTTACTCCCCTAACTCAGGTAAACAACCCTACCTTAGGCACGTAGGACCTACCTAAGATCAACACATGCCTACCTCAGATCAATAAATGATCCTATACTTAGTCTTTATAAAATAGTCCTATAACTCAGATTCAAAGGATCCTACAGAAAAGAAAGTTTGTTGTTGATGATTTGACACCAGAGAAATTTCTCTGAGTCTTCTGCTTCTTGAGCTGAGATGAACTAAACCCTACCTTCCTCTCAGCAACAATAATGTTGATCTTCAAGAAATTATTGCTTGTGCTAGAAGTAACTCAGAAACACATGTTTCTGATCTTGTTGATGAAGACAATGATTTAACAGTTCTTAGTATTCTTCAATCAGCTAATCTTCACAACAGAAATTAGAATGCTCTTCTTCTTCTTTCTAAGAATTCTCTTCTGAACTTTTTGAAGCAGGTGAAGATTGCTACAGCTATCTGGGTGAACTTTTAGATCAGCGGGTTTGAACTTTAGCTTCAATCTCTGTAACAATGGCGTGGGAGAAGACGATCAAGTTATGTCTCTTTGCGAAAATGTTAAACATTAAAAGTTATCATTGCTTCCGCCAATCTCAAGCCCTTTATCTTCCGTCATCCAATGGCTTATTGACCGGTGGGCCCAGCTGTAGTTATTGACTGTAACTTTGCTTTTACAGGAAAAGTTATACAGTAGGCCTGCGATGCCATTTGTTATGTACTGTAGCTTTATCACAACATTTTGATCTTTGCTGACATTTTGCTGATGTCAGCATCTGTAGACTTAAGCCAAATTCTCAGTTCCATCCCAAGCATTGAGTGTGTTGAGTGAATGGCCTTCACTTAGTGCAAAAACCATTTTTCAGCTACTTTGCACTTCTAGGCATTGAGTGTTTTGAGTGAACCTTCATCACTCAATACTTTTGGACTTAGCCAACTAATTCTGCACTGCTAAGCTTTGAGTGCGATGAGTGATCCTTCATCACTCAACACTTTTGTCCTTGGTCAATCTTTCTGTCGATCGGACGTTGAGTGCATTGAGTGAACCTTCATCACTCAATGAATTTGGATGTAGCCAATTACTTGTGCATTGCTAGACATTGAGTAGGTTGAGGTAACCTTTATCCCTCAATGCTTCTAGACTTATCTGCTTCACTGACTATCTGCCTTCATGCTGAGGCATTGAGGGCTTCACTCAACACTTCTGTACTTAGCCGCATTTCTCTTTATGAATGTGTTGAGTGAGCCTTCATCACTCAACGCTTCTGCCTTTTCCTGTATTTTTTATGAGGCATTGAGAGAACTGGATTCACTAAACGCTTCTATACTTAGCCAATCTCCTTGATGAGCTTGCGTTGAGTGAGCTATCCTCACTCAACGCATCTGGACTTAGATAGATTTTTCTGTCTATCTCTTTTTAAGCTTTGACTGAATATTGTCCTATCGATGCTTTCCTATTTTGGCATTGAGTAAGATGTCATCACTCAACACTTCTAGACTTAGCCACAATTCTTGACAGATTCTTCAACTGCTTTGACTGCTTGAGCTTGACTCAATGCTTCTTTCTTCAGGCGTTGAGTGAGCTGTCTTAACTCGATTCTTCTGGACTTAGTCGCATTTCTTCCTTTCCAATGCTAAATCTTTGACAGACTATGATATACTCGGTGCCTCTTGTTATATGGCATTGAGTGAACTACTTTCTCTCAACGCCTGTGGACTTAGCCGCAAATCTGTTTTTCAAATTGTTGGACTTTTACTATCCATTCTATACTCATCGCTTTTTGACATCTGGAATTTGAGTAAACTGGCTTCACTCAATGCCCATGAACTTAGACGAATTTAAGTCTTTTCTGCACCCTTCCTTGGCATCTAGCTTTGAGTGAACTTGCTTCACTCAACACCGGTGGACTTAGACAAATATTTATCTCTCTAGTATTCTACCTTGTGACCACCTGTCACAATCAATTAGATAACCTGTCTGAACTTGTTCCAAGGAATATCTTGCACATGATGAACTTTAACAACATCAAATACAATTGTACTCTTAGTATTGATTGTGATGCCTCTTCAAATCTAGGTAACATTGATGACAATATTCCAACAGTGAGCCATAGTGGCCGCCAGTTTCTTGGATGCACCCCGTCCATGGAAGAGTTTGCAAATTCTTTCTTAAGGAAGTATATTCCATCATCGATAAGGGTAGATCTTTATAGGCAGTTTCTGTACTGGTGCAGCGAGACAAAACCGGGGATGAGTATGTGCAAAAATTTACTCGTTTAGGTCGTTATGTGGGAACGACCATGGCTGATGATGAGGATAAGGACAACCTATTTTATCATGGTTTGAGATAGAATCTGAGACAACCCCTGATAGCTCTTGAAAGTCTTTAATTTCAAGGATAGCTAAATCACCTAGAGGGGGCGAGGTGAATAGGTTATTTGTCTCTTTATTAATTCTTTTCTTTTCTTTTAGTTTGCTGCTTGAGTGGTTGATTAATATCTGCTTTCAAGGTGATTTACCCTGCACATAGAAAACAACACAACAAAGCATACAGATATTTATGGAGGTTTCCCAACTGGGTACATCCACTTTCCCTCCCACCTATCCAACTATCTTGTTAGACTATGCACTTATCCAAAATGCACCAAGGAGCTGACACCTCAGGCCCTCGACCTTATACATAGATTCTTCACAGAATCCAAGCTTAGAACCACAAGGGTTCCAAACACAGAGCCCTGCAGAACTCCTACAGCTCAGCGATCCACTGATCACCTACCTCAGTCTTATTTCTAAGGCCTACAACTCAGGCTCTACATCCCTACAGCTTCAGGCACACAACCATACTCTCAGAGTGTTACATCACTCCTACAATTCAGTACCCTTTCAGGTACCTACAACTCAGATCCAGGTAAACTGAATCCTACAGGATGAAAGTGGGTTGATGGATATTCTAGACACAAGAGATATTTCTCTGTGTCAAGCTTCTTGAACCCAACAATGACTACAAGAGGTTATTTCCTAAGTCTACCTTTACTGAACTAAATTATACTTAGTCTTACCTACTTTTATAGCAACAAGTAATTACTTGTGCTAGAAGTTACTTGTTGGTTAAAACTCGCGGTGCCCCGCAGGATTTATTTTTAATTATAAAAGTAGTCGCGTGTTTTAACCAACAAGTTTTTGGCGCCATTTCCGGGGAATTTTCGAGTTGCTATTTTGAATTCCTGAAAACTATTATTTTTATCTTTTATTTCTATAAAAAAAATGGCCAGCCAAAAAATATATTTATAATAATAATAATAGCAATAATAATAATAATAACTACTTAAAAACATAAAAAATCTAAAAAAAAAACATAAAAACCTAAAAATCTTAAAAAAAATCTAAAAACTAAAAAAACTAAAAAATAATAAAAAAATAAACTAAAAATCTAAAAACTAAAAACAAAAAAAATCTAAAAACAAAAAATAAAAAAAAATAAAAAAACTAAAAACTAAAAAAACCAAAAACTAAAAACCAAAATAAAAAAAATCTAAAAACTAACAAACAAACAAAATATAAAAACTACAAAACTAAACAAAAAATTATTATTAAGAATTATATATATTTATTTTTTCGCTTCGGCGTGCTTCATGCTTTTGTGAGCGATAGGGGAACGCATTTCCATTACACTCATATAGCTAAGACGTTAGCTCATTACGAATCACACACGCGCTTGCCACCCCTACGACTCGCAAACTTCTTGCCAAATTGATCTTTTTCGTTTTTTTTCTGTTATATTTTTGCTCTTTGTTATTAATAATGCAGAGTTTCCAAGTGGGCCTCCCCGAACGTATTTCAGGGAAGTTTCCTCCCTCCTGTCTTTTTTATATGTACATACTTTTTTTATTATTATCATTCCTCATACTTATATTGCAATATTGGGGACAATGTTGGAACTAAGTATGAGGGTGTTTTCCTATTTTCTGTACTTTTATTTTATGCAACTCTTTAAAAAATACAAAAATGAAAAGAAAAAAAAAAAAAATTATAAAACAAAAATCCCAATTTTTTTTACTTTGTAAATATTTTTTGTAAATATTCTCTTTGCTCTTATTTTTCCCTCTTTTCTTTGTAAATAACACATCTTTCTCTCCCCTTTCATCTAAATAAAAAAATCAAAAAAATGAAAATTTGAAAATAAAAAAAAAGAATAACTCTAAAAATCCAAAAAAAGATAATAATCAAAAACACAAAAAAATAAAAAACCCTAAAATAAAAAAAATTATTTATTTTGAAGCAAATAAATCGAATATACCATGTCTTAATCATTTTTGCTTTCTAAAAAACTTGTTGCGAGTTAATTTATAAGCGAATATTATTAATCATTTATTTATTATTTGTTTATTAATTAAAGTTTGATAAATTTAAGTGTCTTGGGTTAAGTTTTAAAGAATTTTTTTATGTCTTTTCCTTATGATTGGGAACCTGTTTTTCACCATCACTTCTAATTTTTATAAATAGAAGCTCGTATCTATGTTAGAAAATAACAATTATGGATTTCAATTATTTCTACTTCATGCTTTTAGAAACATAGGAACGTTCATTTTATAAAGGTTGCTCTCAAAACTTTTTTTATTAAAATTTAGATTTATTTTTGAAAAAAAATAAACCCACCTCCATTTTTTTTCATGTCTTACGTGGCATGATTTCCCCCCCCCCCCACCCACCTATTTTATCCCTTAAAAGAGTATATGTCAATGAAAATAAGATTTCGTTCCATAAACATAGGCACACAATATGCAAAAGATTATATGTTATGGAGTAAGAGGATAAAATTCATTACTGCTATACATATACATTGGGTTATTTATTATTTATGAAGTTGAAAAAAAAGAAAAATTATATGTTTGCAAAATAAGATTTCATTTTCCTAATTATTCAAAAGAAACAAATATATAAAGGTTCGAGAAAAAATTACCTTGCCTCTAAATCCAAGCCCTCTTCATAAACCACAAAACCACATAGTCTATTTCAATGATTCTAGAATTAATTTAAAATTTTTTGAGAGCATAATTTTTAAATTTCATTATTTCTTTTAACTTCTTTTAAGCTAAAGTTTTTTATATAATTTCAATCTATCTTTGTTAAACTAACAAAAATAATTTTTTGTTTTCTATTTGTTTCATCTAGAAGTCTTTTTGAAACTCTTCCTCTATTTATAATATTTTCATGATTTAAGACTTAACTCTTATACCCTGGATGTTTATTTTGATCTTTCTTTTAATTAATTTAAGCGGTAGCTAAATTTAGAATTTCTTTAATTTCTTATAAGTATATCTCCAACTTTTGCTCTGGAATAACTAAAGCTTAAGTATGAGGGTATTTAATAAGTTGTAAATATATGTATTTTATAGTACTTTACTTAAGTCATTTTAGTATATTTTTGTCATTTCCTGTTATTTTTCATTAATAAAATGTTCTTTTTTGTAAATATTATTCTAACCTAACTTTAATTTTGTTTTCTGAAATTTTTCAGAAAAGTAAAAAAATTGCACAACACGCCCATGTCCCATGACCCGACACGCCCGTGTCACGCCTTCGACATTCAGCCTTCGTCGATCACAGCTCGACGTTCATCCTTCGACAACCCGAGAAGGACACGCCCGTGTCAAGCTGCCCGACACACCCGTGTCATGCACTCGATGATCCCAGCTCAAAGTGTTGCCTTCGTTAACCCGACAAGGACACGCCTGTATCCCCATATTCGACACGCCCGTGCCATGCCACGTGTCCCAGACAAGACAACATCGGCGATGAAATGACTCGACAACTTTACCAGATAATCCTCCCCGGACACGCCCGTGTTAAGATTCGACATGCATGTGTCATGCGCTAGCGATGCAAGGACTCCACACTCTGTCTGATACGCCCGTGTCAAGCTGCCTAACACGCCCGTGTCCAATACGTGTCCCGTTCTAGCTGTTTCTAGAAATCGGCAAGTCAACTGATTTTGACTTCTCCAACACCCCAGCCCAACACGCCCGTGTCACATCTCTCGACACGCCCGTGTCACCTTCACTTTTTGCCTATAAATTGAACTTCTCTGTTTGAGAAGAGGTTTCCACTTTTTTGGGCCACTTTGCTTAGGGAAGGTGCTGCTTGGATGCTTTTCTATGCTATTTAAGGGAATTCCCCCCCCTCTTAGTATTTGTTTTTAGCTTTCTTGTAATCACTTTTCTATTAATAAAATGTGTTAGTTTTTTCTCTCTTTGCATAACTTGAAATGCATTTTTACGCCCTAGTTGAAGTGATTTTTGATGTTTGTTCTTATTTTATGTTTTTATGTATTTCAAAATCTTCATAGCTTAGTCTTGTTTTAGGGATTTATCCTAATATCTAGCCGTTATGCTGCCCGTTTTCTTTTCTTGCATCCTACTAGTTTAGTTTTAGTTCAGCCTTTTTACTTTTTATTCATTTATATGGGTTTATAAAAATGTTTTAAAAAGTGGTTTTAACTTTCTTTAACTTAGTTTTAGTTTTAAGATCGTAAACTTTTCGTTCTCTTTTAGCTTTATTTCCACTTTTTATGTGTTTTTATAGAGTTATAGAAATGAGTTTATTGTCTTTTTAATTTTCTGAGCACTTAGGTTTTTCTTAATTTTCTATGGAGTGTGTGTGTGCATTTGATTTCTGTAGAGTGTGTGCGTGTATGACATAGCCCTTTTCAGCTTTCATTTCCCGCCTACTCATTTGAGTAGGACTCGCAATTTTCTGCTTTCATTTCCCGCCTACTCGTTTGAGTAGGACTTGTCATTTTATTCGCTTTCATTTCCCGCCTACTCGTTTGAGTAGGACTTGTCATTTTATTCGCTTTCATTTCCCGCCTACTCTATTGAGTAGGACTCGCACTTTAAAGTTTATATTTACTGCTTTCTTTACTGCTTTAATTTCCCGCCTACTCATTTGAGTAGGATTTGCATTTCAATTACGTATTTTCTTTTCTTAAGCCCTCCCCATTCTGATGAGTGGCTAACCGCTCTTAGCCCTCAGTATCGAAGAGCATTGGGATAGATAAAATTGCTCTAAATAATTAAAGTTCTCATTTTTCGCTTTAATTAAAGCACTTAAGGTTTGCCCTGGGTAAATGACACGTAGGACCACATATCAATGTGTGAGCTCTATTTTCGTTGTCCATACACTAGCTAGCCGAGAGGACGTGTGTATGGACCGATCACCCTTGTGTAAAGAGAATTACGTGCATACCCTCGAGAGAGGAGAAGCATAATTCTACTGGATTGGGTTCCCCACCTAATAACGGGGTTCTTAGCGTAATGCAAGCATTAAGAGAAATCCTTCGTCGGACTAGCGTTCGGTCGAATAGTCTTAATGTTCAGGCGAGTGATATTCCTAGAGATAGGTGTGCTCATTATTTTGGAGGCTCCATGGCCAAGTCGCCCTTTAATAAATTTGAAATTTAGGATCTCTAGTTACTAAAAGTCGTTTTCGTTCAAATTTCTTTGGTGCTATTGCATTATTTCTTCATCGGCATTTTCTGCTTTTATTTTCTGCATTATATATATATATATATATATATGCCATTGATTAAATAATAACACGACAAAATATCATCGGTAAAATAATTGTCCCTGTAGGGAAAGAGTAGAAATAGTCAACCCGACTCCGAGAACAATACGACCCCGATATTCCCCACCGGAATATCATGTACTACACGCAAAAACTCTAAATAGGGGGTGGGGTTTGAGGTCGATGGTACATATTTAGCCATATTAAATTCCCTACTTCTTCCACCTGGGGAACTTTTGACTTGCTTCGCTTGATAAGATGGTTCACGCGAAGGGTGTGGAAAGCCGCATACATTGTGTTGCAAACTCTAAATGGGGGGGGGGGGGGGGGGCTATCCTGGTGCAAAAACTCTAAATAGGGGGTGGGTTTTGAGGACAATGGTACATCTTTAGCCATATTAAATTCCTTACTTCTTCCACCTGGAGAACCTGTGACTTGCTTCGCTTGATAAGATGGTTCACACGAAGGGTGTAGAAAGTCGCATACATTGTCTTGCAAACTTTTCTGACCATTACTCTCTGAAGGCGATGATGACATCCGACGAGCTTAAGACCTTTGAGGCAAAGTGTTTTCCCGCGGGCTTTGCAGAGAGGCGACCCGTACCAGACAAGCGCATCAATACCTTCTTTGCCAATGAGCTCGCATTTCCCTTAGCCCACTTCGAGGCGGGATTGCGACTTCCCCTTTAGACTGAGGTGATTGTCATAACCCGCATTTTCTCTGCATTTTAACAATATATCATAGTAAGAGAAAACATGTGTCATGATGCCACGCCGTGCAGGGGATAAGTGCATGCGCTCATGCAAGAACTTGAACCTAACACTTTTTTTTTAAATCTTCAAGTTTATTATGAAGAAAACTGTAACTAAAGTTAAGTTTTGATGGCCATATTCCTCGGCTTAGTGGATCAACTAGTCCATAAGTGAAAATATGAATATACGCTGTGGAGAATACTTTGCTTATATAGATTAACGTCCTATAAGAGCATAAACATCCAAACAGGACAGCTCATCATATGCATACCTCTAGATTTAATATAAGTATAGAAAGAGTCTTTTACATAGTAAAATATAGTTGCTTTGGTTTTACTATGAATGAGGTAGTCATAAAGATACCTTTTTACACTTAAAATAGCTAACATGCAATCCTCACATAAAACCTTTCCAGAGAGCAAGTAAAACCAACCGGTCATCAAGAAGAGACTAAACAGCTAGCAAGTAACTTAATATAATAAGAACTTCAGTGGGCGTCAACAACCTGACACTAACCCACCAAAAGAAACATGTATGTCTGAACTAAATAACAAAACAACAACATTACCTCACAACAGTGAGGAAAAGACAACTACAACAACTACAGAACACCAACAACCACAAACTCTAGCCGCTCAACAAGCTACTGCTCCAAACCTGAGGCATTCCAAAGAAAAGAATATCTCACCAAAAAGTACAAGTGGCAAAGAAAGATCAGTTTCAAATGAAAGTAAAAAAGTCAAAGGGTTACCAACACAAACATGTATAGCTGAAATGAAAACATCAACACTCAACCACGAGTTAATAAGTAAGAAAGAACTCACAAGGTAATAAGTAAGAAGGGACTCACAAGGGTTAGGTATCCCAAACTGCACCAAGTGCGATAAAGATCTATGCATTATAAAATATTTAAATAAATGTGAAATTATACATAAGAGTAGCAAACTCATCATAGAATGGGCATAAACACAGGCAAAATCCAGCACCTGCTGGGGTGGGAACCTACACAATATACTAACAGAAAAAACTTCTCAAGGGCCCATGGAAAGGTGGTCATATTACTTGACACACCCAAAACAGGGGATAGTACTTGCACCTGCAGGGGTGGTCTCCTCCTCCACACACCCAGTCACAAACCCATATCATGTATACCCACCAGGGAAAAGATCTATAAGCTGGCCTTAATTTGGTGGTCCTTTATCCACTGCTAACCATGGGACACACCAAAATAACATCCATAGAACACTGATAAAACATCAACCAAAACACAGGTTTACTTTAATGAAAATAAGGAAGAAAACCCCAAAAATCACCATAGGGCCCATACTCGACGAATTGGCTAAAATTGGCGAGAAAAATCTAAGTTCACACTGATTCATCGAGTATACTTGAAAAATACTGTAGATACTCGATGAATATCACTTAGCAAAATTAACTATCTTAACAATACTCAACGATTCACCTAACATAACCTTGATACTCGATGAATCGGCAAAAATTACCTAAGTCCACGGAAATTCATCAAGTATACTCGACAAATATGGAGTTCATTCAACGCTCTCAATGTCAAAACAGTCTCGCTCGATGCCTGGACTTAACTCAACAAAATTTACTTCACCCGACGCCTAGTTGAGTTAACTCAGCGCACTCGATGCCAAAGGCAATAACACTCAGAGCACTCAACGCCATTTGGTTCACTCGATGCTCTCAATGCCAAACTGACAATACTCGATGAATTCGTTGTGTTTACATGACACATTGACTTAGCCTCACAGAACACTCAACACTAAGACTAATTCAGTCAACACACTCAATGTTAAAGGCTAAACTTAACGCCAAAGGCTACACTCAATGCCGAAGGCTACACTCAAAGCCAAATGCTTCACTCAACGCCAAAGGCTGATACTCGACGATTTCGTCGAGATTACTCGACGAATTTGACTTTACTCAACTCCTAGACCACTACACGATTTTGACTTAGTCCAAAACCCATACTTGACGAATTTCACTCAGACAGACCTCACCATACTCGATGAATTTAAACTTAAGCAAATGGTCATATTCAACGAATTTTACTTAGGCTAACTGTCACCAAAATCGACGAATTACACCTTGGTTGACTTCACCATAAAACGATGAATTACACCTAACCAGACTCAACCCTCCGACAAAATTACCTTGGCCAGAAATCCTACACTACTTAGAAGTCAAACTTGGCCGACCCTTTCACACCCCTATATACTAAGGAGGGAAGAAATGAAAGGAATGAATAGTAAGAACAAAGTATTAAGGGGAAGATTCACCACTTTCCTCAAGCTCTCGAGAACCGGCCGTACAAGTGCTCCTCCTCCAAGATTTGGCCACAAGAACACCTAGGATACACTTCCTGAAACTTTTTGGGGAAAAAGAGGGTCAAAACCGAATAACCTAACGTCCAAAAATTCAAGAAACAGGAAAAACTCACCGTACAAACATAGATCTCGGCGAGAGCAAGCCAAATTTACCTCCCGATGACGATTTCGTGCACCAGAGCTCCTACAATCAACGACCGAAAGCTCTGCAATGACCGCCGCTTTCTTTCTTTCGCAAATCGGTTTAGCGGCTTTGGGAAAAAGATGATGAATAATGTTCCATCTAAATCATGCACGTTTTATATATATATATATAATATATATAAAATTATATTATTAATTAAACGTCCAAACGACCAAAAACCCAAATCAACTAGGATTTCTATGAAATTCGCACCTAAGCTAAATATCAATGCTGCGAATTCAATGGTGGAGTCGAAATTAAAATATGACAAACCAAACTAGTGTAAAAACTCCCCCGAAGTTAGAACACCAACAATCCCCAAAAGGCTCCACCGAGTTCCAAGACAAACCCGGCTCGCAAGGGAAATCTAAAAAACACACAAGAAATTAGCCATGCTAATATTCTAAGCCAAAACCTTAGATAACAAATAAGCAAAAGTCACGCTCCAGCAACAATTCCCATCAACTATACGTCAGCGTAACACCCTATCGTCAAAAATACGCCACTAAAGGAATTAAAATAAATATCAAAAAATCAATGGCATTACAGCTACTCCCACTAAAAGAATGTTTCGACCCAAAACTTGATAAACAACCGAATCCACTAAAGAAGGAAAATAACCAAGGGTTATTAAATATAAACACTTACCATAGGAAACTAGGAGAACATATGAGGATGAGCCTCCCTCATAGCTAACTCCAACTCCCAAGTCATGCTCTCCACATCTTAGTTTAGCCACAAAACTTTGACTATGAGTATTGTCTTCCTTCGCAACACCTAATCTTGAGTATCTAGAATGCGAACAGACTTCTCAACATAAGAAAGGTTAGGCTGCAACTGGGGCACCAAATCGAGAGCATGCTGGTCACTAAGCACACATTTCCGTAACTAGCTCACATGAAACACATCAGGCACACCAGGGAAATTTGCGATCAAACCCAGCCTATATGTTGACACTTTGATGTGCTTAACAACTTGTAAAGGTCTCATGTACCTGGGATCCAAATTATTGTTCCTTCCAAACCTCTTAACACCAGCCTTCAGAGAGACCTTGAGGAAAATTATGTCCCCAACTGCAAATTCCCAATCATTCCTTCACTTTTTAACATTCTTCTCATAACGCTCCTGAGCTATTTAGAGCTTCTCTCGAATATGCGTCACAGAAGTTTTCATTTCTTCTAAGGCTTCCGGACCCAACAACGATCCTTCAACAACTTTGGCCCAAAATAAGGGAGTTATGCAACGTCTCTTATACAAAGCCTTAAACGGGGCCATCTGCAAGCTCTCCTGATAACTGTTATTATAGTCGAATTCCATCAATCTCAACCGCTCGTCCCATACTCCTCCGTGGTCCAAGATATAACATCTTATCATATCTTCCATAGTTTGATTTACTCTCTCCGTCTGACCATTGGTCTGTGGATGATAGGAGGTTGAATATCTGAGATCGGTACCCAACCCTTCCTGTAAACTTTTTCAAAAAATGAGATGTAAACTTAGAATCTCGATTTGACACAATACTAACTAGTACTCTATGTAGTCTGATGACCTCATCAAAATATAATTCTGCTATTTTCTTCATGGAGTAATCAATCTTGAATGACATGAAGTGGGCACGCTTCATATATCTATCAACGATAACCCACACAGAATCATGTCCTTGGGGAGATCTCTACAAACCAGTAATAAAGTCCATAGAAATACCCTCTCACTTCTAACTTTGAATCTCCAAAGGCGTTAGCTTGCCACCAGGCCTTCCATGATCTGCCTTAACATGCTTACATGTGAAGCACTCAGACACAAACTTGGCTATATCATTCTTCATTCCATACCACCAAACGATCTATTTCAGATCTCTATATTTCATGGTAGAACCAGGGTGGTAGGTAACACTAGAACCATGCACCTCCTTACACAACTTATCTCGAATATCCTCAATAGCAGGAATACAATATATACCGCGGCACTTTAAAGTACCCTCCTCATCGATAGAAAAGTCTGGAAAATTCTCCTTTCTCAGTTCTGCTATGAAGTTGCTGCAAATCAGGATCGTCCTTCTGATATAGCCTTGCAAGCATAATTCATGAAGGCTCTTCTACTTCAAAGATGATTGGTGAGTCGTTACTTCTGACCGAGATACCAATTAACAGAAATTCTTCCACCAAGGATTCCACTAAAAGCCCAAAGATTTGTGTTGTCTTCCTACTCAAGGCATCAGCTACAACATTAGCTTTGCCTGAATGATATTGGATCTCGACATTGTAATCCCGACATACTCTAACAATCTATGCTGGCGCAAATTTAATTCCTTCTGAGTGTGACGTACTTCAAACTCTTATGGCCCGTGTAAATCTTTCACAACGCACCATATAATAAATGCCTCCACAACTTCAAGGCTTAAATCACTAACGCAAACTCCAAATCATGAGTAGGGTAGTTCCTTTCAGGTATATTTAATTGTCTCGACCCATATACAATTACCTTGCTTTATTACATCAAGACATTTCCAAGCCTGACGTGCGATGCATCCACATAAATAGCATACTCCAATCCTTCGGTAGGCAAAGTCAACACTGAAGTAGTGCACAATCTCGTTTTCAATTCCTGAAAAGCTTCATCGCACTTTTCGCTCCACACAAACGCTACATTATTCTACATGAGTTTGGTCAGCGACACAGACAATGTAGAAAATCCTTCCACAAACCTTTTATAATAGCCTGCCAACCATAGGAAGCTTCTTATCTCTTTGGGTGTGGTAGGTCTTTTCCAATCCATTACAGAAGCTACCTTTTCTGGGTCAATAAAAATTCCGTCCTTATTCATAACATGACCCAAAAAGTAAACCCGAGGAAGCAAAACTCGCACTTACTTAACTTAACATACAACTTATGCTCTCTCAAAGCAGATAGAACTAACCGCAAGTGCTGAGCATGCTCCTCAGCACTCCGAGAATAAACCAAGACATCATCAATAAATATAATTATGAAACGGTCCAGAAAATCTTTGAATACACTATTCATCATGTCCATGAAGGTAGAGGGTGCATTTGTCAATCCAAAGGACATTACCAAGGACTCAAAATGTCCATGTCAAGAACAAAATGCGGTCCGTGGAACATCCGTCTCATGGATTCTCAACTAATGGTAGCCAGAATGAAGGTCAATCTTCAAAAACACTATAATATCACGTAATTGATCAAATAAATGATCTATTTGTGGTATGGGATACCTGTTCTTGATGGTTACCTTATTCAATTCCCTATTATTAATGCACAACCTCAGAGATCCATCTTTCTTCTTAACAAACAATGCAGGGGCACACCAAGGCGAAGTACTTGGCCTAATGAATCCATACTGCAATAACTCATCCAGCTGGGTATGCAATTCTTCCAGCTCACGCGGGGCCATATGTACGGTTCCTTAGCAATAGGGCGAGTACTCACTCCAAATCTATCATAAACTTCACATCTCTCTCAAGCGGAAGACCAGGAAGTTTATTTAGGAAAACATTAGGAAAATCTCACACCACAGGAACATCCTCAACGCGCGGCAAACTATTTACAGTTTTCAAAATAGAAACCAAACAAGCAGAACAACCGGAATACAAAAGCTTCCGAGCACATACCACAGAAATAATCGGGGAATCCTAGAGCGAAAAACCATACACACTCATGTGGTGGCCATTGTCCATCTTGAAGTCCAAATGCTTAACCTTGCATTGGATAACCACATCATATATGGATAACCAGTCCATGCCTAAGATCACATCAAAGTCCTCCAAGTTTAGCACCTTCAAATAAGTAAAAGCTAGGAAATCACCTTAAAGGATCAGACAACTCTGGAAACCTTCGTTCAACACCACCAAATTACCGGAAGGAAACTTATGTGCAACGAGTCACCAACTAGATCGAGAGTCAGATGATGACGCTCTACTAAAGTCCTAGCCATGAACGAGTGGGTAGAACAAAAATCAGAAAGAATGCGCGACCAACAGTTCTTTACCTTAAATTTTCCTAAAAAGTCACATACGTAACTAGACGAATAATCGAAACTAAAGCTACGAGCTAAAAGCTAGAATTAGATTAGAATCTAACCTGAGAACACTTGGGTGGACGTCTGCACTTTCTCCATAGTCATCACATTTAACTTGCCCTTCCCTTTATCGAAAAGTTGCGGTGGCAGAAATGCTTGAAGTGGAACCGGCTACAGCAGGGGATGAGACTGCTGTCACTTTGACTTGAAATGTCCCTTCTGTCCATACTAGAAATAAACCTTCTCCTTACCCCAACAATGGGTGATGTTGGGTATTGTATCCACAATGTACCTGATTTGAAGAAGCCCCTGAACAAGCTAAGTTGAATTGACAAGTTGTATTTGACGATCTTGAATCAAGTTGTGCTTGCAGCTATTCCATGCTAAGTACACACCAATGTCAGGGTGCAGTGGGTCAATATACACGGGTCTGCGCAACAGAATCCCTCGTTAAGTAGATCAGTGTGTTGACTCTTGTGTGCTCTCTCTATTGGAGTGTACTTATTTTCAAGTACAGGGTTGAGATAGATCAAGAGCAGAAGAGGAGCAAAGATGGGTCAAAGACCAAGTTCAAAGGAAGGAAGAAGAAATCTTCTAAGTCAAAATCGACGGGAATCACTAAGTGATTCTCGCCGATTCGACGGGAATCACTAGTGATTCTCGCCGAATCGTCGAGAATCACTCGCCGATTTCCGCCGACTTCATCTGGCTGATTGTCTTCCTTCAAGACTTATGCTAAGGCAGAATCAACGGGAATCACTAACTGATTCTCGCCGATTCATCGAGAATGAAGTTGCATTTCCGCCGATTCCCTCTGGATGACTAGAGTTTCAACTGGAATCCTGCCAAGGCAAATTCGACAGGAATCATAAGTGATTCACGACGACTTCGTAGAGAATCACCAATGATTCTCGCCAAATTTGCCTTAGGCAAATTGGCTCTGTTTGCTGGACCAAAACAGGATGCCGTGCGCTGTTTTGACCGGGCCTAGGGTTTTCCTTGTGGGCCCCACAACGGTCCTTAAGGTTGGTTCGGGTATATATACATGCTTATTTTCAAACATCTACAGTAATCATTCACGAGAAATCAAAGTCGCCGAGCGTGACCTAGCCGATCACGGAAATCCTTCCGTCGCCGTCGTCGCTCGCAAGTTGTCACCGCCGTATATCTTAGATCCTATTTGATCGTCCGGCGACAAAATCGAGGCTAAGTATAGAGTCTCACGCTTCTCTCTCGAGATCCCTTGTCTCTCGATTTGTTGAACGAAGTTAGGTCTTCATTCCGAGTCGATTGAGACGACCGATCAGATTGAGATCGTTGGTAGATCTTGCTTGCTTCATCAAGAAGTTTGGATCTAAAAAGAATCGCCGCCGCATTCACTTACCGCCGTCGATCTTGGGAAGATCCTCTCCAAGAGAGTGCTCCGGTCGTGGACTCTTCGTCTTCATCAAGAACGCTTAAACGAACGAAGAGGGACATCGGGTTCTCCACACGTGTAGTTTGTATTTCTTGTACATTCTAATTTTGTTTTGTTGCAAAGGAATAGTGATTCCAAGTTGTAAGGGTTGGGTGCAACCCGTGGTGGAGGAGTAGTGACTCCTTCGGTTGGAAGGGTGCCTTTCGTAGTGTGAGGATTAGATTTAAATCTGTTTGGTGAAGTGACTGAGTCGTCCCTTAGTGAGAGATAGGTCGAAGGGGGAGAGTGGACGTACCCAATTCGGGGAACCACTATAATTGCTTGTGTGTTTTTCTGTGCTGTGTTTGTTATTTGTGCAGGTTATTTAAATTCCGCAAAAGACTGCACGAGACCTATTCCCCCCCCCATAGGTGGACTTAGTTGACACTAAAGACTTTCAAGTGGAATCAGAGGGAGGTTACTCATCAATAAGGTTAACACCTTGAGTAAGATCCCTTGTCTAGTATCAAGAAGAAAGAAGATCTCTAAAATGGAAGGACTCAAGTATTCAGGGAAGATCCCAGTGTGCACCAAGCTGAAATTTCCTATCTGGAAGGAAAGGATCAGGTACTACATGGAAGCAGTCGACTCCCGACTCTTCATGATAGTCAAGGAGGGCCCTTATATCCCCACTAAGGCCTCCACCATTGATCCAACCAAGCAAATGCCCAAGAAACTTTCCGAAATGGATAAGGATGAGATGGTGCTTGTCGGACTTGATAAGAAAGCTCAGAACATTCTGGTAAGCGTCGTCGATGATTTCATGATGTAGATTTTCTGCAACTACAGGACTGCCAAGGACATATGGCACTGCCTAGTCGTCCTGATGGAAGGCACTGATGAAGTAAGGGATGATCGAAGATCCCTTCTGAACCAGAAGTACGAGGCCTTCAGGCAAGGTCCCAAGGAAGAAATCAGAGTAACTTTCGAGAACTTCCTTAAGATCGTCAATGCCCTGAAGGGCTATGGCAGAGTGTTCACCGATGGTGAACTTAATGACAAATTCCTTAGATCACTTACTAAGGAATGGGACACCAAGTTCTGCGCCATTAGAGAATTTGGAAGGCTGGCAGAAACTGATCCCCAGATTCTATTTGGGAAACTTCTGTCCTATGAGCTTCAGCTGAACACCAGAAAAGCTGAAGAAGAAGCCGATAAAGCCGCTGCCAGAGAGAAGACTGTGGCCCTAAAAGCCAATCACTCAATAAAAGGCAAGGGTCCAGCCTCGTCCTGCTCTCAAAAAAAGGATGAGGAAGAAGATTCTGAGCCATGCTCTTCCGGCTCAGAGCTATCTGAAGAAGACTTCTCCCCCATCACTCGGGAGTTCAAGAAGTTCCTCAAGTTGAGGAATCAAAGAAAGAGAGACGGTTCCTCCTCCAGACATCAGAGGAAGAACTATTCTTCTGACAGGTATGAATCCAAACCGAACAAACATCGCTCTAATGACATTATTTGCTTTGGATGCAATAAGCAAGGTCACGTCATCGCTGACTACCACTAAGGCAAAAGAGATAAGGGGAAGGGAGAGGAGCACAGGACCTCGAGAGATAAAAAGAAGGAGAGGAGATACATTGCTAAGTAGCCGAAGACACTGAGTGAATCTGATTCTTCAGACACCAGTGATGATGAGGAAGCCTACTTCGGGCTAATGGGTCGCTCCGACTCAGAAGGAGAATGTCCCCCATTTACTTGGAAGGTAAAAGATCGCACCCCCCTCTCTGACTCTGACTCTGAGTCTCATGATGATGATCTCGAGGACAGCCCATCTGCCCGTGAAGTTGAGCTCCTCGAAAAGTATGAGCTTCTGCTCAATACCTTTGAGGAATGCTGCAAGAGGTTGAGGGCTCAGAAAAAGGAAGTCAAAATCCTTAAGGCTGAGGGTGTGTCTCTAAGAGAAGAGATCACTAGTTTGATCTCTCTGTGACAGGAACACCTGGGCCTGAATTCTGAGCACTCAGAGTCTCTAAGGCTCCTTGACCTAAAACAGGAAGAAATCAACAAGTTCGAAGAACAGCTTGCGGCAGAAAGGAAGATTGTCAAAATCTTCTCCATACCCAAGACCGTTCTTCCTCTGGTTGATGAATTCTCTGCTCAGGCTAAGGGGGGTGGCTTAGGGCATGTGGGTGTGCCTAGTAAATCATCCAGGAGAAACAGAAAGCAGAGGAAAAATAAGGCTGTTAAGAAAGCCTCTGCTGCAGAAAAGGGAAAGGCTCCACTCGATCCTGTTTTATTCAGAAAGCCTAGCTTTCCTTGCAATGAGCAGGACTTTGAGTCAACCTATGGCCAATTCTTCCGGCCCTCGATTGAAAAGCCCAAGAGCTGGTATGATGGTTGGGCCTTCCCCCGCAACTACGGTGAGAGTGTCTTCAAGGCACCTTATGAGGAAATCCAAGTGGAGAATTATGACCACTTCTCTAGCGGCCATAATAGGAAGCAGACACCAAAGGCCAAGCCTGTTATACTGAAGGAACATGAAGTGAAGAAATCGTGTGACTGCTGTCATCATGATGCCTCCACCTCCAGATCCAAGGCCCCAGCTGGACCCACCGTTCCAAGGGTGAAGCTGGAGCCTAGAAAGCGGTACAACAGGTTTGACTGTTGGTGTTGTGGCAAAGTTGGTCACTTTGTTGTGGATTGCTGGTTTAATCCAAGATTTAATGAGACTCCTTATGTTAGCAATGTGAGGCCGACCACTCGTAGGGTTAACCACCCGAGGGGGAGTGTGCTAACAAGGAATCTAGGACCCAAGTTCGATTGGGTTCCTAAGGGAAATTAATTCTGTTTTGCAGGTATGTCCAAAGGCCAACAAAATGCAAATCTTGTACTAGGATAGTGGATGGTCCCGGCATATGACTGGGACAAGAAGCCTGTTGCGTGATTACTCTCTAGTCGAAAATGGACCCAAATTCATCTTTGGAGGATCTAATCGAGGAGTCACCAGAGCTTATGGTATGATTTCCAACGGTGTATTCTCTATCACTGACGTGGCCTATGGGTTAAACCATAACCTGATCAGTGTAAGCCAGTTGTGTGATAAAGGATACAACGTTAAGTTCTGCAAGGATAAGTGCTTGATAATATCGTGTGCCTCTTCGGAAATGGTATTAACTGGTATTAGGAGCAGAAATATCTTTTGTTTAGATTTTCTAAGCTTAGATTCTTCTACCCCCGTGTGCCTAGTAGCAAAAGGCAGTGCATCTCTTTGTGAACAATGACACAAGAGATTAGCACATATTAATTTCAAGATAATTAATATGTTGTTTTCTAAGAACTTAGTAAGGGATGCCCCTACTATTAAGTGCATCAAAGATAGCCCTTGTCCTGCATGCCAGAAGGGCAAACAGACTCGGGCTATCTTTAAGGGCATTGCAAACAAAGACTCCTCTAGATGTCTCTATCTTCTGCATATGGACTTGTTCGGTCCAGTGCAAGTTCATAGCTTCGGAGGTAAATCGTATACGCTAGTGATTGTTGATGATCACTCTCGGTTTACGTGGGTGTTCTTTTTGAAACGAAAGTCAGATACGTTTGACATCTTCACTAATTTTGTCAAGCAAATCCAGAACAAACTTAACTACTCCGTGGTCAAAATCAGAAGTGATCATGGAACAGAATTCGAGTCTGGTGCTATGACAAGATTCTGTGAAGAACATGGTATCTTTCATGAGTTTTCCTCCCTGCATACTCCTCATCAAAATGGAGTTGCGGAGAGGAGAAATAGAACGCTCATTGAAGCATATACGACAATGTTGAATGACTCTTCTCTTCCAGAGTACTTCTGGGCAGAGGCTGTCAATACGGCTTGTCATGTACAGAACCGAGCATTGATCAACAAGAATCATCGTAAGACGCCTTATGAGCTACTGAAAGGCAGGAAACCGACCATGTCCTATTTAAGGATTTTTGGCTGCAGATGCTATGTACTCAATAACGGGAAGTACCCACGTACTAAATTTGGTGAAAAATGCTTCGAAGGCATATTCATGGGCTATAGTAGCCATAGTCGGGCATATAGGGTCTTCAATAAGAAAACCCTAGTGGTAGAGGAGTCCATTAATGTTTTTTTTTATGAAGGAAGCTTGCTTCATAGCAATTCTTCCAGTGGAATTCTTGAAGATGCAGGTGCAAGACTTGAAGAGCTAAGTCTCGATGATACCGCTAAAGATGCAACTCCCAAGTACATCAAGGTCTCCACCTTAACGTCAATCGGAGATGATGACGGTCAGGATGAAGAAATCCTCCCATAAGAGGGAGGAGTCCAAGAAAATTTTAGAGCTCCAGATGCCAGACTATTAGAGCTCCGACACGTGAGGGATCATCCCAGAGATCAGATTATAGGAGATGCTCATGACGGTGTCAGAACTCGGAGAGGTACAATTAACGAGATTTTGTACCTTAGTTTTCTATCACAGGTTGAGCCAAAGAATTTTGACGAAGCGAACAAAGATGGGTCATGGATATTGTCCATGCAAGATGAACTGCATCAATTCGAACGATGCAATGTCTGGACGCTTGTTCCTAGACCAAAGAACCAGAATGTGATCGGCACCAAGTGGATCTTCAGAAACAAACTGGATGAACACGGTGTCATCATAAAGAACACGGCCAGGCTGGTGGCTCAAGGGTACAGACAGGAGGAAGGGATTGACTTCGACCAAACCTTTGCTCCGGTTGCAAGGCTCGAGGCGATCAGATTGTTCCTGGCGTATGCTTCTCACAAAGGAATCACTGTCTATCAGATGGACGTGAAATCTGCGTTTCTAAATGGAAATTTGAAAGAGGAAGTATATGTCGCGCAACCCCCAGGTTTTTTTAATCCTACATTCCCTAATAATGTTTATTTTCTTAAAAAAGCATTATATGGCTTAAAACAAGCTCCTCGAGCTTGGTATGAGATTCTGTCTAGTTTTCTTCTTGAGAACAAGTTCTCGAGGGGAAAAATAGATAAGATATTGTTTCTTAGGGAAGTCAAAGGCAAGATTTTGCTGGTGCAAATCTATGTCGATGACATAATTTTCAGCTCTACGGACAATAATCTTTGCAAGAAGTTTTCTAAACTTATGCAAGGAAAGTTTTAAATGAGCAGCATGAGAGAGCTAAAGTATTTCTTGGGACTTCAAGTGAAACAATCTGAGGATGGAATTTTCATTTCTCAAACGAAGTTCACAAATAAACTCCTTAAGAAATTCGGAATGAAGAATGCAACCTCTATGAGGACTCCAATGGGATCCATTGTGTCTCTTGACAAGGATGAGAAAGGGAAACCTTTTGATGAAACCAAATACAGAAGCATAATTGGATCCCTTCTCTACCTTACAGCTAGTAGACCGGATATTATGTTTTCCACATGCATTTGTGCTAGATATCAGGTGAATACTAAGGAATCTCATTATGTCGCTGCAAAGCGAATTCTTAAATACCTTAAAGGTACACCAAATCTTGGCTTGTGGTACCCAAGGAACAATGATGTCGAGCTGATAGGCTTTTCAGATGCTGACTTTGCAGGAAGCGGGGATGATAGGAAAAGCACTTCCGGGATGTGCCAATTCCTCAGAAGAAGGCTTATTTCATGGAATAGTAAAAAGCAAAATTGTGTCGCAACCTCTACGGCTGAATCTGAGTACATCTCAGCAGGCTGCTGTTGCGCACAACTTCTATGGATCAAAAATCAGCTCAAAGATTATGACTTGCAGTTCAGCGAAGTTCCAATGTATTGCGACTCCTCGAGCATAATAGAAATTGCGAACAATCCCGTGTCGCACAACAGAACAAAGCATATTGAAGTGCGCTATCACTTCATTCGGGAGCATGTGGAAAACAAAGATATATATCTCTGTTATGTCCCCATGGATAAGCAGGTTGCAGATATCTTCATAAAGCCCCTAGACGAGGCCAAGTTCAGTCTCTTCAAAACTGAACTCGGCATGCTGAACTATGAAGAGTGAAGACTGTAAGGCTCAAGCCTCTTGGATCAAGGGGGAGCATCAGCAAGGAACTCAAGCTCGAGCACGGATGCAAGAGCTGAGGGGGAGCATGTGTCTCCTAGTGAAGTCCCAAATTTGCAGAAGCCGAAAAGGGGGAGATTACCCTCTCGACTAAGGCTAAGGCTAAGGTGCTGAGGTACTAAAGTGGCTGCCAAAGGCTAAGAATGCTAAGTATGCTCTAAGGAAAATGGTAATGAATGGTAATGAATTTCATTCTAAACTGATTGTTCATTTTATTTTTTTCATTCCCATCTGTCTTATTCACCTTAGCTTGTTGGGTTTAGGCTTCTTCAAATAGGGGGAGATTGTTGGGTATTGTATCCACAATGTACCTGATTTGAAGAAGCCCTTGAACAAGCTAAGTTTAATTGACAAGTTGTTTTTGACGATCTTCTATCAAGTTGTGCTTGCAGCTATTCCATGCTAAGTACACACCAATGTCAGGGTGCAGTGGATAAATATACACGGGTTTGCACAACATAATCCCTCGTGTGGAAGATCAGTGTGTTGACTCATGTGTGCTCTCTCTATTGGAGTGTACTTATTTTCAAGTACAGGGTCGAGATAGATCAAGAGCAGAAGAGGAGCAAAGATGGGTCAAAGACCAAGTTTAGAGGAAGGAAGAAGAAATCTTCTAAGTCAAAATCGACGGGAATCACTAAGTGATTCTCGCCGATTTGACGGGAATCACTAGTGATTCTCGCCGAATCATCAAGAATCACTCACCGATTTCCGCCGACTTCATATGGCTGACTGTCCTCCTTCAAGACTTATGCTAAGGCAGAATCGACGGGAATCACTAACTAATTCTCGCCGATTCGTTGAGAATGAAGTTGCATTTCCGCCGATTCCCTCTGGATGACTAGAGTTTCAACTGGAATCCTGCCAAGGCAAATTCGACGGGAATCACAAGTGATTCCCGCCGACTTCGTCGAGAATCACCAATGATTCTCGCCAAATTTGCCTTAGGCAAATTTGCTCTATTCGCTGGACCGAAAAAGGAAGCCGTGCGCTGTTTTGACCGGGCCTAGGGTTTTTCCTTGTGGGCCCCACAACGGTCCTTAGGGTTGGCTCGGGTATATATACATGCTTATTTTCGAACATCTACAGTAATCATTCACGAGAAATCAAAGACGCCGAGCGTGACCTAGCCTATCGCGGAAATCCTTCCTTCGCCGTCGCTGCTCGCAAGTTGTCGTCGCCGCAGATCTTAGATCCTCTTTGATCGTCCGGTGATAGGACCGAGGCTAAGTATAGCATCTCACGCTTCTCTCTCGAGATCCCTTGTCTCTCGATTTGTTGAATGAAGTTAGCTCTTCATTCCGAATCGATTGAGACGACCGATCCGATTGAGATCGTTGGTAGACCTTGCTTGCTTTGTCAAGAAGTTTGGATCTACAAAGCATCGCCGCCGCATTCACTTGCCACCGCCGATCTTGGGAAGATCCTCTCCAAGAGAGTGCTCCGGTCGTGGACTCTTTGTCTTCATCAAGAACGCTTCAATGAACGAAGAGGGACATCGGGTTCTCCACACGTGTAGTTTGTATTTCTTGTACATTCTAATTTTGTTTTGTTGCAAAGGAATAGTGATTCCTAGTTGTAAGGGTTGGGTGCAACCCGTGGTGGAGGAGTAGTGACTCCTTCGGTTGGAAGGGTGCCTTCCGTAGTGTGAGGATTGGATTTCAATCCGTTTAGTGAAGTGACTGAGTCGTCCCTTGGTGGGAGATAGGTCGAAGGGGGAGAGTGGACGTACCTAATTCGGGGAACCACTATAATTTCTTGTGTGTTTTTCTATGCTGTGTTTGTTATTTGTGCAGGTTATTTAAATTCCGCAAAAGACTGCACGAGACCTATTCCCCCTCCCCCATAGGTGGACTTAGTTGACACTAAAGACTTTCAGGTGACATCGTTCCCCTTCTGCTTGCACAAAGCACAAACTAGATCTCCTTTGGGAGCGCTCTGAATTGTATGCACTTGCTCCTGCTTTTGAGCTCCCAGCCTCTTGAAACATTTCTCGAATGGATGGCTTGACTGGCCACAGAAACTGCACATCTACTTGCTTCTTTTCTTCGAAGCGGGACCAGATTCTTGAGATTTCTTAGCATCATCTGACTTCCTCCCATCTTTTCTCATTTGCATGCTTTGATTCTTGGCATTATCAATATCTTCGACCTTGAGAGAAGCTTCTACTATCTCATCATAGTTCTCAGATCAATATGCACTAGCCAACACCTAAATATCGCTCCTTAGACCACCCAAAAAATGCTTCACTCTCCTAGCTTCAAAGGTTACCAAATCTAGGGCAAACCAGCTCAACTTGTTGAACTCTATCTCATACTTACTAACCGTGAGGTGTCTTTGCTTCAGATGTAGAAAGTTATTCATCAAGCGGTCTCGCTCGACCGATGGTAGAAATTTCTTCAGCCATAACTCGAAGGATTCCCACGAGTATCCATATGCGAGGTTCTCCTTCTCTCTCAACCACCAGCTCTTTACAAGACCCTTAAGGTGGTAAGCAATGACCATCACTCTCTAGTCAGCAGAAACTCTTGAATACAAGAACATCTCCTCGATAGTGATAATCCAATCATCCAATACCATGAAGTTAGCTCTACTATCATAGGTAGGAGGTCCTAATCACTGGAAATGCGGAATAAAATTCATCTCTGGTGGCAGCAAAACTGGAGGCACCAAAGGAGCAGGAGTAATAAGAATGTCTTGACCCACAACAAGGTCCTGCACTTTAGGTTGCTGTCCCAAAATGATAATCAATAGCGCCTGGATTTGCGATTGCATCTCCACCATCTTCCTAGATAGAGCCTCATTACTCTACCACAGTGTTGGGTCCATTGATCCCAATGTCCTAGATTTAAAAAAGGCCTAGAAAATAATGTATACACATGTGGTAATCTAACTTGTGTTTAAGATGAGTGATTGTAGGATAAATACTGTGCATTGATTGGATAGGTAGCTTATATGGCCAAGTCAGGTAAAACACTAACCTAAGATATAGGCTGACAGAAATCTATGTAAGTCTATATGCATTGAGTGAAGGTGACTCACTCAACGCTAGATGGCTTATAGTGCCGAGTGAAAGCCTATACAGTCAAAGTCAAAGCAAATACAAGCTGAGAAAGTGGCTAAGTCCACATGCATTGAGTGAAGTCAACTCACTCAACGAAATACAGTAAAAAGCTGTAAGATAGGCTAAAGCAATAAAATCCTAAGTTGAAAATGAGCAGAAAAGTTTCTAAGTCCACAGGCGTTGAGTGAAGTCAACTCACTCAACGCCATGCTGCTAAAAGAAAAAATATGGCTAAGTAGTTTGGCGTTGAGTGATGAATATACACTCAATGCCGTAAAGTAAAAAGGAAGTGAGTTGAACTAAATTCTGAATTAGTTGAACTAAATTCAGAATTTATCGAACTCAATTTATTGTTACTCAAGCTAAGATTAGTGTTCGTCGAGCTACTCTCAGAGTTTGATATACTGAGTTAGTCAAACTTAGTTCAAAATTTGTGGAGTTGAGTTCAAAGTTCGTCGAGATGAGCTCAACATTCGTCAAACTCAGTTCAGTTCGTCAAACTAAGCTCAGAAATTTGGCTAAGGCAAAAAGCATTGAGTGAGGCATGCTCACTCATCGCTCTCAACGTCTAAGTTGCAGAAAGCTTTTTATAAGGCAAAAAAGCGTTGAGTGATGAAGACACACTCAACACTCTCAACGCCAGATATGAAGAAAGTTCTTGCTAAGCCAAAAAGTGTTGGGTGAGGCTTGTTCACTCAACGCTCTCAATATATAGATAAAAAAAAATTTGTATAAGTGTTTTGGCATTGAGTGAAGCTCATTCACTCAACGCCTATACTACTGATGCTTGAATTTTGACGAAGTCTTCAGTTGTTGATGTCAGCAAGTCAAAAATTCAACCATATTCAAATTGTGAGGGGCAAAGCCACAGTACATGACAAAAGGCGCCACAGGCCTACTGTACGATAGTTTGGCGTTAAATCAAAGATTCAGCCAGCATTAATGATATGGGACCCACTGCTAAAATAGTCGTTGGGTTACAATAAATAAAAGGAGAAGCTCTTTACAGAAATAAAAGTTGTTACAAAAGTTCTTCGGAATCACAATTATTGTGGCTGAAGCTGAAGAGTAGAGATCCCAAGACAAGCATGTCTAGAGGAATATCAAGATATCTGTTGATATCAACATCTTCTATAGTAAGATTGTTGGTGTCATCTTCATCTGCACCAGCTAGTAAACTTAGGGTGATTCACTGAGAAAGAGATAGCCGCTAAGGCCGAACCTTGCTGCAGGTGCTTCACAGATCCAACCAATAAATCATTCTCTTAGGGAGCTGTGATGAAAGAGATAGAGCTGAACTTTTGGTTCAGTTCAAAAAGGGGTAGAACAACACTCTGCATGTCACTTCTAGCTCAAGTGGACATACTTGTTGCTGTGAAGTAGTTAGGACTCAAGAGTACTTAGTCTGGAAAAGTAGACTTAGGAAAATTATTTCTAGAGTCAAAATTGGGTTGAGTCTAACTCAATCAAGGTAGATTAGCAACAAGAAATTTCTCTTATGTCCAATCAAGAACCTCATCAACGCACTTCCACCTTGTAGGATCCTTTATGGATCTGAGTGGTAGGAGCAAACTTTCTCTAAGATAGGATCTAGAAGTGGATCTGAGTTGAAGGGAAAATTTGCCTGAGCTGTAGGAGAGGGTTCCTCTCTGAGTGTAGGATCCTGTTAGGATCTAAGGTAGGTGAGTTTTACTCACAAAGAAGTAGGGCACTTATGCCTGAGACAGACTCTGGGTGTCGATCTATGGTAGGGCTATCCTTCATAGCCTGAGCGTTAGGACTTAATTTCCCGAGGTAGGTGATATTTGAATTACTGAGTGTAAGCCCTTATGACTGAGGTGTAAGTCTTGGAGAAGACTGAGAGATCCTGAGGGATCTGAGGTGTAAGCTCTTTGAGCATTGTTTTGGAGAAGTGCCTTGACCAACATGAAGTTGTCTATGTGGGAGGAGAGTGGATGTACCCAAATATTAGGGAACCGCTGTGAAAGAATTGGTTTCAAGAGTGTCTAAACACCTAGAGGGGGGGGGGGAATAGGTTCAATTCTTTTCTCACTTAAGTAGATAATAAAGTATTAACAATATAGCTAAGATTATATAGCAACTACATCATGCAACAAATCAATCACAATAAACACACAGGTTTATAGTGGTTCCCTAAGAGATGGGTACATCCACTTCCCCCTTCGCTTATCTAGCAATACACTAGATTAAGCCAAACTCCCTTCCACTTTCTCAGATCCTCGGATCTTACAACTCAGAACACAAATTGGTTCCTACAGCTTAGACTTCAACAAGTGCTACACCTCAGGCTATTCCCAAGAACCTTACCTCAGAGTGAAATCACACCCCCTACAACTCAGGCAATCAAGCCCTACCTCAGCCCTAATCACCAAGCCTACTGCTCAGAGAAATTAATATTCTACCTAAGGCTTTTAGCCCTACCACAACCTTTATAATTATAGGCTTATAACTCAGAGATTTACATCTCTTACACTCAGATCTAAAATTAGATCTTATAGAGAATTGAATAAAGAATTACTTCCTTCCTACACCCAGATAGAGAGAGAAAGAGGGGTGAGGAAATCTTGATCAATTCCTGATTAATCTACTTTATTTAGACCACTGCTGCAATGAATCAAATTCAACCTTCCTTAGCTTATTCAAAGCTTCTTGAAAGAGCAGGTTGAATCTTCTTGGGAAGTTGATGTAGACTCAGCTTTTATCTTCTTGCAGGCTTAATCTTGTAAACTTAGATATATTTAAAGTGATGTTGTCTCCTTCTCTGATTTAGAATAAGCACCTTCTTGCTGTATAGAATTCTGTTAATTATTCTTGGAGTAAACCTCCTTCTTCTTCACTTCCCTCTAATTTTTCTCTTTGTTTCAATGTCTCTCACTTTTCTCTGATAGCTCTACTCTATTTATAAATCACATCAGAGGTAACCGGCTGATCTGATAGTTGATTAACATCTGACAGTTCTGACATGTTTAACTGGCTTAGACAAATCTGGCAGCTGTCAAGTCTTTAGTCTTGAGATCTGGCACTTAGAGTTATTTAACTCAGCTGAATGTGTCGAGACATAAGGATAGTATGAGTCGATACCGATAAAGTATATGTCGACATATTTTCCCGGGTGTCGACACACTTCCTTTGGTGTTGTCAACAAACTTCAAAAACAGTCGACACAGTATTTATAGAATGTGTCGACACAACTCCTTTGACATTGTCGACACTCTTCAGAAACTGTCGGCATAACTCATCATTCAGTCTCTACACTACCTTTGTAGAATGTGTCGTCATACTTCTTTGACATTGTTGATACTCTTCAGAAACTGTCGACACTACTCATCATTCTATCTCTACACTGCCTTTGTAGAATGTGTCGACATACTTCTTTGACATTGTCATCACTCTTCAGAAACTGTCGACACAACTGATGTAGACCCAACTTATGTATGTCAACACAGGTCCTATGTGTCGAAATAGTTGATGTAGACATAAACTCTTTATATGACACAAGTCCTGTGTGTCAACACAGCTGTTGTAGACTTAAACTCTTTATGTCGACACAAGTACTGTGTGTCGATATAGCTATTACAGACTTAAACTCTTTATGTCGACACAAGTCCTGTGTGTCGACACAACTATTGTATACTTAAACTCTTTATGTCGACACAAGTCCTGTGTGTCGACACAGCTGTTGTAGACTAAAACTCTTTATGTCGACACAAGTCATGTGTGTTGACACAACTTTGCTTCTAGTCTCGACATTGCTTCCTCAAATATGCCGACACATTATTAATGTCTCGACACTTTTGTACTTAGAATATTTTTTTCATTCTTCTACACGCACAAATAAACTTAATACACCATCAAATACAACCTGATGAATATTATTGAGTCAGGTGAGGCTTCTCCAAATCAGGTACATAATTTCCAATGTACTCAACAATCTCCACCTATTTGGAGAAGTCATAACCCATAGTCAATGATATACACCAATATAACAAAAAATAAGCATGATGTATTTAGCAATTTCAAATTTATTCAAGAGCAGATCTGGCATATTACACACAAATATTCAAAATGAAATATCATAAGAAAACTATGCAACTCAGAAACATAGGTATATAAACTGTTGACAATCAAAAATTTCTTTATCATATAAGCAAAATTGGATTACAATGTCAATGTTTTTCAAAAGAATAACAAAAGATCTACATAGTTCTCCTAGAACCTAGTCAGTCTAAAATTAGGGTTGATCTGGTTCCCTGATTACAATCCCTTTTCCTTACTGAACAGTAGCTTTGACTTCAGCTTCAGCATCAGTAACCGGCTTCTTCCCCTTGATGTCTTTGACCTTAAGTTGAGCTTCTTTCAGCTTTTGCTTCTCAAAGTAATGGAATGGTTTAGAGAAATACTTGCAAGGCTCTATGGAGTTTGCAGGAATTCTACCATCTTTCAAGTCCTTCCTGAATTTGAAGATTGTTTCTTGTTGTGCAAGATACTTATCCCATTCCTGTTTGGAGTACCACTTGCCCCTGTCATACTGATTTTCAGCCACTTCATTTCATGCGGTTAAGATGATGCTTCTAGAGGTTGGAATCCATTTCTCAAAGTCAGGCCTAGCCTCAGCCTGTTCTCTAAATCTCTTTTGGATATTTGGGCCTCTTGCTCTTTAATTAAAACTGGATCAGGCATTTCTACTTCTTCAGAAATTAAAGGCACTTTATCAAGTGGAGGGTTGTATATATCCTGGACTGCCTGATGAATTTCTTCACACTCAGGAGGGGGATATATGACTTGAGCCACTTCAGGTTGCGTCTCCTCCAAGATTGCATGTTGGTATCCAGATTCAGTAGTGTTATTGTCATCACATAAGGGTAGATATCCCAAGGTAGCTCTTATAGTATTGGATACCCATTTAACATGATTAGATCTAGCTTAGACAAGCACTATCTCCCCCTTTATGACTTCTCTGGCAATATAGTCTCTGAGGTCATTTTTTTGAAATCTTATTTGATCTACCACATGATAATTTCCAGTAGTATAACATTCTTTGAACTTTTCATTTGATTTGAAATGGTAGTCTCAGAATTCTTTATGGAAGTATTGACATCTATCAAATCTTATTTTATTTGAGATGATATTGTAGTTTCTTAGGTATCCATATGTGCTTGTATGGCAGTGGTCTGTTCAGTAAATTTTGTCAAATTGATTGAATGTGTGTCAAGCAAGTTGGCATTCAGTCGTTTTTGATTTTCTAGCACACACCCTTACTGAATAGCAAGTTCATCTACCTGAGTTTTTAGTCCTTCCTGCTGCTTGACAATAAATACCACAACATTACCTCCCTTATGGAAGTAGTCTATCATCTCCTTCTTGAGCAAATTTACTTCAAATATTATTGATTTGATGTCCTGTGTCAGATTAAGTTGGAGTTCCTTATGGGTTCATCCACATATTTTTCAAGTGCATGCCTTTATTCATCAAGTTTTTCTTACAGTTTCACTAGTAGTGAACTGAAGTCTACTTCTAGAGGAGAAGATGTCTTCCCATGCTTTAATTCCTTCTTGTAGCCTGAACTCTTCTTCCTTAGCTCTATTATTTTCCTTTTCTTAAGTACTAAGGCTTCTTCCTCATTTTCAGAATCCGATGATATCTCTAGTTCCACTGTTGTGCCTAGAACATCTATCTCTAGTCTTGGGGCTATGTCTGGCATCTCCACCTCAACCCTTGCAGAAGTCTGTATTTCAGCAGAAATTTCTTCCTTTTGTATTTTTTCTTGCTCCCCCTGGAAGTCAGTCTCTAATTCTTGAATTACTTCAGTCTCAGGAGCCTGAGGTTGCTCTGATTCCAGCAAATTAGGAATATGCACATCCTGTTCCTCTATTCCAGAAGGTTCAGTAGCTGTGTTGATCTCCTGAACTGCTAACAGTGAGGTTTATAGTCTCACTATCTAATTCAACAACATTGTTATCTTCCCCTGGGATTGATAACTCTTGATGATCTGTTTGGTTCACAGTCTCTTCCTAGACTTGGGTTTTTGTTCCAGGTGTGAGAAATGGTGACTTCCGGGGTAATTCAGTATTATCTTCATCAGAACTGAATTCAACCCTTTCTTCTGAATCACTAGAGGACTCCTCACCTGTTGGAACACCCTATTACTATTTGGACCAGGATGACTATATTTCTATAGGGATTGTGTGCTGTGACCTCCATGTTGTTATAAAGGTCACATAGGCAAGTTAGAGTAGTCTTCAGCTCGACGCATAGTCGACTTCAGCTCGACGCAGAGTCGATCTCAGCTCGACGCAGAGTCGACCTCTGCTCGACGCAGAGTCGACCTCAACTCGACGCAGAGTCGACCTCAGCTCGACGTGGAGTCGACCTCAGCTCGACGTTCCGTCGAACCCAGTTCTGCTTACAGAAAACACTCTCTGGCCAACATGTGTCGTGCTCAGATCGACGTTTTTCTGTGAGCTCGACGCCTTCCAGACTTCCGACGATTTTGGATAGGAATTCAAATTCCTTCTGACAGACAATTAATGCTGAAGATTTATTGGCCGTTACAGCATATCTGGTGCATGGCTCAAGGAATTTTCTAAGGAATGTCTGCCTGTCATTTCCCTTGAGGCATGAACAGTTAAGGAAAGAAATTAATGCTGTCTTCCAATGGCTATCAAAGAAAAAGGAAGAAGAAGACTCATTTATTCATTCATTTTTTAAAAACAAGAACAGCATACAGAATACAGAATAATAATACAGGACTTCAGTTGCTCTCTGTGACATTGTGTTGAAAAGCTAACTCACAGAAAATCTGATTGCTTCAGACACCTCCATCCAACTCTCTTGGATCATCCTTTGCTGGAGCAAATCAGATCTTTGAAGACCTGTCACCCTTGTGCAGAGCTCTCCTTCCTGAACCTCATCTTGATCTCAGGGGGAGCTTTGACAACATCTTCAGATCCACTTCTGCTTCTCTTTGCTTGTTGAATAGAGAAGACAACATCATCTCCTTTTCTTTTTCTTTCTGTACAGGGTTTTAACTCCCTTCAAAAGTTACTTTTGGTTTTGCTGAAACCTGGTCAAAATCAGCTCTGTTGGTTTGTGAGAACCTGATCAAAAACTCTCTGGTGCTCAAGACACCTGATCAACTCATCTTGAAGTGGATTCCTATCAAGGGTGATAGAAGAGTGGATGTACCCAGATTTGGGGAACAACTATAGCTCCTTGTGTCGTCTGGATTGCTTATGCTCCTTGTGTTTTGCTTTGTGCTGTGAATACCTTTTTACTCTGATTATTTACTCTAGCACCTTACACTAAGTAAATTCAAACCTTCTCTACACACAAGTTTTTATTTGGAAAATTATTGTAAATAACTCTATTCACCCCCCTCTAGAGTTAGGAGTGATCTTATCCTGCACTTTCATCACCTTGCACTGTATCTTCATTTGACTTTGGGACTTGTTTTGACTTTTTCTTTGGTGAAGGATCTTCTTTGGATAATACTGTGTCCCATCTAGATAGGATTCTCATATCCATTCTCCTCATGTGATTAATCTTTGAGCCAACATTTTGGTTTAGTACCTCAGGTATGTTGGCAGCTAGATACACACTCAGTATTCTACCTAGGTTAGGCTTCTTAATGATTTCTTTAATCTTATTGAAGATAACAGTACTCCAGTCAGTCTTTACCTTGAAGATGATTCTGGTCATTAGGATGAACATGTAAGAGGAAACCCTATAATACACCCCAGTTTTGCAAAGGACTACTATCCCAACAACTTCTGACAGAAACTTCCCCTTGGAGTTCATCCCTTCCCTAGTCATGGATGATCAAATGTTTGTGGTTGAGGTCAGCCCACACCATTTGAGGGTTTCTGCAGTCAGTGTAGAATCAATCTCCATTTCTTCTTGAATCATTGGTAGTTGAAGGGATTTGCTCAGATTTTTGGAAGTTATTTTTACTGTTTTTCCATGAACATTTGATTTAATCTTGTTCTCCTTCGAATTCATTGTAGCGTTGGAATAGAATTCTAAAACTTCTTTCATCCATATCCTTGTTGGTTCTGAAACTAAATAATCCAGTGCTGCTTCCTGGATTAGGTCCACGACCACCTTAATATCTGGTTCTGCATCATTGAAAGCACCCCGAACAAGCTCATAACCTTCGTTAATGTTATTGTCCGTCTTGGGTGCCATTGGAGATGAGAGAAGTGGAAGTTGAAGAGAGGGAAGAAGAATTTATTTATCGACACTAATGGTTTAGTCTCGAAATTTTAGAGAGCATAGTCGACAAGGTCTCGCTTCCTCCTATTTATACTTTTCTAAATAGGGTAGGTCAAAAGGTGGGCTGAAATTAGAGTTTTGTATGTCGACACAAATTTGTTTGTGTCGACACTGTCTGCTAAAGTGTCGACTAAGGGTTTAGAGTCTTGACAACTTGATGTGTCGACACCAATTTCTGTGTGTCGACACAAACTTCTAAAGACTCGATAGAGGGTTTAGTGTCTCGACAACTCTTTGTGTCGACACACTCAGAATCTATGTGTCGACACCTGCGTCTGTATGTCGACACACTACACTTCTTTGTGTCGACACCAGTTTCTGTGTGTCGACACAGACTACTAAGGACTCGACACATATAACTTGTGTTGTCACTTAGTCATATATTGAGAAGAAAATTTCCTTTAATCTATCATCTCAATCTAGGTTCAACATACCTAATTCAATTTTAAAATAGTTGAATTTACTTTCGTCTAAAGGTTTAGTTAATATGTCAGCTACTTGATTGTTAGTAGAAACAAATTCTAGACTTATGTCCCCTTTCTCAACATGTTCTCTAATAAAATGATATCTAATTTCAATGTGCTTTGTTCTGCTATATGAAATAGGGTTTCTAGCAATTGATATAGTACTAGTTGAATCAATATATAAAGGAGTTTTACTTATCTTGATGTCATAATCATCAAGTTGATGTTATATCCAAAGAAATTGGGTACAGTAGCTTCCAGCTGCTATGTATTCTGGCTCCACTGTGGATATTGCAACACTTGTCTGCTTTTTGCTGCTTCATGACACCAATCTTCCACCTAGAAATTGGCATGTAATAGTGGTACTTTTCTTGTCTTCCTTGCAGCCTGCAATGTCTGCATTTGAAAAACCTGTTAGCAGAAAATCTCCATTCTTAGGGTACCATAGACCAAGATCTGGTGTCCCCTTAAGATATCTGAAAATTCTCTTTGCAGCAGAATAATGAGACTCTTTAGGGCATGCATGGTATCTAGCACAGACACATGTATCATACATGATGTCAGGTCTACTTGCAGTCAAGTATAGTAAGGAGCCAATTATCCCTCTATACAAAGATTCATCAACAGGTTTCCCTGCCTCATCTTTGCCTATAGGCATACTTGATCCTATTGGAGTTTTTATAGTGGAGGCAGTGTCTATGCCATATTTTTTTAATTAACTCCTAGGTGAACTTAGACTGAGACATGAAAAGTCCATCATCAGTCTGTCTTACTTGGAGTCACAAGAAGAATTTTAGCTCACCCATGCTATTCATCTCAAACTTCTCTTGCATTAGTTTGGCAAACTTCTTGTAAAGGTTGTTCTCAGTAAACCCAAAGATTATGTCATCAACATAAATCTGGACTAGGATGATCTTGCCCTTTGATTCCCTTAGGAATAGGAACTTGTCTATTTTCCCCCCATAAGAATTTATTCTCAATGAGAAATGTAGACAGTCTAATACCATGCTCTAGGGGCTTGTTTTAACAAATATAGAGCTTTCCTAAGACTGTAAACAAGATCAGGAAAGTGTGGATCTACAAAACCTGATGGCTGATCCACATTTACTTCCTCCTTTAGATCTCCATTCAGGAATGCTGACTTAACATCCATCTAGAAGACCTTGAATCCTCTATGGGTTGCATAGGCAAGGAATAGTCTTATTGCTTCCAGCCTTGCTACTGGGGCAAAGGTCTGATCAAAGTCTATTCCTTCTTCCTGTCTGTAGCCTTTTGCCACCAAACTGTTTTGTTCTTGATAATAATGCCATTTTCATCTAGCTTATTCCTGTAGATCCACTTAGTCCCTATGACATTATGTACCTTAGGTCTGGGGACCAGTTTCTAGAGCTTGCATCTCTTGAATTGGTTCTGCTCTTCCTGTATAGCACCAATCCAGTGTGAGTCTTGGATAGCCTCTTCAAACCTCTTTGGTTCTATATGAGATAGGAAGCTTGAACATAGAGCTGAGTTCAAGCTCTTGCTTCTAGTCATCACACCATGACATACATCACCAATGATTTGGTGAGGTGGATGATCTCTTAAATGTATTATAGCTAGTGGAAATCTTTGTTCAGCTTGGTGTTCTTCATTTCCTTTAGCTTGTTGATCCTCAATATCTTCAGCTGATTGTTCTTCATTCTCATCTTGTAAGTTTTGAGCTCCCCCTGAATAACATCCATCATCTTCAATCTCTTGGCTTGCTTGTTTATCTTCCCTGATGGTCAGATTTTTGAAATTATCTTTTATACCTGCAAAACTTGAAGTACTTGGCAATTCACAGTTAATTAACATAGACTCATCAAAGAATACATGCACTGATTCTTCTACAACTTGTGTAGTCAAGTTATAGATCCTATATGCTCTACTATTATTGTTTTACCTAACAAATATCCCTTCTTAGAACTTGAAAACAAACTTAGTCAAATAATACTTACCATTATTTAGTACATAACACTTGCTACCAAAAATCCTTAAATAGGATAAGTTTGATTTTCTGCCTTTCATAATCTCAAAGGGAGTCTTTTTGTGGCTTTTGATTATGGAAGCTCTATTAAGGGAATGACAAGCAGTATTTATTGCATCTGCCCAAAAATATTCTTGGAGCAAAGTGTCATTTAACAAGGTCTTACCTGCCTTAATTAGAGTTCTATTCTTCCTCTCAGCAATTCCATTTTGCTGTGAAGTTTTGGGTGAGGAGAATTCTTGATGAATCCCAAGCCCTTCACAGAACTTTGTCATGCATTCAGACTGAAACTCAGTCCCATGATCACTTCTGATATTGACCACAGTATAGTTAAATTCATTCTGAATTTGCTTCATAAAAGACTGAAAGATATCTGGGGTTTCATATTTTCTCCTTATGAAGAATACCCAAGCAAAACTGGAAAAATCATCAACTACCACAAGGGTATAGACTTTCCTACCTAGACTATGAACTGATATTGGACTAAATAGATCCATATGCAGGTGGTATAAATACCTCACTGAGTCTTTGTTATCAAGACTTTGGAAGGAAGAACTGGTCTGTTTGCCCTTTTGACAAGCTGAGCAGATTCCCTCCTTAATGTACTTAACCTTAGGGCCATTTCTTACTAACTCTTCACTAAAGAGTTTGCATATAGTCTTGTAGTTTAGGTGAGCCAGCCTCTTGTGCCATCAGACATAATGAGAAGCTTTCTCATCTACAACTAGGCGTATAGGATATTCCTCACTCTCACATTCAAAGTATAGAAAGTAAACATTTCCTCTCCTAGTGCCATATAATATAACCCCCTGTTCACTTGTCCTTCTGACTTGATACTCATCCTTGAGGAAAGAAATGTCATAGCCCAAATCACATAGTTGACTTATGCTTAGAAGGTTATGTTTCAGACCTTTCACATAAGCTATTTGTGTGATAGTTACTATGCCATTAGTTATCTTACCAAAACCTTTAGTTACCCCTTTTTTTGAGCCCCTAAAGGTAACTTTGGGACCATTCTCAATAGGAGTGAATTCTTTTAGCATGCTTCTTATTCCAGTCATATGTCTGGAACATCCACTGTCCAAGTACCATGTATGGATATGGCCACTTGGACTAACCTGCAACAAATAAATTATCTAACCTTAGGACCCCAATTTTTAGTGGAACCTAGGTGCAAGTTAGATCTAAACTGAACATGCCTACTTTCAGTTCTTCTGACAGATAGGCCACCATTACTTCTCTGGGCACTCTTATTGTGCCAGCAATCAATGGCATAGTGGCCCACTTTGCCACAGTACCAGCACTCATGTACATTGTACCTTCTTTTAAGAACTGGCTTAACAACAATGTTGTTTGTTGCACTTAAACCAGCTGGTATATCAGCTCTTTTCTTATGTATTTCAGCCAAGTCAAGCTTAGGGATTTGTCTTGCAGTAGAAGTACTCGGAACATCTTGTTCCCTTCCAACAGTTGCCCTCTTTTCAGAATACATACTCTTGATAGCTTCAGATATTTCTAAGCCTGCTTTGCTGCCAGAAATTCCCTTAGCTTGATAATAGACAGGCAGACTTTGTGTGTTAGATGCTACCTTATCCTTGAGTGTTGGGGTTGGTGCTCCAAACATAAATGGTCCATTATGGACCATTTGGGTTTTCTCATGGGCTGCACAATATATATTTGCACCCTTGCCTTACTTATAGTGATCATAAATACTATGTTGATCATACATGTTAGAAGGTAGAACCACTTTTTAATAGGAATTGGAGGTATTGAAGCAAGTGGCTGAGCTTGAGCTTTGCTTTTCTATTGGAATTTTCAACTCTTGTTCTTCCTTTGAACCCTAATCCCCCATTACCCTTTTGAGAAGAGGAGGATTCAATCAAAGGTAACATAGAACTAGGTTTTGAGAACTTGGTCACCAGCTCCCTCTTCTTTTGGAGTCTACTTTCAAGATTCTTAATATGGTTATTCTTGAAAGTAATGGTACTCATCTGTATAAAAGTTATATTTTTTTAACTTACTAATCTCCTATTACTTCAGATTCAACACTTTTGTTGAGTCTAAGGCAGCCAATTTTAGATTGACATTTTCCTTTGCCAATTTTTTTTGCTAGGAGCCTGCTTTCCTTAAAGGCTTGCAGGAGCTCTCCATAATCATCAATCAGTTGATTGATGTCTCCTTCAGATTCAGTGTCACCTTCTTCTCTTGATGAAACTGCTTCTGATTCTAGGCTAGTAACATAATCTGATACTGAAGGTGAAGATTGTACCTTACTAGGACCAGCCTGCTTCTGGTTGTATCCATCTTCAGCTATGGCCATCAGCCCAATCCATTAGCTATCTTCTGCTTGATTGATGTCGTCTAGCAACTGCAATAATTCTGTTTCTACAAAATCTTCCTCAGTTGAGAACAGCCCAATGTAGGCCTAAGATTCCTCTTCATTTTTTGACTATGATGAAGAAGAATCAGTTCAGCTTTTCTTCTTCTTGGCCACAAAGGATTTCTCCTTCTTTCCTTTATATTGTTGTTTCTTTTTCTCACCAGACTCCTTTCTTTTGATTGGACAGTCAGCTATAACATGTCTTGACTTGCTGCAATAATAATAAATAATTTTAGTAGAAGTTAGTTTACCAGGTTTAGAGTCATACCTTTGGAGTAAGAAGAAGAGGACGGCCTTCTCCTCCAGTTCTTTTTCTTTAGGAACCTCTGAAATTGCCTAGAAAAGACAGCAAGATCCTCATTAGAGTTATGTCCTTCTGATGTGCTAGTGTCTGAACTTTCTGAATCAGTATCAACAACTTTTCTGGGAGGAGAAGGAGTCTTTCTCCTGCCATTCTTTATAGCTTCAACTTTGAAAGCCACAAACTTATCTTTACCATAAGACATGCTGCTCTTTTCCTCTTTGAAAGGAGGGGTTAGATCTGATTACTCTAGAGGGGGGGGGGGGGGATGGGGTGAATAGAGTATTAAAAACTTAGGCTCTTTTAAATTTTTATATCAGAGTAGATTATAGTGATACCATATATTAGTAAATAAGAAAGGAACTAAGCTAACTATTCCAGCATTCACAGAACACAGTAAATAGCAAAACAAAATAGAAAAGCACATCAACCAGATGACACAAGAATTTTATAGTGGTTCCCCTAAACTTGGGTACTTCCACTCTTTTACCACCCTTGGTAGGAATCCACTAATAGGTTTTGATCAGGTGACTGCCACCACAAGATCTGATTCAGATAGATCAGGAAACCCTTCAGGCTTTTGATCAGGTTCCCAAAAACCAACTTCAAGTCTTTTGGAGGGAGACTTGTCAACCAAGCTAACTTTTGAAGGGAGTTATAACCCTGTACAATGAGGTGGAAAGAGTTTGATGTCAGTCTTCTCTTTTCTCAAATAAAACTGAGAAGACTACATGGATTCCTGTGTTGTCAAAGCTCCCCCTAAGAAGTTGAATGCTTCAGGAAGAAAAGCTTTGCTTGAGGGTGAGTAGGTCTTCAGCTTAATCTGCCAAAGTTCTGGAAATCCAGTGACTGATGTTGAAAGAGATGTCTCTATGGATTTCTGGAACAGTTGTTGAAGAAGACTCTTGATCTTGATGTATTATTCTTCTTCAACTAGAGTACTGGCAGAAAATGAGAAAGCGTTGAGAGAGAATGAGAAAGCGTCGACTGCTAGTAATTTCTAATTGTTCTCTGTCAATGCTTCTCTTTTCTTCTGTATGTCCGTCTCTCTCGATTTCTCTAACTATTCCGTCTCGAAAAGGAGAGAATCACTTTTATTCTTCTGCCAAGAATTCTCTTTTGAATTTTGAATACATTCCATAAATTCTAGCTGGTCTGGAGAATAGAAAATACGGTTGGAATAAAAGCATTAATGAGTTTCCCAACTGTCCTTAATAAAATAAGCAAGTAAATATTCTGATGAATACCATATTTAATGCAACCAAGTAATGGCTATATTCAAAAGAATATTTACATTAAATATTCAGAATAATACTACAAATAATAAACAAAACAAGGAACAGAACAGGGAATAACTCATTCTGGAGTCTGAACAGAAGGCGTCGAGTGCTGAATAGAAAGCGTCAAGTGGTCAACAGAAAGCGTCGAGTGCTCAACAGAAAGTGTCGAGCTGAGATACAAGATCGTCGATCTGAGCTCTGCGAACTGCTAACTGAGATAACCTTTCCAATTCTGCACTCTGAGTTTGTAGAGCTGAGATTCTGTCCTGAAGAAAACAAAACTTCGACTTGAGCTCTAACATTATCAAGCTGAGCTCAGAGAAAAATAACTCTGAGTTCATCGATCTGAGATCGACGATCGTCAAGCAGAGTTCAAAGAATTTCGAACTGATCACTATCTTCTAAAAACTGCTAACTATGGGTCTCTGAAGTCCAATGCTGACTTGTCCAAGGAGGTAGCACAACTCAGGACTCAACCTAAATTCTAGGACTACTAACCATGACCCTGGCTATACAATGTAGGGTCAGACTCAGCATAAGTTAGTAAACCTAGCCAAAATCCAACTAGGGATCCAACAATATTCCCCTATTTGGGTGAGGTCACTAACATAGAAATAAAACAAAACTATCATAAAGCAATAAGAAAATATATCTGACAGAAAAAAAAAATATTCAGCAGATATTTATAAGAACTTTCTTCAAGATATATACATAAAATAAAGTTCAAAATACAATAAAAACAATACTTATTTCATTTCTTCTTTTTGGCTTTGTCTGCATCTGATCTTTCACCAGGCTTTTTGAAAATGATTTCCTTGTTAGGATTGGCTGCTTCTTTCTTTGACATATACAAATCATATGCTCCAATCACAGTTAGGGATGAAGTTCTAGGCACAACAGCCTCTGGGTGTAATTTCATATAGTCATCAATATTTAAAAGTTTGTTAGCTTTATCATACCTTTTTAATTCTTCTCTTTTGTAAGATGACATGGTTGAAAAATGAGAGACATCCTTTCCTTTAGCTTTTGCCTTGTTAATTTGAGAAATTCCTATCAGTTCATGATGTTTGGCCATTTTGGCATAGGTCTCCTATTCAGGATCAACAAAAGGAATTGGAGGAGACTCTGAACTTTTAGGACTAGATTCCTGCATTTGTTCTTCAATAGGAACTTTCTTAGAAGAGTTTGAAGGAGGTTTGCTTGAAGAGGATGACTGATGACTGCTTGTCCTGGGCTGTCTTTGGTAAGTCCTTGTGACAGAACCTGGTTTCTGAGATATGTTGCCTAAAGTGCCTGTAGAGGGAGGAGGAGGAGGGTCCTTCCTGAAGTGTCTTGGAGGAGACCTGTACCTTCTCCTTTTCTTTCTTTCTTTCTTCTCATTCTTTGACAACCATATCCATTGTGGCATCCTAGGATAAGGGGTAATTTTCTGAAGGATATAGTATGGGGTGTCATTATGGGGATTAAGCTTTGGGACAGCCTTGGGTGGAGCTTTCCTTTTCTTAGATAACTTCTTTCTATTGTTGTCAGAATTTGAATCTTCATCCTGATCATCATCAGAAGATACTTAAGGATTATCATACATATCATCAATCTCAACAATAACTTCTTTAAGAACTTCTTTTTGAGCTAGAGGAGGGATAATTGAAGGAAGAATTTCTGGAGGTGGGATATCTGTTTCCTGATCGATTTCCTCAACAAATATTTCATCCATGTCAAGTAGTGGAGAGGTGGAGAAAACAAAGGTGGGAGGAGAAAGAGACTTGGGCTCAGAAAGATCATCCTCAACCACCTGAATAAGCTCAGCCTCTGGAACTAAATCAAGTTCTGGCTCAGGAGCTTCAAAACTATTCTAAATTTACTGTAGGATCTCTGAACTAATTTGAGCTGAATAGCAGACAATATCTGTACACAACTGAAAAGAAACAAAGGGAAGACAGTCTCTATATAATAGATCAAAAGAATTGAGAACTGAAGTCAGTTCAAAATCTGGAGAAATAAAGCAATCTCCATAAAGAATGTCCAAGGGTTCTTCTGCATCAGTTTCCAAAAATTAAATGAACTCTGCATCAGTAACTTTTGCATTAGGAACTTCTGTATCAAGAATATCAGTATCTACATTTTCAACTGTTGCTGCAAAATCTACAACTGCTGCTGCTGGAACTACAACTGCTGCTGCAAGATCTTCAACTGCTGCTGCTACTGCTGGAGCAACTTCTTTATTGAGTATCTCCCTCTGCCTGGTTTCAGAGGCTACTAGAGTCAAGCCCCTGATAGAAGAAGATGGGACAGGGAAGGCAGTAAGTTGAGCAGCAAGGGTTGAGATGGAGGAAGCAAATGGTGAGATGGCCTCTGCTATTAGCTATTTCAGAAGGGGTGTGATGGATTCCAAGATGGAGAAGATGGAGGGTGAAGGGAATGTTAAGAATTCTGGTGGGGTTTGGGTAGAGATGGATGGATTGATAGTGGAGGAAGATGAAGGATGACTTTCTGTCATTAGTTCATTTGAGGGGGATAAGGAATTGCTTGGGGAGGAAAGCAGATTGAAAGATGGTAGGGTAGTAAGATTTTGGAGTGGAGGGATGTCTGCAAGATGAGATGGAAGGGGGGAAAGAGATGGAGTATCAGAATCTTGAGAGAGATGCTGTTTTGGAGATTATTGATGTTATTGTTGCACTGGGGATGAGATATGAGATTGAGGAGGGGTAGGTTGATGTACTGGTGAAGAAGGGTGGATGGGGCTAGCAGGAGGTGCAGTAGTAGGTTGAGGTTGAGGTTGTGGTTCTGGGGCTTGAGAAGGTTGTTGAGAAGGTGTTGATGGAGTTTCATCAAGAGGAGGAGGAGGAGGGATGGAACTTGCTTCTGTAGGGTGGGGAGTGGCTGGTACTGCTCTAGTACTCTCAGAAGTTTTCGAGGAGGAAGCCCTAGAAGGCTTTGGGATACTCCTCTCCCACCTGCCAAACAAGGCGCAGGTTAGCCTCTTAGAGGAGTTAAAGAATATGGTCCGGGTGACCAGGGATTCAGCTGCCTTGGCATGAAGGAAGATTTCAAGAATCCTTCCAAAATACACTTCTTTCTTGTTATTTTTCTTCTTAATCAAATTAATCAAGATTTTAGCCCAATTAATGGCTTTCTTATTTACCACAGTCCTCATTACTAAGAATTGTTGTCTGGTGATGTGATCATGGGTTATATGTTTGCCCAGCAAAACTTTACCGACTATATTTGCAAGAAACTTATAGCCTGTAGATAGGTGCTTCTTCAGCAACTTGTTTGGGTTATCTCCACTGTGACACATTAACATCAACATATCATCATATTCAGAAGATTCAAGTCCATATCTTCTTCCCCATTAACAAGTCCAAAAATTTCAATAATAACATCTAGGGTTAAAGAAACGGCGTTACCCGAGATAGTTCCAATCATCGTGTCAGCATCTGGAGTAGATGAGGTATAGACCCATTCTCTTATTTCAGTGGCCGCAATCCTCATTCTGGTGGTCATTAGGTAATACAACTTGAGTTCTCCAAATAGCTGCAGAATATCTATGAAAATCTGGTCTGATTGTTGGAAAGAATCGAAGTCGATATCAAATCCCATATCGAATTTCATGCCAGAAAGAGCTCCGACTGGAATCGCCATTAGTCTCCTGCAACAAGAAAGCAAAAAGATCAAGTGCAAGGGAACAGAAAGCTTGGGATGGAGGTCGAAGAAAACCTAGTTATAAGGTTTTGTCAAAATATGAAACGACAAACTTCATCCTGCGAAACAAGAGAAATCTTCGATCTGAGGTAGATGAAATATTTTATTGTCAAAAGAGTTCTTTGATCTCAGCCAAAAGAAGGGGAAAACTTTTCGTCGAACTCAGGTTGTCGAAAACTTTTCTGAAGCCAGATTGTCAAACTCTGGTCGATGAAAAATTACTTCCACAGACAGTTCATCGATCTCAGGTCGATGAAATATCACAAGGACTTTCCTTAGTTCGTCGAGCTCCATTCGACGAATTTTGGCAAATTCTTCGACCACAGACAGAAAGTTAAATTAGAGTATCACCATTTATCATGCCTAGCTGAGTCATAAAGGATAGATGTTTCTTCTCATCCAAGGGTTTGGTGAAGATATCTTCCCTTTGCAATTAAGTGGGATGAAGGTAATATCAATTTTCTTCCAGTCTACACATTCTCTAATGAAATGATGTCTAACATCTATATGCTTAGTCCTAGAATGATGTACTAGATTCTGTGTTATAGATATAGCACTGTTACTATCACAAAATAAAGTTGAATTATTTAAGTTGTAACCATAATCCAGGAGTTGATTTTGTATCCATAACATCTGTGAACAATATCTGCCAGCTACTATGTGCTCAGCTTCTGCTGTTCAAGTAGACATAGATGTCTGCTTTTTACAAAACCAGGAGACATTTTTAGCACCAAGGAACTGGCATGTTCCTGATGTGCTTTTCCTGTCCACTCTACATCTAGCAAAATCAGCATCTAAGTATCCAGTTAGCTCAAATTCTGATTCAGTTGGATACCAGAGTCCTAGATTTGGGAAATTCTTTATATATCTCAAAATACTTTTTAATAAAATTATATGGGATTCTTTAGGGTTCACCTGGAACCTAGTACAAAGACATGTAGAGAATATGATGTCTGGTCTACTTGTTGTGAGGTATAGAAGGGATCCAACAATGGCCCTATACAATTTATGATCAACGGGTTTCCCTTGTTCATCAGAATCAACCACAACATTTGCAGCCATAGGTGTTTTCTTTGCTGAGGCATCAGTCATCCCAAACCTTTTGATCAGCTCTTTAACATACTTAGATTGAGATAGGAAAATGCCATCAGGTGTCTGCTTCACTTGGAGACCAAGGAAGTAGGAGAGCTCACCCATACTGCTCATCTCAAACTTAGAATGCATAAGGTTGGAAAACCTCTTACATAGTTTGGGATCTGTAGAACCAAAAATTATATCATCTACATATATTTGTACTAACAGTATTTTATCATGATGATGCTTAATAAATAAAGTCCTATCTACCATGCCTCTAGAAAACTTATGCTCTAAAAGAAAGCTTGCTAAGGTTTTATACCAAGCTCTTGGATCTTGCTTTAGACCATAGAGAGCTTTATGCAGTCTAAAAACATAAGAGGGATGAGATGAAGAGATAAAACCTAGAGGATGTTCAACATAAACTTCTTCTTTCAGTTCTCCATTCAGAAAAGCACTCTTAAAATCCATCTAGTAGACTTTGAATTTCTTGAAAGCATCATAAGCAAGGAATATCCTGATTATTTCTAACCTTGCAATACGAGCAAAGGTTTGATCATAATCAATACCTTCCTCTTGTCTATAGCCTCGAGCAACTAGCCTTGCTTTATTCCTTATGATTTATCCATGAGCATCTAGCTTATTCCTGAAAACTCACTTAGTTCTAATGACTGGGTAGTTTTTGGGTCTTGAAACTAAGTCCCAAACTCTGCATCTCTCAAACTGATTGAGCTCCTCTTGTATAACAATAATCCAATGTGGATCTTGCTCTGCATTTTTAATGGATTGGGGCTTAATTTAAGAAATAAAGAAGGCATGCATCATGTCCTGGTGGAGTTGATGCCTTGTCTGCAAACCAGCTGTTATGTCTCCAATCACTTGAGATATGGGGTGATCTCTAAGTGCGACAAGTTCAGTTGGTGGAGTTGGTTGAGCAACAACTTGGGGAATTAATTCCTCTGGTGGAATTGGAGTAGTTGTTGTTGGTTCAACATACATGTCAGCTTCTTAATCATCACTTTCTTCAGTATCATGTGGAGGAGAGTGAGTATCAGCCTCTTTTATCAGGGTCAACTCATTCAGCCTTTCACATATGTTAGGTACCTGCAAGGAATTGCTGGTAGAAGCTTGTTTCTCCTTGTTAAACATATTAGTCTCATCAAAAGAAACATGAATGGATTCTTTTATTTTTAAGGTTGACTTATTATAAACCCTATAAGCCTTGCTTACTTGGGAATATCCAAGAAAAATTCTCATTTCAGACTTGGCTTCAAACTTTCTAAGATATTTCTTATTGTTATTGTGAATGTAACATAGACAGCCAAATTTTTTTAAATAATCTACTTTAGGTTTCTTCCCTTTAAGTAACTCATAAGGAGTCTTATTCTTAAGCTTGTGTATAAGACTTCTGTTCAGTACATAATTTGCCGTGCTTACAGCCTCTGCCCAAAAGGATAGGGGAAAATAAGCATCTACAAGTAATGTTCTTGCTGATTCAATCAGTGTTCTATTCTTCCTTTCAGCAACCCCATTTTGTTGTGGTGTCTAGGAGATGAGAAGCATTCTCTGATGCCTTCCTTCCTACAGAACTCTTGCATAAGAAGAGACTCAAACTCAGTACCATGATCACTTCTAATCAATGCAACTGGAGTAGAGTACTCAATCTATATGTTCTTGAGAAAATCTGTAAGAATCTTTAAGTTATCAGACTTTGATTTCAGAAAGAAAACCCAAGTGAATCTAGAGAAGTCATCTATAATTACTAAAGTATAAGATTTCCCTCCTAGACTTTGTACTGCTATAGGGCCAAAAAGGTTCATATGTAGTAAGTACAGAATTCTAGGTGAGTCACTTTTATTTAATGATTTAAAGCTACTTTTAGTTTTCTTTCCTAACTGACAAGCCCTACAAAGACTTTCCTTCTTATAGGGGTAAGGAGGCAATCCTCTAACAAGGTTGTCTTTAGATAACCTAGCAATATTTTTTAGGTTTACATGTCTTAATCTCTTATGCCAAAGGTCATTATTATTACTTGTTGAGTTAAATTGACAAATTTCTGTTTTAGCTGATTTGAAATTTATTAGGTAAATGTTTCCTACTATAGTGCCAGTCAAAACAACTATGTTAACAGCTGAAGAAATAATGCAAGAGGACTGATTGAATGTTACCTAAAATCCTTCATCACAAAGTTGACTGATGGAGATCAAGTTATGTCTCAATCCACTTACATATACAACCTTCCTGAATGTGACAGCTCATATTTTGATTTCTCCATAGCCTTCAGTCTGGCCATAGTTGGAGTCACCAAATATCATCTTAGGTCCTAGTTTTGCCTTATAGCTGGATAAGTTATCCTTCCATCTAGTCATGTGCTTTGAGTACCCACTATCCAGATACTATTGATGGTTATATGATGGACAGTTCTTTACCTACAAAACAGATCAGTCATTTTTGACCCGGGTTACCTTGCGTCCTTCTTTCTTCACATAATTAAAGCTGGAAATAAAGGAGTATTCTGAATGACTTTTGTAACCTAAAGGATGATATTTTCTAGGAGGAATAATCCATTTATTAAAGTTATTATTGAAGATTCTTGGTGGATTAAAGGTTTGAAAAGAATTAAAAGATCTGTTAAACTGATATGCGTTCGACGAATTCAGGTGAGTTCGTCGACTTGAGTTCGACGATCGGGGTTGAGTTCGTTGAACTCCGCTCAGAGAATGAAAGTATTCATTTTCTAAGCCCAAAAAACGTCGATCTCTGGTCGATGAACCAAACTGCTTTCGTTGATCTTAGTTCAGAGATTAGTTATAATGCATGTTTGCGTTCGGAGTTCGTCGACTTGAGTTCGACGAACTATACACATTTCGTCGATCTGAGTTCGACGAAATCTGCTGAACATAGTTTTTATTATTATTCTTATTATTTCTTTTCTTTTTCTTAGTTTTGTGTTTTAAGTCAGTTTGTTTTGGAGTATTATTTTCTACCTTTTCTTTTCCCTTTTCAGAAACAAATTTAACAGGTGTGGTTAATATATTTTTCTGAATTAAAGGGGGTAGGCTTGATGAAGCACACAAGCCTAGCTTGCCATTCAATCTGGCATTGACTGTGCTTGAGATGTCCATCAGCTTAAGGCTTCTTCCATTGAGAGATTCCTCAAGTTGCCTGGCCTCACTCAATTCAGTCTTTAATTTTATAATTTGTTCATTGGCTAGTGTTATTTCATTTTTCAACTTATCATTTTCTAGCATAAGGTTATTCTGTTCAGCTAACTTTTCTCTAAGTTGTTTGTTAACCTTTTCAGAATTAATTAAGTCTAAAACCATTGTTTTAAATTTAGTTTTAAAGTTATCAGAACTATAATCAAAGGATGAGAGTACCTGATCAGCCTTTGATTCTGATACTTCCTTAAGTTAAGATTCATTTTCAGCATCTGATGGGTTGCAAGAGGCATTGATAGCCATGAGTTAGATTTCCTTTACCTTTGCCTCTTCTTCTTCTTCATTGGAGCTTGAAGATGTGGATTCATCTTCTGTATCACTCCAGGTTTCAGCCACAAATCCCTTTTCCTTCTTCTTTTGCTTGCTAGAAGAGGTCTTACTGTAGTGTTTGCTTTTGGAATCATTCTCTCTTCTTCTCTCCTTCTTTTGATTCTCGGGACATTCAGACATGAAGTGTCTTGGTTTCCTGCATCCAATACATACGACCTCTTTAGTAAGAGTTTTGTCAAACCTTGGCTTGTAGTCATTCCTGGATGATTTTCTCCTGAAATCCTTTCTTTCCATTTTATAGAATCTCTTGGCAAGGAGACTCATCAGTTCTACATTGACTGTTGGAGATTCAGTCTCTTCAGCATCCTTGAATGCAATATTCTGTTCTTTTCTTGCTGGAGGAGTTCTTTGTTCCACACCTTCTCTAGACTTGATCAATTGCTCATAATATTTGAGCTTTCCCAGGAGAGATTCTGTTGAAATCTCATTTAAGCTTCTGACCTCTTTGAATGGCCAGATCCTGTTATCCCATGATCTTAATAAGCACATTAGGAACATGTCATTCACCTCTGTGAAAGAGATGTCTTTGTCCAGTGTCTTTAGCTCACTGATGATAGAGCTCAGTCTATTGTACATATCACCAATAGATTCAGCTTATTTCTTCTTGAAGTTCTCATATTGTGAGATGAGAGTTGATCTTCTATCCTTTCTCTCATCTGCAGAGCCAACAACCATCTGATTGAGAGAGTCCCAGATTTCTTTTGCAGAGGTGCACTCAGCCACCTTTTGGAAAATGTCATCAGACATTGTTTGAGGCAATATGTTCATGGCTTTAGCATCTGTAATCTTGGCCTTCTTCTGGGCATCATTCCACTCAGGTGGTGGAACAACATGATTTCTTGAGGTTGAAGTTAAAGTTGAAGTTGAAGCTGCAGTAGGGGGTCCTGTCAAGATAGAATTAAAAATATCTTCATCAATGGAGTTCATATATAACTTAATTCTTGCCTTCCAGATGACAAACTTATTTAGATTGCAAACTGGAGGTCTGGTGCTTGCATAGTCCTTATTTTGTGCTATTGTGAAAGGGAATAGTTGAGAACAAGAAATCTGATCTAACTAGATCTTGGTTCAAGTGTTAACTTATACAACCAAACAACCCACCCTCTGATACCAATTGAAAGGATGGGTTAGATCTGATTACTCTAGAGGGGGGGGGGTGAATAGAGTATTAAAAACTTAGGCTCTTTTTAATTTTTATATCAGAGTAGATTATTGTGATACCATGTATTAGTAAATAAGAAAGGAACTAAGCTAACTATTCCAGGATTCACAGAACACAGCAAACAATAAAACAAAATAGAAAAGCACAACAACTAGATGACACAAAAAGTTTATAGTGGTTCCCCTAAACTTGGGTACATCCACTCTTCTACCACCCTTGGTAGGAATCCACTAACAGGTTTTGATTAGGTGACTGCCACCACAAGATCTTATTCAGGTAGATCAGGAAACCCTTCAGGCTTTTGATCAGGTGCCCAAAAACCAACTTCAAGTCTTTTGGAGGGAGACTTGTTAACCAAGCTAACTTTTGAAGGGAATTATAACCTTGTACAGAGAGGTGGAAAGAGTTTGATGACAGTCTTCTCTTTTCTCAAATACAACTGAGAAGACGATGTGGATTTCTGTGTTGTCAAAGCTCCCCTTGAGAAGTTGAATGCTTCAGGAAGAAAAAGCTTTGCTTGAGGGTGAGTAGGTCTTTAACTTGATCTACCAAAGTTCTGGAAATCCAGTGACTAATGTTGAAAGAGATGTCTCTATGGATTTCTATAACATTTGTTGAAGAAGACTCTTGATCTTGATGTGTTGTTCTTCTTCAAACTAAAGTACTGGCAGAAAATGTGAAGGCGTTGAGAAAAAATGAGAAGGCGTTGACTACTCGTGATTACTGATGGTTCTGAGTCAGTGCTTCTCTTTTTCTGTATGTCTATCTCTCTCGATTTCTCTAACTGTTGTTACTTGAAAAAGAGTGAGAATCTCTTTTATTCTTCTCCAAAAAATTCTCTTTTGAATTTTGAATTCATTCCATAAATGCTAGTTGATCCGGAGAATAGAAAACGCAGCTAGAATGAAAACATTAATGAGTTTCCCAACTGTCCTTGAATAGAATAAGCAAGTAAATATTTTGATGAAGACCGTATTTAATGCAACCAAGTAACAGCTATATTCAAAAGAATATATGCATTAAATATTTAGAATAATATTGCAAATAAAAAAGAACATAAGGAACAGGATAGGTAAAAAATCATTCTGGAGTCTGAATAGAAAGCGTCGAGTGTTGAATAGAAGGCATTGAGTGTTGAACAGAAAGCGTCGAGCTGAGATCCAAGAACATCGACCTGAGCTCTATAAACTGCTAACTGAGAAAACCTTTCCAATTCTGCACTCTGAGTTTGTCGAACTGAGATTTTGTTTTGAAGGAAACAAAATGTCGACCTGAGCTCTAACATTGTCGAGCTCAGCTCAGAGAAAATTGACTCTGAGTTTGTCGATCTGAGATTGACGATCATCGAGCTGAGTTCGAAGAATTTCGAAATGATCACTGTCTTCTGAAAACTGCTAAGTCTGGGTCTCTGAAGTCCACTGCTGACTTGTCCAAGAGGTAGCACTACTCAGGACTCAGCCTAAACTCTAGAACAACTAACCATGACCCTAGTTATACAATGTAGGATCTGACTTAGCCTAAGTTAGTGAACCTAGCCCAAATCCAACTAGGGATCCAACAATCTCCCCCTATTTGGGTGAGGTCACTAACACAGAAACAAAACAAAATAATCATAAAGCATCATGAAAAATATATCTGACAGAACAAAAAATATTCAGCAGATATTCACAGAAATGTGCCTCATGATATATACATAAAATAAAGTTCAAGAGACAGTAGAAAAACAATACTGAGAACAGATTTATTTCTTCTTTTTGGCTTTGTCTATATCTTATCTTTCACCAGGATTTTTTTGAAAATGATTTCCCTGTTAGGATTGGCTGCTTCTTTCTTTGACATATACAAATCAGATGCTCCAATCATAGTTAGGGATGAAGTTCTAGGCACAACCGCCTCTGGGTGAAATTTCATATAATCATCAATATTGAAAAGTTTGTTAGCTTTATTATACCTTTTTAATTCTTCTCTTCTGTAAGATGACATTGTTGAAAACTAAGAGGCACCTTTCCTTCAGGTTTTGCCTTGTTAATTTGAGAAATTCCTATCAGTTCATGTAGTTTAGCCATTTTGGCAGAGGTCTCCTGTTCAGGATCAACAAAAGGGATTGGAGGAGACTCTGGCCTTTTAAGACTGGTTTCCTACACTTGTTCTTTAGTAGGAACTTTCTTAGAAGAGTCTGAAGGAGGTTTTCTTGAAGAGGATGACTGATGACTGCTCTGCCTAGGCTGTCTCTGATAAGTCCTGGTAACAGAACCTGGTTTCTAAGATATATTGCCTGAAGAGCCTGTAGAGGGAGGAGGAGGAGGAGGAGGAGGGTCCTTCCTTAAGTGTCTTGGAGGAGACCTGTACCTTATCCTTTTCTTTCTTTCTGCTCATTCTTATATAGCCACATCCATTGTGACATCCCAGGATTAGGGGTAATTTTCTGAAGAATATATTATGGGGTGTCATTATGGGGATTAGGCTTAGGGACAGCCTTGGGTTGAGCTTTCCTTTTCTTAGATATCTTGTTTTTATTATTATTAGAATCTGAATCTTCATCCTGATCATCATTAGAAGATACTTGAGGGTTATTATACATATCATCAATCTCATTAATGACTTCTTTAGGAACTTCTTGTTTAGCTGGAGGAGGGATAACTAAAGGAAGAGCTGCTGGAGGTGGGATGACTTCAACTAGAACTTCTTCAGTTTCCTGACCCATTTCCTCAGCAAATTATTCATCCTTGTCAGGAAGTGGAGAAGTGGAGAAAATAAAAGTGGGAGGGGAAAGAGCCTTGGGCTCAGAAAGCTCATCCTCAGCCACCTGAATAAGCTCAGCCATTGGAACGGAATCAGGTTCTGGATCTAGAGCTTCAAAACTGCTCTGAATCTACTAAAGGATCTCTGAACTAATTGGAGAAAAATAATAGACTATATCTGTACATAGCTGAAAAGAAACAGAGGAAATACAGTCTCTATAAAACTGATCAAAAGAATTGAGAACTGAAGTCAGTTCAAAGTCTGGAGAAATAAAACAGTCTCAAAATTAGATGGGATTCTTTAGGGTTCACCTTGAACCTAGCACAAAGACATGTAGAGAACATGATGTCTGATCTACTTGCTGTGAGGTATAGAAGCGACCCAACAATGGCTCTATATAATTTCTGATCAACAGGTTTCCCATGTTCATCAGAATCAACCACAGTATTTGCAGCCATATGTGTTTTCTTTGTTGAGGCATCAGCCATCCCAAACCTTTTGATCAGCTCTTTAGCATACTTAGATTGGGATAGGAAAATGCCATCAGGTGTCTTCTTTACTTGGAGACCAAGGAAGTAGGAGAGCTCACCCATACTGCTCATCTCAATCTTAGAATACATGAGGTTGGAAAACCTCTTGCATAGTTTGGGATATACAGAGCCAAAAATTATATCATCTACATATATTTGTACTAACAATATTTTATCATGAAGATGCTTAATAAATAAAGTCCTATCTACCATGCCTCTAGAAAACTTATGCTCTAAATGAAAGCTTGCTAAAGTTTCATACCAAGCTCTTGGAGCTTGCTTTAGACCAAAGAGAGCTTTATGCAGTCTAAAAATATAAGAGGGATGAGATGAAGAGATAAAACTTGGAGGTTGTTCAACATAAACTTCGTCTTTCAATTCTCCATTCGGAAAAGCACTCTTAACATCCATCTGGTAGACTTTGAATTTCTTGAAAGCAGCATAAGCAAGGAATATCCTGATTGCTTCTAGCCTTACAACAGGAGTAAAGGTTTGATCATAATCAATACCTTCCTCTTCTATAGCCTTGAGCAACAAGTCTTGCTTTATTCCTAATGATTGATCCATGAACATCAATCTTGTTCCTAAAAACCCACTTAGTTCCAATGACTAGGTAGTCTTTGGGTCTTGGAACTAAGTCCCAAACTCTGCATTTCTCAAACTGATTGAGCTCCTTTTGCATAGCAATAATCCAGTGTGGATTTGCTCTGCATCTTTAATGGATTGGGGCTCAAGTTGAGATATGAAGCAGGAATGCATCATATCCTGGTGGAGTTGATGCCTTGTCTGCACACCAACTGTTATATCTCCAATCACTTGAGATATGGGGTAATCTCTAAGTTTGACAAGTTTAGTTGGTGGAGTTGGTTGATCAACAGCTTGGGGAATTAATTCCTCTAATAGAATTGGATTAGTTATTGACGGTTCAATATAGATGTCAGCTTCTTCATCATCACTATCTTCAGCATCATGTGGAGGTGAGTGAGTAACAGCCTCTTTTGTGAGGGTCAACTCATTCAGCCTTTCACATATGTTAGGTACCCGCAAGGAATTGCTAGTAGATGCTTGTTTCTCCTTATTAAACATATTAGTCTCATCAAATGAAAGATGAATAGATTCTTCTATTTTTAAGGTTGACTTATTTTAAACCCTATAAGCCTTGATTACTTGGGAATATCCAAGAAAAATTCCCATTTCAGACTTGGCTTCAAACTTTCTAAGATATTTCTTATTGTTATTGTGAATGTAACAAAGACAGTCAAAGATTTTAAAGTAATCTACTTTAGGTTTCTTCCCTTTAAGTAGCTCATAAGGAGTCTTATTCTTAAGCTTGTGTATAAGACTTCTGTTCAGTACATAATTTGCTGTGCTTACAGCCTCTGCACAAAAGGATAGGGGCAAATAAGCATATGCAAGTAATGTGCCAGCTGATTCAATCAGTGTTCTATTCTTCCTTTCAATAACCCCCATTTTGTTGAGGTGTTCTAGGAGCTAAGAAGCATTGTCTGATGCCTTCCTTCCTACAGAACTCTTGCATCAGAAGAGATTCAAACTCAGTACCATGATCACTTCTTATCAATGCAATTGGAGTAGAGTACTCAATCTGTATGTTCTTGAAAAAATCTATCAGAATCCTAAAGTTATCAGACTTTTATCTCAGAAAGAAAATCCAAGTGAATCTAGAGAAGTCATCTATAATTACTAAAGTATAAGATTTCTCTCCTAGACTTTGTACTGCTATATGGCCAAAAAGGTCCATATGTAGTAAGTACAGAATTCTAGGTGAGTCACTTTTATTTAATGATTTAAAGCTACTTTTAGTTTGCTTGCCTAACTGACAAGCCCTGCAAAAGCTTTCCTTCTTATAGGGGTAAGGAGGCAATCCTCTAACAAGGTTGTCTTTAGATAACCTAGCAATATTTTTTAGGTTTACATGTCCTAATCTCCTATGCCAAAGGTCATTATTATTACTGGTTGAATTAAATAAACAGACTTCTGATTTGGCTGATTTAAAATTTACTAGGTAAATGTTTCCTACTCTAGTGCCAGTCAAAACAACTAAGTTATCAGCTGAAAAAATAATGCAAGAGGACTGATTGAATGTTACCTGAAATCCTTCATCACAAAGTTGACTAATGAAGATCAAGTTATGTTTCAATCCACTTACATATGCAACCTTCCTTAATGTGATAGCTCTTATTTTGATTTCACCATAGCCTTCAGTCTGGCCATAGTTGGAGTTACCAAATATCACCTTAGGTCCTAGCTTTGCCTTATAGCTGGATAAGTTATCCTTCCATCCAGTCATGTGCTTTGAGCACCCACTGTCCAGATACCATTGCTTGTTATGTGGTGGACAGTTCCTTACCTGCAAAATAGATTAGTCATTTTTGACCCAGGTTTCCTTGGATCCTTCTTTCTTCACATAATTGAAACTGGAAATAAAGGAATATTCAGGTTGATTTTTGTAACCTAAAGGATGATATTTCCTAGGAGGAATAATCCATTTATTAAAGTTATTATTAAAGGTTCTTGGTGGATTAAAGTTTTGAAAAGAGTTAAAAGATCTGTTAAACTGATCTGCGTTCGACGAATTCAGGTGAGTTCGTCTACCTGAGTTCGACGATCGGGATTGAGTTTGTTGAACTCTGCTCAGAGAATGAAAGTATTCATTTTCTGGGCCCAAAAAATGTTGATCTCTGGTCGACGAACCAAACTGGTTTCATCCACTGTAGTTCAGAGAGTAGTTATAATGCATGTTTGCGTTCGGAGTTCGTCGACTTGAGTTTGACGAACTATACACATTTCATCGATCTGAGTTCGATGAAATCTGCTGAACATAGTTTTTACTATTACTCTTATTACTTCTTTTCTTTTTCTTAATTTTGTGTTTTAAATCAGTTTGTTCAGGAGTATTATCTTCTACCTTTTCTTTTCCTTTTTCTGAAACAAATTTAACAGGTGTGGTTAATATATTTTTCTGAATTAAAGGGGGTAGGCTTGATGAAGCACCCAAGCCTAGCTTGCCATTCAATCTGGCATTGTCTGTGCTTGTGATGTCCATCAGCTTAAGGCTTCTCCCATTGAGAGATTCTTAGAGTTACCTGACCTCACTCAATTCAGTCTTTAGTTTCATAATTTGTTCATTGGCTAGTGTAATTTCATTTATCAACTTATCATTTTCTAGCATAAGATTATTTTGTTCAGCTAACTTTTATCTAAGTTGCTTGATAAATTTTTCAGAATTAATGAAGTCTAAACACATTATTTTAAATTCAGTTTTAAAATTATCAGAACTATAATCAAAGAATGAAAGTACCTGATCAGCTTCTGATTCTGATCCTCATGTTCAGATTCATTTTTAGCATCTGAAGGGCTACAAGAGGCATTGATAGCCATTAGGCATATTTCCTTTGCCTTTACCTCTTCTTCTTCTTCACTGTAGCTGGAATTTGTGGATTCATCTTCTGTATCACTCTAGGTTTCAGCCACAAATCCCTTTTCCTTCTTCTTGTGCTTGCTGGAAAAGGGCTTGCTGTAGTGCTTGCTTCTGGATTCCATCTCTCTTATTCTCTCCTTCTTTTTATTCTCAGGACATTCAAACATGTAGCGTCCTGGTTTCCTGCATCCAAAACATACTACTTCTTTAGTACGAGTTTTGTCATACCTTGGCTTGCTGTCATTCCTGGATGACTTTCTCCTGAAATCCTTTCTTGCCATTTTAGAGAATCTTTTGGCAAGGAGACTCATCAGTTCCTCATTGACTATTGGGGATTCAGTCTCTTCAGCAGTCTTGAAAGCAATATTCTGTTCTTTTCTTGCTATAGGAGGAGTTCTTTGTTCCACAGCTTCTCTGGACTTGATCAGTTGCTCATAAGATTTGAGCTTTCCCATGAGAGATTTTGTTAAAATCTCATTCAAGCTTCTAGCCTCTTTGATTAGCCAGATCCTGGTATCCCATGATCTTGGGAAGCACATTAGGATTTTATCATTCACCTCTGTGAGAGATATGTCTTTGTCTAGTGTCTTAAGCTCACTAATGATAGAGCTTAGTCTGTTGTACATATCACCAACAGATTCAGCTTCTTCCTTCTTGAAGTTCTCATATTGTGAGATGTGAGTTGATTTTCTTTCCTTTCTCTCATCTGCTGACCCAGCAACCATCTGATTGAGAGAGTCCTAGATTTCTTTTGCAGAGGTGCACTCAGCCACCTTTTGGAAAATGTCATCAGACATGGTCTGAGCCAATATGTTCATGGCTTTAGCATATGCAATCTTGGCCTTCTTCTGGGCATCTGTCAACTCAGGTGGTGGGATAGCTTGATTGCTTGAGGTTGAAGTTGAAGTTAAAGCTGCAGTATGGGGTTCTATCAAGATAGAATTGATAATATCTTCATCAATGGAGTTCATGTATAACTTAATTCTTGCCTTTCAGATTACAAACTTGTTTAGATTGAAAACTGGAGGTCTGGTGCTTGCATAGTCCTTATTTTGTGCCATTGTGATAGGGAATAGTTGAAAAGAAGAAATCTGATCTAACTTGATCTTGGTTCAAGTGTTAACTTGTACAACCAAACAATCAAAACCCTCTGATACCAATTGAAAGGAGGGGTTAGATCTGATTACTCTAGAGGGGGGGGGGGGGGGTGAATAGAGTATTAAAAAACTTAGGCTCTTTTTTAATTTTTATATTAGAGAAAATTATAGTGATACCATATATTAGTAAATAAAAGGGAAGCAAAGCTAACTATTCCAGCATTCACAGAACACAACAACAACAAAACAAAATAGAAAAACACAGCAACCAGATGACATAAGAAGTTTATAGTGGTTCCCCTAAATTTGGGTACATCCACTCTTCTACCACCCTTGGTAGGAATCCACTAACAGGTTTTGATCAGGTGACTGCCACCACAAGATCTAATTCAGGTAGATCAGGAAACCCTTCAGGCTTTTGATCAGGTGCCCAAAAACCAACTTCAAGTCTTTTGGAGGGATACTTGTCAACCAAGCGAACTTTTGAAGGGAGTTATAACCCTGTACAGAGAGGTCGAAAGAGTTTGATGACAGACTTATCTTTTCTCAAATACAACTGAGAAGACTATGTGGATTCCTGTGTTGTCAAAGCTCCCCCTGAGAAGTTGAATGCTTAAGGAAGAAAAAGCTTCGCTTGAGGGTGAGTAGGTCTTCAGCTTGATCTGCCAAAGTTCTAGAAATCCAGTGACTGATGTTGAAAGAGATGTCTCTATGGATTTCTATAACAGTTGTTGACGAAAACTCTTGATCTTGATGTGTTGTTCTTCTTCAAACTGAAGTACTGGCAGAAAATGTGAAGGCGTTGAGAGAGGATGAGAAGGCATCGACTGCTCGTGATTTCTGATGGTTCTCAGTCAGTGCTTCTCTTTTTCTATATGTCTGTCTCTCTTGATTTCTCTAACTGTTGTTACTTCAAAAAGAGTGAGAATCTCTTTGATTCTTCTGCCAAAAATTCTCTTTTGAATTTTGAATTCATTCCATAAATGCTAGTTGATCTGGAGAATAGAAAACGCGACTGGAATGAAAATATTAACGAGTTTCCCAACTGTCCTTAAATAGAATAAGCAAGTAAATATTCTGATGAAGAATGTATTTAATGCAGCCAAGTAACGGCTATATTCAAAAGAATATGCTTTAAATATTCAGAATAATACTGCTAATAATAAAGAACTTAAGGAACATGACAGGGAAAAACTCATTCTGGAGTCTGAATAGAAAGAGTCGAGTGTTGAACATAAGGCGTTTAGTGTTGAACAGAAAGCGTCGAACTAAGATCCAAGAACGTCGGCCTGAGCTCTGCAAACTGCTAATTGAGAAAACCTTTCCAATTCTGCATTCTGAGTTCGTCGAACTAAGATTCCGTTCTGAAGGAACAAAACGTCGACCTGAGCGCTAACATCGTCGAGCTCAGCTCAAGAAAATTGACTCTGAGTTCGTCGATTTGAGATCGACGATCGTCGAGCTGAGTTCGACGATCGTCGAGCTGAGTTCGAAGAATTTCGAACTGATCACTGTCTTCTGAAAACTCTAAGTTTGGGTCTCTGAAGTCCATTGTTTACTTGTCCAAGGAGGTAGCACTACTCAGGACTCAGCCTAAACTCTAGGGCAACTAACCATGACCCTGACTATACAATGTAGGGTCTGACTCAGCCTAAGTTAGTGAACATAACCCAAATCCAACTAGGGATCCAACACTGGGTTCCCCCTTAAGAAATTCTGAGTCAGACCAGGGGGTCCGAGCGACCGCGCAAGGAGTAGCATGCGCCGCAACCCGGACAAGATGATCAACGACGGCAGTGGCCGGCGACGGCCGGAGGTGCTCTTTCTGATTCACCTAGAATACTTCATTTACTGCATATGGACTTATTTGCTCCAATCTCCACTCAAAGCTGGGGGGGGGGGGGGGGGGAAGGTCCTATACCTTAATAATTGTTGATGATTTTTTTAGACTTAACTGGGTGTTCTTTCTGAGAGCTTAGTTTGACAACTTTTGGATCCTCTCAAGATTCATTAAATAGATTTAATCTGAATTCAACACTAAAATGTCGATGATCAGAAGTGATCATGGCACAGAGCGCTCAGTCCTCTTCAAAATTTGTGATCCAGGTAACCAAAACAAAATGACCCCATTCGCCAACTCAAGACTCAGCTTTGCGCAATTACCAGCACGAACCTTCATAAAAGCTATAAAAAGTCCCACATGCCTTCATTTAAAAACAAGTAACTCAAGAGATTAGAAAGTTCTCAAGTTTTCTGGCAAGGACAGGAAACTTAGATCATTCCTTCACTTGGGATTTGCTTTACACCCTCTCTAGTTCTCTCTACGCTCATTGCTCACTTGGGCACTTCGTTGAGTCCCAGAAAAGGCATAAGAGAACACTCTCGTGGATTCTCTTAAGGACTATTGTGGATGCTCAGTGGACTTAGCTTTTTTCCTCTTCTCTTTTTATTCCAAGCTTGAAGAGGTGGTTTGTCACCTTTCAAGAATCTCCAAACACTTGTAAACAAAGTTGAATAGTGGATTTAGGCCCGTCACAGATCTGGTCACTTGGTTCTTCAACCTTTTCCCAGTTTTCCACGGTAGAACAAGACTCCTGTCATTGTTGTTTGGATCTCATTGACTATTTATGTGCACGATCTGACTCAACTCAGAGCAAAGACGGTCAGATTCTCCGAACTGAAGGAAAACCGGGCGATCCGCAACACTCCTATTTAATTCCTAAACAAGAAATTCACTGTCTATTTTATCATCACATGTGCACAAATTTGTAAATTAATTATGCAAAAGTCTTATACACCATTCGTTCTTCTTTATATAAATCATAACCACATGTTCAACATGATCTATCCTTATTTTTTTGTTGCCAAAAAAATATTGTTATTATTCCGTGTAACCCTGTTTTCTCTTGTCGGGAGAATCCGATCGCCTTAACTCAAAATTAGATCGGGCGCGCAAACAATTAAAGTAAAACAACAACAAATGATAAAAAAAATTGATGAGGAAATCCCGGAATGGGTGAATCTGCGCCGAGCCTAAATTCACTATTTCATTGGAGTGTACAATAGTTGAGATAATTTTTCGGAGGGTAAGAGACTACCTCTCTATTACATTGAAGAATATGAAAACAATAGAGAAAGAAATCAAGTCCTCGGGGCCTGGGTGGAAGTGCTCCGGTGGTGAAAATCTATAAGTACTCGTAGTCTCGATGGAGGCGTTCTTGTTGTGCCAGAGCCTTGATGATAGCGCTCCTTTGGAAAAGGAAAAGTCGCGTTCTCGAAGTCTCGAGATGTGATTGCGCTAGAGAGGTAGCAATGTGAATTCCGAGTGGAGGAATGATCTAATTCCCACGTTCTCACTGAAAAACATCAGAGCTCTTTCTAGCCTCGGGAGTTGTTTGTTTTCAAATGAATGTCTGAGAGCCTATTTATAGTTCTTTAGAGGGAAATGCCGGTAATAGCATCAGACCGAATTTGTGCTGACGAATGACATCGCTATGTTTCAGTCATTTGGATCACCAATTTTAGCAAAATAAGGAGAGTACCCCGGGCGGTTCAGGCAACCCGAGCAAGGTGACCGACGGCGGCGGTGGCTGTCGACGGCCGGAGGTGCTTTGGTCGGTTGTACTTGCGCGTGCTTCTCCTTGCGCGGTCGCTCGGATCCCCTGGCCTGACTCGGAATTTCTTAAGGGGGAACCCATCAGCTATAATCTTTTTTTTTTTGAGAGATTACAAAAAATAATTATAGTATTTAATACTTAATTTCATGTCTGTTAAATTTTAATAAACAATTAAATTTCCACGATAATATTATTAATTTATTATTATACATATATAATATAATATAATATAATAATAACAACCCAATTAGTATAAATAAATATTATTGCAATGTTGGACAATCAAAAATATTCGTTTGTAAGGGTAGCGCATTGATAATAATAAAATTGTTTATAAGATGATGTAACGAAGTCTACTCTAGAATAAGGTTTCTAGATAAAAGTTTCTAGAAAAGCCTACCTGCTTTTGATTAGGAAGCTCCTTCACGTTGAAATAGTTGATAAATCCCTGATTTGATAAAGATCCAGAGCACGTGAATTGAAACACGAGAAAAGCCAAATCGACTGTGCTACCCCAGCGGTGAGCAAAGCCCCATGCGCGCCAACGGCGGCCTCCTTCGCCTCCGACCGCCACCACCGGTAACCCAGCCCGGACTGCACGAATTGCCTGACTGGCACTTTCGTCATTTCGCTAAATTTGGTGATTCAGTTGACCGAAACAAAGCGACCGTTCGGCAGCACAAATTTCGCCCCGACGCAATTATCGATGTAACCCACCAGAAAATTATAATTAGGTCCCCAAAACTTCATATGAGGAGAAGCAACTCCATATGCTAGAAAGTGATTTGCGGTTTTCCGACGAGGTCGTGTACTTAAGCCGATCCTCCGCCCAGGAATTCGCTCTACTCTTATAGCGCAAAAGCTGCAACAAGCTTCAAGGCTCTGAGAATTTAGAAAATTTTCCCTGGCGGAACACTTCCATCGAGGTTCCACGGAATTAGCCGGTTTTCCAAGCCAGGACGCTTCCATCGAGTCTCTAAGGACTTGACTATTTTACATCACCTTTATACCTTGCATTTGTAACGGAGATGTGGTATGTCACTAGGGGCGGACCCACATGTGGGCACGGTCGGGCACGTGCCCGACCATCTTTTTCGCGTATTAACCTAGGGTATCAATTCCTTCTTTCGTTCCGCCCATATTCGCGAAGAAAAACTCCTCGCCTCCTCCGATTTTTGATTTCTGACGGAGTGACAATGCGAAGCGGCGAGACTCGACTCCGATTTTTATTTCTCCGTGTCGATACTTCAGAGCTTCTCCTTCTCCCGCATCCGTTTTTCTTCTTCCTCCGATCGTGAGTTCAGAGCTTCTCCTTCGCCGATTTCTCTTCTTCCACCTCCTCCTCCTCTTCTTCTTCTTCCTCTTACTCCCCTTTTTTCTGGATTAGGCTTTCGTTGCTGCTTGCAAGTTTCGATCTCCCGCATCAGTTTCGCGATGACGACTGCGCCGACAGGCGACGAACGACCTTCTTCCTGTTTCGATATTCTCCTCCAGGGCAGCAGGGCTCCAACCTCCAGGTATCTTCTTATTCTCCATTTTTTTGGTTTAGATTTTTAGATGTTAGATTTAAATATCCCCAATCTTCCTCATACAGTCATGCCATATTTGTTAGATCTATGTTTTGTTTTTGTGTGTGGTGAATTAGTAGCAGTGTTACTACTTACTATCATAAATGTTAGATTCAATTGAATGCAGTAATTTTACCTTTTTATGCAGTTCAATTGTTCAATGTTAGTGTTTACTTTGGTTAGTAGCAAACAAGACTAGAATTATAACACGTCTTAAGCTTAGTTAATACTAATTCATGTAGAATATTCATACTGTATGTTGTGAATTTAAATTTGGGAAGTATATGCTGAAATTTATTGTGCCCGTGCGACTTCAAAATCCTAGTTTCGCCACTGTATATCACCCTTCGAGAAATCATTTCATACACTTGTAAATTCCAAGAAAATAGAGAATTTTGGCTCGGCACAGATCCAACCACGTGATTTTTCACCATTTCCGGGTTTTCCACGTCAAAAAAAAACCTTTTGTCATTTACTGCTATTTTTCTATGACTGTTTGAGCGCCCAGTCCAATTCCGAGCTAAGGTGGTCTGATTCTCCGGACCGGGGTAAACCGAGTTTCCAAGAATAGTTTGACGCCATCTGTGAGAAGGAGTTCCCACAAGCTCTAACAAGTTCAAGCCTACCCCAACTAGCAGGAATGACAAAGGGAAGCACGCACACCACAAGTCAGCCGACTTACAAAAAGCATAGCGACCAGACATTCAAAAACTTGCCCGTCAGTCCTGCGCCATGCCTCGAGGAAGAAATCACCGCACTAGCGTCATCAGTGGAAAAATGGATGTGCCGTATTGAAGAATGATGGGCATAATGGCTTTCTATAACATCCCCCACACTTTTAGGCCCCCTAAAGTTAGGGTTAGGGCTCAAGTGTTACATGGAGACCTTGGTATGACCCTAGCTCAGCTTGAACTTAGGGAAACTGCAATGTGCCCCCAATGTGCACAAGTCCAAGGTCAATCATGATCAAATTAACCCTAAAGGCTTAATGAGAACCCAAGCCAATTCAAGTGGGCTAAGGCCTTGCCCAAGGCCCATCCTAAGTCCCATAATTTTTTATAATTATTTAATCTAATTTATTATTTTAATTATGCGATTTAATTGGGGTAAATAGGAGAGAAGTATCATTTGAAAGGTAAATAATGGAAGGAGTCCAAGTGACACTCCCTTCTTCTTCCCCAACCCCTCCTTTCATCTTCCCTAATGAAGAGGAGGAGGTTTCCAATAGTTATAGGTTGGCCACCATTAAGGAGGCCTTTAATGACCATGAACATAACACTCAAAACTTGAATCTCCTACATAGAGGCTCCCAAACCTCAATTTGATCTTTTCATCACCTTCAGAATAACTCAAGTATTTGAAATCAACTCTTCGATCACTGCAAACGATAGAGAATTGATATCGGGAGAGGTTCGTCGAAAAACACCAAAATCCATGGCCACCCGCAGGAGTAGCCTCATCCAAGCCCAAAATCAGGCATGTTTCTCTTCCTCTCTCCTTGTAATAGCTTCCTAGATCAATAAGACTTGAGTTCGAGCTCAATCGGTCCTAATTCTATTTTTAATTTTCATGCAAAAAGCTTGAAAATTCTCCTCCCGGGTTCGCCTGAAAACGCCCCTCCGGGGCAGAGCCGCCGCCCGGCGATAGCCCCGACCTCAACGGAGGTGGTGGGGGTGGTGGACGGCCGGGGAAGGGGCAGGTTCGCTGGCAAATAGTCCTGGAATTTGCTCCAGGTTCAGCCAATCGGGGCCGCCGGCTAGAGGAGGAAGATGATCTCTAAGCCGTTGGATTGCTCCGTCATAAAATGTTATTTTTATTATTATAAAAGTGTTATTTACCCCTTTACTGTATACCTTTTTAAATCAGACAATTAAGGCCATTAGAGGCTGAACCATGAAAAGTGCTCAACAGGAAAAACATAGCCCCGTGACTCTAATTTAAATGGAAATTGAAATCAAATCATTTGGAGCACTGTAGCTCCCTGTATGACAATTCTCGTAGGACTGGTTCTTAGGGTAGGATACTCAATATTTCCCTAATAAATCTTTATTGGCTAAAGGGATTTACATGAAATTTGGGGCAGTTTAGAATATACAATAGATACATCTTTAGTCCAAAAATGGGAATTTTGGACAACATTTGCCTATAGTTTTAGGTAAAATATGATTTTTAATAAAACTAAAATATTTTGGTGAAAAATAGATATTTTAAAAGATCCTGGTAAAATTTTCAGGTCCTTTGGACATCTGTATGTCCGTGAATCTCACTTGCAAATTGTCAAGTTGTATGTGATGTGGTGTGCGTTTAGCCAAAAAGATGTATCTTGTGAATTTAGGAAGATTGGCTTGGTCAAATTCAGTGAAATTTTATACATGCAATTATTTAGTGAAAGTACGCCTCATCATGAAGTTTTAGGACATTTGAAGTTGATTTGCATAACTAATGATTTAATTAGTAATTTTTTACGTAAGTGTATTACTGAAATTATGGTGACTAAAATAGTTGCACAAATTATGAAACCTTACCAATAGAAATAATTTAGTATGATAAACACTGGATATATTAATTAGAATTTTGAAGGTCAGAATCTTATGGTTACAATTATCATTACCATTTTTTCCCCTTATATATTATTGAGATAATTGTGCTGAAATTGAGATATAAAAGTATAAAGTTTGTAATTACTAATTATTTACCAATTTTAGTCTCCAATAATTTCTCAAGAATTATTTAATGAATAATTAATAGTACTTCATGTGTAATATGAACTAGTGGATCAGATATTTGTAATTAGAAATTAAATATTAAATATTATTGGAATGATGTGAAATTTAGTTTAGAGCCATTATTACTCAAGGTGATGTTAGGATAATTTTATCTTGCTGTTTTGAAAAAATGAAGTGACACTTCATGTTCAAAATCACATGTAGCAATAATTTGGGAAAATCATAGTAATTGCTGATTATTTTAGGAAAATTATAAATCTTTGGAATTATGTCTAAGATGTCATGATAGGTCTCAAGAAATAATCTTAGGTCCTTGGGTCAAGTATTTAGAGGATTCCTATTCATACACATATACAGGTTCATATGGTCTGCATTTAACAATTTTGGAAAATTAGTATTTCAACAGATTATACTTTGGAGAGGTCACACACTTAGTAACTCTGAGAGTGGATTTATTAAGGGTAGTATAACATTACTAAGTGCCTTGAGAAAGGGAGCGATGGGCTTCAGCCCATCATAGTTCCTAGTAACGCAGCGAGCCCTTCGCAGGTAGACCTTGGGAAGTCCAAGGTTATGTATAAATCGCTAAGTAATCCGGAAGTTAGACATGAGTAGTCCAATAGGATTAAGGAATGTTATAGATATCTCACCCATGTGTGGGTTGGAGTAATATAGGGCTTGCTAATCCTACGAGTTGGTGGCTCGGGTTGTTGGTCGATATCAGGATGGGTTGGTACTGCGAGTTGGAGGCTCTATAGGGTATTGTTATACCTGATTTTTGATTATGTGGTGGTTCACTCTGTACTGTTTCAGTTGGCACACTGATGGTAGTTTGATGACTCTGGTGCAGAGTGTAGATCTTTGGGGAGACCAGTGGGATGTTTATATCGAAGTCTGGAAGACTATATCCCCTAAGAGCACACCCGACCATAGAAGACTGGTAGTTGCTAGCAAGAGTACGCAGAGGCTCCGCTGTTGTGTTCTTAGCATTGAGGCGTACGAGAGGTCTAGGCCTGGTAGTGTGCCTGCCCGCCTAGGAGTGGAGACACGTGCTCCACTACCACCGTGAGCCATGACGGTTGGTACTAGAGAGGTTTGCCACCTCCAAAAAGTGGGGATGCATGAAATGTTTGTGCCCAGAGTCATGTGTGTGATTTACATATTCTTTGCATTGCATAACATGACATAACATACGTACTTGTTGATCCTTATCATATAAATTAATATGAGCTCTTTTATATGATAAGTTACTTTTTCGGAAATCTTAACTTATATGTTTATATGGGCATTCATATAAGTTAGGGAACATGTTGAAACCAAAAAACTTGGTCTCTCGTGGAGTTCGGGGTCCCAAAAAAGGGGTGAACTCACACCTACTACACTCAGGAGAACGTCACAGGCCAAAAGCTTAAGAAACTAGGAACAGACCCTCAGCTCTAGCGTGGAGGTCCCACCTCACACACGGAAGACCTTTGAGGTATCCCCCTCCCTAGCCAATGCTGAGCTAGGTGCCTTGGAGAAGGAAAGCAAGGGGATTCTAGTGATGAAGAAGTGATCCCATCCAAGGCACCCTCAAGGGTCTATTTATAGTTTTTTTGGGATGGCCTGCCAATCACCCCATCTTGTTGTTCTGAAATGACCAAAATGCCCCCAAACTGGTCTGCCAACAGCCAAATCCCGCTACACTAAACAACTAATCGCAGTCCATCAGGGGTAGAACATCAAGCCGAGCTAGCAAGAGACAAGGCCTGGGGGTACTCGATAGCCTGGGGGGGGGGGGTACTCGACGGCCTGGGGGGTACTCGGCGGCCTAGGCAGTACTCTGCGGCCTAGGGGGTACTTGGCGGCCTAGGTGGTACTCGGCCTTGGTGCTACTCGACAGCCTGGGGGGTACTTGGACTGGGCGGTACTCGGCAGCCCGGGCAATACTCGGCGGCCTGGGCAATACTCGGCGGCCTGGGCGGTACTCGACGCCCTGGAGGGGTACTCGGCCTGGGCGGTACGCGGTGGCCTGGGGGGTACTCGGCCTGGGAGGTACTCGGCGGCCTGGGTGGTACTCAACGTCCTAGGGGGGTACTCGGCGGCCTGGGGGGTACTCAGCTTGGGCGATACTCGGCAGCCTGGGGGGTACTCGGCGGCCTGGGGTGACCCCTTAAAGGGGCCGGTGGGAGACAAATATTTTATCCCCTACTAGTATAAAACACAAATTCATACTAAATTGGCATCCAAGAGTTCAAAACCCTCAAAAAAGCTTAAAACTGTATAGCTAGCCCTACGCCTGCTGGAGGACCCAACTCTACGAATAAGGGATTGTACACAATCCCCGCCCTTTTCGAGGTTGGCACAAGCTCGGAAAGAAACATCCAACCCAATGTATTCGCTGAGTGTACTTTTCTTGTGCGGTCGAAAAGATACTTGGCCTCTCCGGAGAGTCGACCTGTCATCCCAGCTAATGGGAGCCTTGATGGCGAGACGACCTCGGGATAAAAAACACTTGGCCTCCCCGAGTGGCCAACCTGTCATGTCAGCTAGTGAGAGCCTTGGTGACGAGACGGACTCGGGGTAAAAAACACTTGGCCTTCCCGAGGGGTCAACCTATCATGCCAGCTAGTGTGAGCCTAAGTGACTAGACGAGCTCGGGGTAAAAAACACTTGGCCTCCCTGAGGGGTCAACTTGTCATGCAAGCTAGTGGGAGCCTGAGTGACGAGACGGCCACGGGGTAAAAAACACTTGGCCTCCCTGAGGGGTCAACCTGTTAAGCCAGCTAGTGGGAGCTTGGGTGACTAGACGGCCTCGGGGTAAAAACACTTGGCCTCCCTGAGTGGTCAACCTATCATGCCAGCTAGTGGGAGCCTGGGTGACGAAACGGCCTTGGGGTAAAGAAAACTTGGCCTCCACGAGGGGTTAGCCTGTCATGCAGCTAGTGGAAGCTTGGGTGACAAGACAGCCTCTGGGTAAAAAATACTTGGCCTCCACGAGTGATCAACCTGCCCAGCCAGCTAGTGGGATCCTGGTCAGCGGAATCATCTCGGCGCTAAAAGGACTTAGCCTCCACGAGAGATCATCCTGCCCTACAAGCTAGTGGGAGCCTGGTTAACAGAATCATCTCGGAGCTAAAAAGACTTAGCCCCCACGAGAGATCAACCTGCCCTACAAGCTAGTGGGAGCCTGGCCAGCAGAATCGTCTCGGAGCTAAAAAGACTTAGCCCCCAGGAGATATCAACCTGCCCTACCAGCTAATGGGAGCTTGGTCAGCGGAATCGTCTTGGAGCTAAAAGGACTTAGCCTACACGAGAGATCAACCTGCCCTGCCAGCTAGTGGGAGCCTGGTCAGCAGAATCATCTAGAAGCTAAAAGAACTTAGCCTCCACGAGAGATCGACCTACCCTGCCAGCTAGTGGGAGCCTGGTCAGCAGAATCATCTAGAAGCTAAAAGAACTTAGCCTCCATGATAGATCGACCTACCCTGCCAGCTTGTGGGAGACTGACCAGCGGAATCATTTCAGAGCTAAAAGGACTTAGCCTGCACAAGAGATCGACTTGCCCTCCCATCAAGTGGGTGTCTAGTCAGCGGAATCATCTCGGAGCTAAAAGGACTTAGCCTGCACGAGAGATTGACTTGCCGTGCCAGCTAGTGGGAGCCTGGTCAGCGGAATCATCTCCGAGCTAAAAGGACTTAGCATCTACGAGAGATCGACCTGCCCTGCCAGCTAGTGGGAGCCTGGTAAGCGGAACCATCTCAGAGCTAAAAGGACTTAGCCTCCACAAGAGATCGACCTGCCCTGCCAGCTAGTGGGCGCCTGATCAGTGTAATCATCTCAGAGTTAAAAGGACTTAGCCTCTATGTGAGATCGACCTGCCATGCCATCTAGTGGGAGCCTGGTCAGCGAAATCATCTCGGAGCTAAATGGACTTAGCCTCTACGAGAGATCGACCTGTCCTATCAGTTAGTGGGAGCCTGGTCAGCGGAATCATCTCAGAGCTAAAAGAACTTAGCCTCCACTAGAGATCGACCTGTTATGCCATCTAGTGGGAGCCTAGTCAGCGGAATCATCTCGGATGTAAAAGGACTTAGCCTCCACGAGAGATCGACCTGCACTGCCATCTAGCGGGAGCCTGGTCAGCGGAATCATCTTAGAGCAAAAAGGACTTAGCCTCCACACGAGATCGACCTGTCCTGCCAGCTAGTGGGAGCATGGTCAGCGGAATAATCTCGGAGCTAAAAGAACTTAGCCTCCATAAGAGATCGGCCTGCCCTACCAGCTAGTGGGAGTCTGGTCAGCGTAATCATCTCAGAGCTAAAAGGACTTAGCCTCCACGAGAGATCGACCTGCCCTACCAGCTAGTGGGATCCTTGTCAGCGGAATCATCTTGGAGCTAAAAGGACTTAGCCTCCACGAGAGATTGACCTGCCCTGCTAGCTTGTGGGAGCCTGGTCAGCGGAATCATCTCGAAGCTAAAAGGACTTAGCCTCCACGGGAGATCGACCTGCCCTGCCAGCTAGTGGGAGCCTGGTCAGCGGAATCATCTCAGAGCTAAGACACAGATCACAAATGTCTTCCTGCGGTCTTTTTCATCAATCATAGTTAATACAACACAAGCCAAGTTCATTACAAGAGATGATCCACTTCACTACCTTACTCTTCCCTCGTGAATCATGGGATCCTTCCCCGAGTGCCCGCATCAACCCTGTCCTCATATGTATCCCCTGTTTACTCGGGTTGGACTTTTTCAATCCGCATCAGATCTTTGCGGTTGTTGAGTCTATGGTGTCGGAGCTCGAATTTGGGGCAAGTAGCTGTTTCATGGCCTTCCTCCCCGTTTAACTCACAGTAGGTTAACTCTATTCTAACTCTTCCTCTTCTCGCGTGGTTCCTCCTCTTCCTTTGACCAATCTCAAACGCTTGTTGCGGTGGGGGGTAGGAGCTGTCCAGGAGATTTCCTTTGGAAGTTGAACCTCCCTTGGCCTCCATAAAAATCCCCTCCACCCTGGATGAGAGCTCTTCCTGGACCCTGGACAGGTCCTCCCTACTGCATCTACCCTGCCTCCGGACCCTCCTATCCCTGGAACCCCAGAGCTCTCTGCTCCTCTCTCCATCTCCCCTCCTGATATCTCGAGCCGCCTTGTTTCTTCGGCTCCGACTCTGTTTGCTTTGCCAGCTTCTTGACAAATGCCGGGTTGGCCGCCTCTATGGCTATCTCATCTGCCGCCCTTTCTATCAGCTCCTCGAAGGAAAGGGGGTTCTTTCGGGTTAGGCTCATCTTTAAGAATCCCTTACGCAACCCCACCGTGAATGCCATCTGGAGGGCATACCCCGACATCTCTTAGATATCCTGGATCTCCTCTTGGAACTGTCGACGTAGTGGGTCAGTGGCTCCTTGGCCCTCTGCCTTATCAGGAAGATGGACTCAGTACTATTCTTCCTCTTCTTGGTGGTGGAGAAGCGAAGCTGAAAGCTCCGGCTCAAGTCCTCGAACCCATAGATCGATCTCGAAGGGAGTTTATGAAACCAGTCCCTTGCTTTGTCCTTCAGTGTGATCGTGAAGAGGCAAAACTTGAAGGCATCCGTCATTAGCCTAATGGAGACGGAATTCTCGAACCACTGCAGATGCTGGACGGGGTCATCCTTCCTAGTATAGTAAGCCATTTCAGGCTCTCTGAACCCCTCGGGAATAGGAGCTGAGATGAACAGCTCGCTAAAGGGTGACCCCTTAAGGGGTGGTCTCGCAACCTCTACTCGCGCGACCTGCTCGCCTGGAGGGCTAGCACTCATCGGGCTGGGGAACAACTCCCAGCTAGTGAGGTCTCGCTCGACCCCATCTCCCATTCTTTACTTCCCAGGCCTTCTCCCTGGTACACTTCCTTCTCCGCTGCCGGGGTCATCTCGCCTATATCCCTGGTAGGCAGCTCGCCGAGACTACTCTGGGTCAGCTCGCCGAGACCCCTGGGAGCTTGTCCCTAGGGGGTGGGGGTTGAGCTGTCATCCCGAGGGGCAATACTTCGCAGCATCTCCATGATGCATTGGATGGATGTTGTGAAATCCTCCCTTCCTACGTAGGGTGACAGGTTGGGGAGCTCGCCGAGATCATCACTACCTCCCCGATCTCCGGACATGACATTCTCCCAAGATTTTCTGTGCTGGTCACTCTCCACGCTCACCGCACCAAAATGTTGAAACCAAAAAACTTGGTATCTCGTGGAGTTCGGGGTACCAAGAAAGGGGTGACCTCATACCAACTACACTTAGGAGAACGTCACAGTCCAAAGGCTCGGGAATCTAGGAACAGACCCTCGGCTCTATCATAGAGGTCTTACCTCACACCTGAAAGACCTTTGAGATACTCGGCCTAGGCGGTACTCGGTGGCCTGGGCGTTACTCGGCGGCCTAGGCATTACTCAGCGGCCTGGGCATTACTCGGCGGCCTGGGGGGTACCCGACGACCTGGGGGGGGGGGGGGTACTCGACCTGGGCGGTACTCGGCGGCCTGGGCGGTACTCTACGGCTTGGGGGGTACTCGACCTGGGCGGTACACGGCGGCCTGGGCGGTACTAGGTGGCCTAGGCGATACTCGGCGGCCTAGGAGGTACTCGACGACCTAGGGGGTACTCCGCCTGAGCGGTACTCGGCGGCCTGGGGGGTACTCGGCCTGGGCGGTACTCGGTGGCCTGGGAGGTACTCGACGACCTGGGGGGTACTTGGCAACCTGGGCGGTATTCGACGGCTTGGGGGGGTACTCATCCTGGGCAGTACTCGACGGCCGGGGTGACCCCTCAAAGAGGCCGGGGGATACAAATATTTTATCCCCCTACTAGTATAAAACACAAATTCATACTAAATTGGCCACCAAGGGTGCAATGTAACATCCCATTTCCGGCTAGACCCCCTAGGAGTCGGTTGGTTGTGGTAGAACCCTAGGGAGCCCAAAAATTGAAATAAATCGACCAAGATTTCGGGTCACGGGTTGGTCACGCCCGTGACCAACCCGTCACGCCCGTGACCTAGGGCGTGACTCACTCGATGATCGTCGATCTCAAGGAGACGATCGTCGGGCGCAAAATTTTCCACCCGGCCCTATCACGCCCGTGACCCAGGTGTCACGCCCGTGACCTGGGGCGTGACTCCTTCGACGATCGTCGATCTCAGGTAGACGATCGTCGGGCGCGAAATTTGCCTCATGGCCTGTCACGCCCGTGACCCAAAGAGGCACGCCCGTGACATAGGGCGTGACCACGTTCGACGATCGTCGATTTCAGTTCGACAGTCGTCGGCCCAGAATTAGTCACCAGGCATGTCACGCCCGTCACCCGCAATGTCACGCCCGTGGCATAGGGCGTGACCACCCTTCGACGATCGTCGACCTCCGTTCGACGGTCGTCGACCCAGAATTGGCCACACGGCCAGTCATGCCCGTGACCCAGGTGTCACGCCCGTGACCACCCTTCGACGATCGTCGATCTTAGTTCGACGATCGCCGATCCCAGAATTGGCCACATGTGCCTGTCACGCCCGTGACCTATGTGTCACGCCCGTGACCAAAGCCGAAACGTCAGCCAGACTGGAAATTTCGGTAACCGACGTCGTAATAAATTCTGATTATGGGAATGAAAACCAAGAGTATTTATGGGCCGTTACCTACTGTAATTATTTAAATAAATAAGGAAATGTTGGTCCAATAGGAAATCGCCACCTGGCAAACATCTCTTCGTTTCCAGCAATTCAATTCCCTGTATCCTAACCGAAACGTTATTAAGAAGAAATATTAATGGCCATGAAGTTTCATCCGTTCCCCTCCCCACTTGCTGATCTATAAAAGACTCCTAAGAGCAAGGGGAAAAGGTTACACTCTCCATCAAACTGTTTCGGATTTCCCCCTTGCTGTTGAAGAATTTTCGGCGACGCCACCACCGCGCCAATGGCTTCCCGACGCTCTGCACGCCTCCAGCCCGCGAACAAGGTCCTCCCCTCCCTCTTCTTCTGCGGATAGATCTTAGAAATTGTTAGGAGAGATATCGGGCTCAAAAGAGCTAGATCGGGTGAGCGTTTTTCATGCTTTTCCGAAAACTTTATGGTGGCGGGTTCGCCGGAAACCGCCTCTCCGGCGGCTGTGCCGCCGCCCGACGATAGCCCTCACCTCAACAGAGGTGGTGGTGGTGGTGGCCGGCCAGGGAGATGGCTGGATGGCCGGAAAATAGCTTGGAAAAACTACAGGAAATTAAGTTTCAGGGCTCTGGTTTTGGGCTGTAGAAGAATGTGAACAGTGCCGTTAAATTAGATTTTATTTTTAAAACAATTTCTGAATGAAATATCTGTCATTTTAGAAAATTTGGGAAAACTACCTAGAGGCTCCTACAGGAAAAGTGGTCAACATAGAAAATGTAGCCCTTGAAGTCTAGTTTAATTTAAAATTGATTTCACTCAATCTGGAGTCCTGGTTAGACCACAGCACCCTTTTTGGTGAGGTCTATCCTGAGGGCTGTCCTGACCTTAGAAAAATTCTCCACTCCAAACCAGTCATCAAAATGACTTGAAATTTGGGGTGTGGCTCAATCTTATTTATATCTAGAAGCTGCCCAAAAATTAGGATTTTTGGGAAATAGTTTTCTATAGTTTTTAGAAAAATTCAATAATCCTAGCTTAATTTAATTAGATGGTTAAATAATTTCCAAACCCTCCCAAATTTTGGTGAGTGGTCCCTGGGTTCACCATAAGGTTCTGTGTAATTTTTCATCTCATTTGGAGATGGTTTGGATTAGAAATGATCAAACCTAAGTTTTGCCCTAATAAGGGGTCTTAGGTTAAAGGTGCACTTTTGAGATTTGAGTGGTCAGATCACCTCAACAGAGGCTGAGATTTTTACCACTGGCTAGTAATATTCTTTAGCACCCCTTCATAGAGTTTGAGGTGGATCGGGGGTAAGTTGGCCCTAAGAACCAAGGCCAAACCCTAAGGATGGATCTTGGTGGCTTGTGAAGGTCATGGGGTCAAATGACCTTGAATTGACTCAAAATTTAGTGAAAAGGACCATAGGGCCATTATAGTCCTCTGGATGAAATCTTAGTAGATTTGGAGACTGTTGGGATACCTAATAATTTAACCCTAGTTTAGGGTGCAAAACTTGTAGATATAGGAAATGACACTAAATCATATTAAAAAGTGATGAGATTCGGGTAGAGTGAATTATAGGAATGGTACAAGCTCTGAATATTTTTCTATGAATTTTAAGATCATTATTTTGGATACTTCATTAACGATTTGGAAGCTTGAATGATTTGCTTAGAAAATTTATTATGGAATACACACTTCCTGAAAATTGATGAAATTTAAGAAAAGAACGTTTATTATGATTTTAAATCTCTGTGAATTTTTATGGGATTTTTGGAAGTCTAATTCTAAGGCTTACTTCATTAAGTATGTTTTACCTTGAATATTTGATTAAATCTTTAGTGGTGTTTAGCAAGCTGGTAAAATTATGATTCTTTGCACAAAGATCTTTTCTATATCATACTACTGACTAGTAATTTTTCTATGATTTTCCGATGAATAATTTCAGTACTTCCTTCTTTACGTAGGATTAACGTGTTTATACTGGATAAATTATTTAGAGGCTAAATACTTTCTGTAAAATTCTGAAAACTTGTATTTGAGGTTATCTTGCTGTTATTTAATGATCATGATTTTTGGGTAGCCATTACTTAGGAGGATCATGTAGTTCATGTTTAAAATGACCCATGGCCCATCCTTTGAGAAAATTAAATAAATATCAGATTAATTAGGAAAATTATAAGTTTCTGGATTTAGACAAATTATGTTATGGTAGACCTCCAGTAAAAATTATAGGAGATTTGGAAGTCAATTTGGAGTACCTTCCCTTATGTACCTCATATAGCTTAGGATGGTGTGCATATAGTAAAACCACGGAATTCTGGTAGTTGATGGTTGGTAGGGCAAGCTAAGATTGAGTTCATCATTGAAAGTCAGGATAAGTAGTGTGTGAGACTGGTTAAGGATAAGGGAGTACGGGAACGAAGAAAGATCGTCCATCCCGGGAAGAAGAGGAAGAGTCTTAATACTCTAGGGTTAGAACTAAAGTAACTAAAAGAGGATCGGGTTAAGGGAGATCAACCAATAATAATAAGTGCCTTGCGAAAGGGAACTTCGGGCCGTAATGCCACCGTCTTGGTTCCTAGTGCCCCTTGAGAGCCCTTCACGGGGTATGCCGGAGGCAGTCCTGGGCTAACGTAAACCATATGAATAATAAATTAAAAGAGCAACTAGTATAACTAGGGTTGCACATACACACTCCCCGATAGCTAGGAAGGTAGAATTATAGGATTGGATTCCACTCAGACAGTAGCTCTGAGGGTAGATGCACGGACGGGACTGTACGGGGGCCGATGGCTCGAGGGTTGGAGTACAAAATAAAGGTGGTGGGTCTTCGGTATCTGATTGTCGTTCACACCGACATCGGTACGCTGACTCGGCGGTGGGACACTTAGCCAAAGAAAGTCTGGAGGGTACATCCAGCAGTAGTACGCGGATACTCTAGGTTGTGTTCTTCTAGGGGCGTACGGAAGGGCTAGGCCTGGTAGTGTGGATACCCGCCTAGGAGTGGGGGGCCCGACCCATTGTCTCCGTTTGCCACTACGGAGGTTCCTGGGAGTGAAGCTAGCTGCCCGAACAGGGGGAACTAAAGGTCTGTGCGCATAGAGTCGTGTGCGTGAGTTGCACTTGCATGAATCATGGCATAGCATATCACTACACTCATAATTGCATACAACCGACACCCCAACGTATAAATTGGTATGGGACTTTTTATACGATGGGAGCCTTGCAGAAGACCCCTTAACTTATAAGTTTGTATGGGCATTCATATAAGTTAAGGTTACATACTTATTTACTTGCTTGTTTACTTACTGTTCTCTAGCTGCCTTTTTATACAAATTGCTACTTATTAACTGCTCTCCTTATTACTTACTGCCGTAGGATTGTTAGACCTATTTCATTCTAAATAACCATTAGATTCGCTTCCTTGTCACCTGCTTGACTATTCTCCACTTTGTAGCTTCCCTTTCCTCCTCTCCGCCCGGTGCTTAGGAGCCGTGGTGGGAGGGGTAGGGGATGATAGGGCTTACTCTTTATGACTAATGGTTTTCGAACCACAACATTACAGGAGCTCCGGATGGGAGACAGGGACCAGCAGTCCAGGGACCAGCACCAGCGGAGTACGATGCGCATGGAGGTGGGACAGTCTAGCACCGGTGCACCTGCGACCAGCTCTGTGAGTGATTAGTAGTTTCATAGCTTTCGCGATGAGCGACTTGTAGTGAGGACTCTGATGTACTGGGCTCGAGCCCATTTATCTATTTTCCTATTGTTATCTATTGATGGACTGGATATGATTTCACTTTTATTTACATGTTTCTGTGGACTTGTTTACTTTTTTTTGAATAAATACTTCTCTCACTTGTGATGGAAAAGGGCCGGCAGAATTGGTGTTTTGTAGTGGTTGCCTTCCCGTGAGTCGGTGCCACCGCAAAGCGGCAGTTCTGGGCTAAGACCCCGGTGGTTTAAAAAGAAAAAAGGGGGGGGGGGGGGTCTTACGAGTGGTATCAGAGCGAACCTCGATCGAAAGAGAAGTAGTCCACAAAAACCTTGGGCCACCCCCGTGCGAGCTTAGTTTGCGGACAAACTAGCAGAGGAAGCAGTGGTGTGCCCATAAGGGAAATCACATGTGAAAGTCCATCCTAACTCTCCTTAAATTCCATTCTTTCGCTCTCTAACAGATGGAATTTTTACTTGTAGCATGCGACGAACCCTACACCACAGCAGGGGACACCCCAGGCTCAGAATGAGGTCCCGCCCCCGCCGGCTCCAGCTCCGTTCCAGCAGACGGAGATGGGGCAAACACTGACGGCCATTCTGGAGGCCTTCAGAGCTCAGCAAGCCCCGGCTCCATAGCCAAACCCCGGGGCCAATTGGATGACTGTCTTCCGGGGACTTTCCCCTCCATCTTACCCGGGGACGGAGTCTGCAGTACATACGGAGGAATGGTTGGACACCATTTACGAGATGCTGGCAGGGATTCGATGCCCCATGGAGGAAGGCACGACTGGAGATTACTCTTTGAGGGACGGGCTCCTGTGTTTCCGGGGCAGAGTCTACATACCAGCAGGAGGATGGATCCGGGAGGATTTTTTTATGGAAGCTCACTGCAGCCGATATTCTGTACACCCGGGGATCACCAAGATGGTAAAGGATTTGAAGAGGACGATGTACTGGCCGGGTATAAAGAAAGATATTACGTATTTTGTGACGCATTGCGAGGCCTGCCAGCTCGTGAAGGCGGAGTGCAGGAACCCGGCAGGCTTGCTGCAGCCGCTTCCGGTGCCAGAGTGGAAGTTTGAGGATATAGCCATGGACTTCATACATGGGCTACCTCGATCCCGTGCTGGGAATGACTCGATCTGGGTGATAGTGGACAGACTAACAAAGGTGGCCAGATTCATTCCAGTGGCAAAGGACACACCGGTCAGAATATTAGTACGGAGGTTCGTTGAGCAGTTTGTGCGTTATCATGGGGTGCCCAAGACTATCGTTTCAGATCGAGATGGGCGCTTTACATCCAGGGAATGGAGGTCAGTCCAGGCCCATCTAGGTTCTCGATTGACATTCAGCACAACTTTTCACCCTCAGACCGACGGACAGACAGAGCGCACCAACCGTACACTGGAGGATCTGTTGCGACTGTGTATTTTGGACCGTGGCGAGCCTTGGGAGAGATTGCTGTCACTGGTCGAGTTTTCGTACAACAACGCTCATCAGTCCAGTATAGGCATGGCTCCATACGAGGCATTGTACGGAAGGAGGTGCAGGACCCACTATCATGGGTTCAGGATGAGGACCCGCAGGCACTAGGCTCAGAGTTTGTGGGAGATACAGATGCTCAGATTAGATTGATCCGGGACAGGATGTTGGAAGCCCAGAGCAGACAGGCGAAATACTACGATGCGAGGCATCGTCAGGTGGAGTTCCAGGTAGGTGACCGAGTCTTCTTGAAGATACGGCCGATGCACGGAGTTTCGCGGGTGCGTGGGCGGAAGAAGCTCAGTCCGAGATATATGGGGCCTTATAGGATCCTGGAGCGGATCGGCCCCTTAGCCTATAGACTGGAGCTACCGCCGGAGTTAGCGGGATTACATGACGTCTTCCACGTCTCCTCACTTCGGAGGGCTCTGCTACGCCCTGAGCAGATGATATCCTCGGCAGATGTCCCGGTGGCCTCGGATCGGTCAGTCAACATGGAACCTATCAGGATTGACGATACAGCAGTGCGGGTCTTGCGACGGAAGAAGGTTCCGCTAGTCAAGGTTCTGTGGAACAATCATGGGCAGGAGGAGCATACTTGGGAGCCACAGGACTTGATGCGGCAAAAATACCCGGGACTTTTTCGTCAGGTATACCTCCCAACCCCTCTGGACAATCAATTTGCCTTTCTGTTTTAAACCAATGGGACTGAAACTTCAAGAATAGGGGCTAATCTTTTGTTTATTGGGGTGTATATACCTAGTTAAGTGGGCGAATTAATCTTAGGTTTGAAACCGCACAAGGCAAACATAATGTAGAGATGTAATTTCTTTAATTCTCATGGGATGTTACAAGCTTCTTTTTCTGATTAGAGTCCCGTAGGCTTAACCTTGATTTCGGGTACGAAATCTTTGTTTTGTTTATTGGGATTTGTAACATCCCATTTCCGGCTAGACCCCCTAGGAGTTGGTTGGTTGTGGTAGAACCCTAGGGAGCCCAAAAAATTGAAATAAATCGACCAAGATTTCGGGTCACGGGTTGGTCACGCCCGTGACCAACCCGTCACGCCCGTGACCTAGGGCGTGACTCACTCGACGATCGTCGATCTCAGGGAGACGATCGTCGGGCGCAGAATTTTCCACCCGGCCCTGTCACGCCCGTGACCTAGGTGTCACGCCCGTGACCTGGGGCGTGACTCCTTCGACGATCGTCGATCTCAGGTAGACGATCGTCGGGCGCGGAATTTGCCTCATGGCCTGTCACGCCCGTGACCCAAAGAGGCACGCCCGTGACATAGGGCGTGACCACGTTCGACGATCGTCGATTTCAGTTCGACGTTCGTCGGCCCAGAATTAGTCATCAGGCATGTCACGCCCGTGAACCGCAATGTCACGCCCGTGGCATAGGGCGTGACCACCCTTCGACGATCGTCGACCTCCGTTTGACGGTCGTCGACCCAGAATTGGCCAGACGGCCAGTCACGCCCGTGACCCAAGTGTCACGCCCGTGACCACCCTTCCACGATCGTCGATCTCAGTTCGACGATCGTCGATCCCAGAATTGGCCACACGTGCCTGTCATGCCCGTGACCTATGTGTCACGCCCGTGACCAAAGCCGAAACGTCAGCAAGACTGGAAATTTCGGTAACCGACGTCGTAATAAATTCTGATTATGGGAATGAAAACCAAGAGTATTTATGGGCCGTTACCTACTGTAATTATTTAAATAAATAAGGAAATATTGGTCCAATAGGAAATCGCCACCTGGCAAACATCTCTTCGTTTCCAGCAATTCAATTCTCTGCATCATAACCGAAATGTTATTAAGAAGAAATATTAATGGCCATGAAGTTTCATCCGTTCCCCTCCCCACTTGCTGATCTATAAAAGACTCCTAAGAGCAAGGGGAAAAGGTTACACTCTCCATCAAACTGTTTCGGATTTCCCCCTTGCTGTTGAAGAATTTCCGGCGACGCCACCACCGCGCCAATGGCTTCCCGACGCTCTGCACGCCTCCAGCCCGCGAACAAGATCCTCCCCTCCCTCTTCTTCTGCGGATAGATCTTAGAAATCGTTAGGAGAGATATCGGGCTCAAAAGAGCCAGATCGGGTGAGCGTTTTCCATGCTTTTCCAAAAACTTCATGGTGGCAGGTTCGCCGGAAACCGCCTCTCCGGCGGCCGTACCGCCGCCCGACGATAGCCCTCACCTCAACAGAGGTGGTGGTGGTGGTGGCCGGCCAGGGAGATGGCTGGATGGCCGAAAAATAGCTTGGAAAAGCTACAGGAAATTAAGTTTCAGGGCTCTGGTTTCGGGCTGTAGAAGAAGGTGAACAGTGCCGTTAAATTAGATTTTATTTTTAAAACAATTTCTGAATGAAATATCTGTCATTTTAGATAATTTGGGAAAAATACCTAGAGGCTCCTAAAAGAAAAGTGGTCAACATTGAAAATGTAGACATTGAAGTCTAGTTTAATTTAAAATTAATTTCACTCAATCTGGAGTCTTGGTTAGACCACAGCACCCTTTTTGGTGAGGTCTATCCTTAGGGCTGTCCTGACCTTAGAAAAATTCCCCACTCCAAACCAGTCATCAAAATGACTTGAAATTTGGGGTGTGACTCAATCGTATTTATATCTAGAAGCTGCCCAAAAATTAGGATAATTGGGAAATATTTTTCTATAGTGTTTAGAAAAATTCAATAATCCTAGCTTAATTTAATTAGATGGTTAAATAATTTCCAAACCCTCCCAAATTTTGGTGAGTGGTCCCTGGGTTTACCATAAGGTTCTGTGTAATTTTTCATCTCATTTGGAGATGTTTTGGATTAGAAATGATCAAACCTAAGTTTTGCCCTAATAAGGGGTCTTAGGTTAAAGGTGCACTTTTGAGATTTGAGTGGTCAGATCACCTCAACAGAGGCTGAGATTTTTACCACTGGCTAGTAATATTCTCTAGCACCCCCTCATAGAGTTTGAGGTGGATCGGGGTAAGTTGGCCCTAAGAACCAAGGCCAAACCCTAAGGATGGATTTTGGTGGCTTGTGAAGGTCATGGGGTCAAATGACCTTGAATTGACTCAAAATTTAGTAAAAAGGACCATAGGGCCATTATAGTCCTCTGGATGAAATCTTAGTAGATTTGGAGACTATTGGGATATCTAATAATCTAACCCTAGTTTAGGGTGCAAAACTTGTAGATATAGGAAATGACACTAAATCATATTAAAAAGTGATGAGAATCGGGTAGAGTGAATTATCGGAATGGTACAAGCTCTGGATATTTTTCTATGAATTTTAAGATCATTATTTTGAATACTTCATTAACGATTTGGAAGCTTGAATGATTTGCTTAGAAAATTTATTATGGAATACACACTTCCTGGAAATTGATGAAATTTAAGCAGAGAACGTTTATTATGATTTTAAATCTCTGTGAATTTTTATGGGATTTTTGGAAGTCTAATTCTAAGGCTTACTTCATTAAGTATGTTTTACCTTGAATATTTGATTAAATCTTTAGTGGTGTTTAGCAAGCTGGTAAAATTATGATTCTTTGCACAAAGATCTTTTCTATATCATACTACTGACTAGTAATTTTTCTATGATTTTCCGATGAATAATTTCAGTACTTCCTTCTTTACGTAGGATTAACGTGTTTATACTGGATAAATTATTTAGAGGCTAAATACTTTCTGTAAAATTCTGAAAACTTGTATTTGAGGTTATCTTGCTGTTATTTAATGATCATGATTTTTGGTAGCCATTACTTAGGAGGATCATGTAGTTCATGTTTAAAATGACCCATGGCCCATCCTTTGAGAAAATTAAATAAATATCAGATTAATTAGGAAAATTATAAGTTTCTGGATTTAGACAAATTATGTTATGGTAGACCTCCATTAAAAATTATAGGAGATTTGGAAGTCAATTTGGAGTAACCTTCCCTTGTGTACCTCATATAGCTTAGGATGGTGTGCATATAGTAAAACCACGGAATTCTGGTAGTTGATGGTTGGTAGGGCAAGCTAAGATTGAGTTCATCATTGGAAGTCAGGATAAGTAGGGTGTGAGACTGGTTAAGGATAAGGGAGTACGGGAACGACGAAAGATCGTCCATCCCGGGAAGAAGAGGAAGAGTCTTAATACTCTAGGGTTAGAACTAAAGTAACTAAAAGAGGATCGGGTTAAGGGAGATCAACCAATAATAATAAGTGCCTTGCGAAAGGGAACTTCGAGCCGTAATGCCGCCGTCTTGGTTCCTAGTGCCCCTTGAGATCCCTTCACGGGGTATGCCGGGGGCAGTCCTGGGCTAACGTAAACCATAGGAATAATAAATTAAAAGAGCAACTAGTATAACTAGGGTTGCACATACACACTCCCCGATAGCTAGGAAGGTAGAATTATAGGATTGGATGCCACTCAGACAGTAGCTCTGAGGGTAGATACACGGACAGGACTGTTCGGGGGCCGAGGGCTCGAGGGTTGGAGTACATAATAAAGGTGGTGGGTCTTCGGTATCTGATTGTCATTCACACCGACATCGGTACGCTGACTCGGCGGTGTGGGACACTTAGCCAAAGAAAGTCTGGAGGGTACATCCAGCAGTAGTACGCGGATACTCTAGGTTGTGTTCTTCTAGGGGTGTACGGGAGGGCTAGGCCTGGTAGTGTGGATACCCGTCCTAGGAGTGGGGGGCCCGACCCACTGTCTCCGTTTGCCACTACGGAGGTTCCTAGGAGTGAAGCTAGCTGCCCGATTCAGGGGGAACTAAAGGTCTGTGCGCATAGAGTCGTGTGCGTGAGTTGCGCTTGCATGAATCATGGCATAGCATATCACTACACTCATAATTCGCATACAATCGACACCCCAACGTATAAATCGGTATGGGACTTTTTATACGATGGGAGCCTTGCAGAAGACCCCTTAACTTATAAGTTTGTATGGGCATTCATATAAGTTAAGGTTACATACTTATTTACTTGCTTGTTTACTTACTGTTCTCTAGCTGCCTTTTTATACAAATTGCTACTTAATAACTGCTCTACCTTATTACTTAACTGCCATAGGATTGTTAGACCTATTTCACCTGTCTAAATAACTTGCTAGTTAGATTCGCTTCCTTGTCACCAGCTTGACTATTCTCTACTTTGTAGCTTCCCTTTCCTCCTCTCCGCCCGGTGCTTAGGAGCTGTGGTGGGAGGGGTAGGGGATGATATGGCTTAGTCTTTATGACTAATGGTTTTCGAACCACAACATTACAGGAGCTCCGGATGGGAGACAGGGACCAGCAGTCTAGGGACCAGCACCAGCGGAGTACGGTGCGTATGGAGGTGGGACAGTCTAGCACCGGTGCACCTGCGACCAGCTCTGTGAGTGATTAGTAGTTTCATAGCTTCCGCGATGAGCGACTTGTAGTGAGGACTCTGATGTACTGGGCTCGAGCCCATTTATCTATTTTCCTATTGTTATCTATTGATGGACTGGATATGATTCTCATTTTATTTACATGTTTCTGTGGACTTGTTTACTTTTTTTGTATAAATACTTCTCTCTCTTGTGATCGAAAAGGGCCGGCAGAATTGGCATTTTGTAGTGGTTGCCTTCCCGTGATGTCGGTGCCACCACAAAGCGGTAGTTCTGGGCTAAGACCCCGGTGGTTTAAAAAGAAAAAAAAGGGGGGGGGGGTGGTCTTACATGCAGTGCTAGTATCAAGAGGTTTATATGGTATGCGCAGTGTAGCGCCTTACTTTATTAGAAGCAGTACTTTTATACTGCATTAGTTGTTGCTTTTCTTTACATACTGATATAGGCTAGAGAATTATATATATATACCACTATCACCTGCATGTATATTTTGTTATTGTCCACTTTCTTCCTAAGGAGTCGTGGGGTGAGGCAGGGACAAAGCAGCTAAGTCTAGTTTGACTGACGACCATTTGACCACATCATGTTAGGGACACATGAAGACGCTCTACAGTTCGACCAGGCGGAGATAGAGATTGTGACTCTGAGGAGCCGGAGTCGCGCACTACACTACTACCCGGCGTGGATGATTATATGGTTTAGCTTTTTCATTTTTAATTGAGAGAGAAAGTAGATATCCATGTACGATAAGCCCTATTACTTGTACTTTTTCATTTATGTCATGTGTACATTTATTTGGATATTTATATATATCTACTTATTTTATTTATTCTTTCAGCGTGTTTGCCGGCAGGGTCACTGTCTTGTGGTGGAAACTACTCGTAGTTGGCGTCACTATAAGGTGGCGGTCCTAGGTATAAAATCTCTCATCGGCCATGCCCAATTCCTGAGAGGGGGATTTTACAGTTGGTATCACCGTACTCATAAGTGAAAGAAGTCGCACAAACCACTAGGTCACCCCGCTCGAGTTCCGTTAAGCAGACAGAGATGTCAACATAAATGAGGAGACCAACCTTATTTGACTACTGAAGTGTTTCAAACTGTAGGCTACAGTTCCCCCTTTACCAGCTGCTGTTCCTTTTCAGCAGTCCCAGACTTTTATGGCTATCCTGGATGCCTTTAGAGCTCAGCAAGTTCCGACCCCATAACCAAACCCGGGGCTCAATCTGGATGACGGTACCTATCCGAGGACCTTTCCCCTCCGATCCTACCAGGGGATATATATGGAGTCTGCAGTACAAGTACGGAGGAGTGGTTGGACACCATTTATCATGGAGTTGCTAGGCAGGAGATCCTCGATGCCCCACGGAGGAACTAGGCCAGTCGCTTTGGCAGTCTACGGCACTGCTTAGAGGGCCATACCAAAAGAGATGGTGGAAGTCTCAGCCATGGACACCACCTTTGCAGGGATGGACTGTGCTGAGTATTCCCAGATCATCTGGGAGGACCAGTTCAGAGCAGCGCTCTTGTTAGAGCATTTTGTATGCCTCAGTCGGACGAGAGATGACCTTGGAGGATCAGGTTTCTCCACCTGCGGTTGAGGCAGCTGGGAAACCATGACCAGTGTTGGTAGAGTACTATCAGCGAGAGTTTTCACTCACCTGGCCCGTTATGCGGACACTAGTACCCTTGAGTTAGACGACGCTGGCTATATACAAAGCCCGGAGGTTTTATAAGGGACTACAAGATGCTTAGACATGAGGCAGGCCCTCTTCTTTTCATCTCAGAGGGGAGTCTGGCCAGGATTCTGGTGAAGATTATTAAGATGACTAAGAAGATGGGAGGCGGATCAGCTCTACATGGTGTAGGGCAGCCGGAAGAGACCGGCTGCGGATATGTATCACAGTGATTGGAGTACGTAGAGACCGTCCGTAGCGAGGCCAGGTTCATTGGAGAGCAGAAGGGAACGGTAGAGGACTTCAGCCTCGTCCTGATGTTTGGACAGGCCAGAGCAGCGAGCTTCCGCAGTGTCAGGGGGTATTGGCTCCACCAGCCTATACAGATGCTTTCAGGAAATGCCGCGAAGATTTGATGACGGTAGAGCAGATTCCCTCCGGTGGTATGCTTTCAGATGCAACTAGCATGGGCATATCATTAGAGGAACTGCCACTGTGAGGCGAGCAACTTTTCCCTACCGGCACATTCAGGGCGCTCCACCTCCCCGAGCAGTCCCTCCGGCATGGCGGACGAGGACAGGACCGAGGATGAGGACATTTCATGGATCGAGGCAGCTGTAAGGCCAGAGAGAGAGCAGGTGTATTGCTCTAGGATCCTTGACACCAGCCTAGGGACCCTAAGGAGCAGGTTATCACAGGTACTTTACAATTTTGTACTTTTCAGAATTTTCTATCATAGTACACTACTAACCCTTTTAAACATAACCTGGTTAGAAATTAAGAGAAGATAAACTACAATAAGAATACTAAGACATTTAATTACCCTTAGGCATAGTATTCATGTGAGCGGCAAGCCCGCCCTCACCCCTCTTTGACACCGGGAGCGTCGCAATCTATTCGTGTCGGAGGATTTCGTGAAAGGACTGGCAGGAGTGGATGCCAACATTTCATCGGGAAGACTCCTATGAGATAGTGCGCGACCCGATGGATCCGGAGATATTGACCTCTGCTACAAAGTAAAATATGTCCGAAGCAAGGATATTGGCGGAAAGGCTGTTTGAGGCATGCCAGCGATGGTTTTGACAGATCTTACCGCTACCAGACTATACGATCTGATTCTGGGCATGACTTGGCTTCATTGGAACCATGCCCAAGATCAATTGCCCATGGCGAAGAGGATCACCGTTGAAACACGTCGAAACTCCTTCAGAGGTTGGTCTATCCAAGGTATTATATCAGCCTATCTCCCGATTACTTTACTTATCGTCTATGCAGGCCGTTAAGGCCCACCTGCAAGCAGGGAAACAAGGTATGTATCAGGTCCTTGTTTTGAGATGTCGGTCGTAGGCCAAGGAGGCCTCCATTGGTCAGATATTCCGGTAGGTGCGGGACTTTCACCTGACGTGTTTCCAGGAGAAGTTGCTACCAGGAATACCCCCGCACCGAGAGAAGGGGTAGACTTTCCAGAATTCAGCTCGTAGTACCCGGGGGCTAAGGCCCGTATCTCAGAGCTCCCTATACTGAATGGCCCCAAAGGAGCTTGGTGGAATTCCGAAGCCAGCTTCATGGGAGTTAGGTGGAGGCACGGGTATTTATCGGCCTAGAACGTGTTCATTCACCGTGGGGAGCTCCGGTGCATCATGTTCGTGAAAGAAGAAGGACGGGATCCCTTCCGACTGTTGCATCGAGTTACTTGGAAGCTCTGAACCGAGGTTGACAGGTCCGAGGAATTCCTTATCCCTTACCACGGATAGCCGATGAGTTGTTTGACCAGCTGGAGGGAGAGCCCATTGGTTCTCAAAGCTGGATCCTGAAGGTTTGGGTACAATACCAGCTTCGTGATTCGGGAGGAGGATGTACATCCCGAAGACGGCCTTCAGCTCAGCAGATACAACTTGTTTGAGTTTACCGTGATGCCGTTCGGGCTCACGGAATGCACCCTCCGCATTCATGACTTTGATAACCATCGGGTGTTCGAGGAGTATTCCTGGACATGAGTTTGTCATTGTATTCATCGACGACAATATCTCAGTCTATTCAAGGACGGAGGAGGAGCCATACGCGAGACATCACTTGGCCTTGAATCTTGGGGAAGCTGCGTGGAGCACCAGCTGAGATGTATGCCAAGTTTTCAGCAAGTGCCAGTTCTTGTCTGCTAAAGGAGGTGGAATTCCTTTCTGGGCCATGACATCAAGTGGAGCTAGGTCTGGTAGTGGATCCTGGCAAAGATCCAGGCTGTACGAAAGATTGGCCATAGCCGCTAAAGTCGGCTTCACGGATGTATTCGAAGTTTCCATTGGGACTTGCAGGCTATTAGCTACCGAAAGTTAGTCGCAGGGGTTCTCTTGAAGATTGCCCTTTCCCTCTTACGTCTCTTGACGAAGAAGGAGTCATGACATTCACTATGGATGCCTCGAGCAGTGCGAATCTGCACATTCCAGGAGCTGAATGACAAACGTCTCACCTCGGCTCACTATCCTTGCTCTTCCATTCAGGGAAGGAGGGAATAATTCCAAATGTTATACAGATTGCTTCCTATCCAGGGGATGGGTGCTGTTCTGACAAATGCAGACACGGGCACGTAATAGCCTACGCCTCCCGATTCAAGGAAGTTGAAGCAAGCATGAGCAGAAACTACTTAGTGCATGATTTAGGAGATGGGGGCAGTCATTGTCTTCGCTCTTGAAGATCTTGGCGGCACTATCCTCTACGTGTGGTACCATTGTTGATATCTTCTCCGATCACAAGAACATCTGAAGTACGTCGACACGTAGAAGGAGTTAAACATCTATGACAGTAGACGCTGGGTGGTTAGAGTTCCTGTCGGACAAATACCAGTGATTGTACCATGCAACTATCATCCCGGGAAAGGCGAATATGGTCGCGGATGCTCTTGAGCAGGAGAGCCAACACTACTGGACCAGGAGTAGGCCCGCAGGTGATGGCCATGGAGTTGATTAGATGCGGATTCGATGGAAGACATGCAGATTACTATGGTGTCGCTAGGGCTGATCTAGAGGTTTATGACCCGGAGCTGTACATGGAGTTAACTATGAGTCGATGGCTACTACTGATGACGATATCAGAGACCGCATCAGGGAAGATGGGCAGAGTGCTAGGATGAGAGAGCTGGAGCCTATATTTAGAGCGTTGGAGAGGGAAAGTCACGACGGGAGACTTAACTCTTTGACGTGGATGAGCCTCGTTCTGTGTTTCCGAGGCAGAGTCGTGTTTATATACCTAGCAGGAGGTGGGATCCGGGAGAGATATTTTGACTCAGGGAAGGCACACTGAACACAGCCGATATTCAGTGCACCTCGGGGATCACCAAGATGGTACGAAGGATTGCGAAAGAGGACGATGTACTTGTCCAGAGTATGAAGAAAGGGATATTACGTTGATTTTGTGACGCATTGCGAGACATGCCAATGCTCGTGAATGGCCAGAGTGCAAGAGAACCTTGGCAGGATTAGCTGCAGCAACGCTTCCGGTGGCGGAGTGGAAGTTCGAGGATATTTTGCCATGGACTTTTGTACATGGGTTGCCTTGCTCTCGATCCCGTATAGGCGGGGAACGACTTCGATATGGCTGATAGTGGACCGATGCTGACCAAGGTAACCAGGTTCATCCCAGGTCTGGCAAGGATGCGCACCAGTCAGTTGGTGTATTAGGTACGGAGGTTCTATTGAGCAGTGGATTGTGCGTTATCCATGGTGTGCCCAAGACCAATCGTATATCAGATCGGGATTACAGGGCGGTCAATTTACATTCCAGGGAATGGAGGTCAGGTGCATGAGGCCCATACTTAGGTTCTCAAGGTTGACATTTAGCATTGCCTTTCACCCTCCAAAGACCGATGGACAGACAGAGCGCACTAACCGTAAGACCACTGGAGGATCTATTGCGACTTATGTATACTTTGGACCGTGGCGGAAGCCTTGCGAGTAGATTGCTAGCCACTTGGTCGAGTTTTCGTTACAACAATAACTCATCAGTCCAGCATAGGCAAGTGCTCCATACTTTGAAGCGTTGTACGGAAGGAGGTGTTGGAGAACCCCACTATCATTGGGTTCAGGATGAGGATCTGCAAAGGTGATTAGGCTCGGAGATTTGTGGGAGATACAGACGTGCTCAGATTAGATTGATCCGAGACAGGATGTTGGAAGCCCAGAGCGGCAGACAGGCGAAATACTACGATGCGAGGCATCGCCAAGTAGAGTTCCAGGTAGGAGACCGGGTTTTCTTGAAGATACGGCCGATGCACGGAGTCTCGCGGGTTCGCGGGGCATAGGCAAATAAGCTCAGTCCCTAGATATATGGGGCCTTATAGGATCCTGGAGCGGATCGGCCCCTTAGCCTATACAGACTGGAGCTACTGCCGCTAGTTAACGGGAACTTGCATGACGTCTTCCACGTCTCCTCACTTCGGAGGGCTCTGCTACGGTCCCTGAGCAGCTGATTACTTCTACTCGGCAGATGGCCCGGTGGCCTCGGATCGGTCAGTCAACTTGGAGCCTAATCAGGATTGACGACACGGATACAGTGCCAAGTGTCTTGCGACGGAAGAAGGCGTTCCGTTGGTCAAGGTTCTGTGGAACAATCATGGGCAGGAGGAGCAATACATGGGAGCCACAGGACTTGACCTCGCGACAAAAATACCCGGAACTTTTTCGTCAGGTATACCTCACAACCCCTCTGGACAATCAATTTGCCTTCCTATTTTAAACCAATGGGACTGAAATTTCAAGAGTAGGGGCTAACCTTTTGTTTATTGGGGTGTATATACCTAGTTAAGTGGGCGAATTAATCTTAGATTTGAAACCGCCTAAAGCAAACATAACGTAGGGATGTAATTTCTTTAATTCTCATGGGATGTTACAAGCTTCTTTTCCCGATTTGAGTCCCGTAGGCTTAACCTTGATTTCGGGGGCGAAATCTTTGTTTTGTTTATTGGGATTTGTAATATCCCATTTCCGGCTAGACCCCTAGGAGTCGGTTGGTTGTGGTAGAACCCTGGGGAGCCCAGAAATCGAAATAAAGTGACCAAGAATTCGGGTCACGGGTTGGTCACGCCCGTGACCGACCCGTCACGCCCGTGACATAGGGCGTGACCACGCTCGACGATCGTCGATCCCAATTCGACGATCGTCGAACTAGGAATTGACCACACGGGCATGTCACGCCCGTGACCCACAATGTCACGCCCGTGACATAGGGCGTGACCACGCTCGACGATCGTCGATCCCAATTTGACGATCGTCGAACCAAAATTGGCCACACGGGCATGTCACGCCCGTGACCCACAATGTCACGCCCGTGACATAGGGCATGACCACGCTCGACGATCGTCGATCCCAATTCGACGATCGTCGAACCAGAATTGGCCACACGGGCCAGTCACGCCCGTGACCAGGGTGTCACGCCCGTGACCACCCGTCGACGATCGTCGATCTTAGTTCGACGATCGTCGAACCCAAAATTGGCTAACCAGGCCTGTCACGCCCGTGACCTATGTGTCACGCCCGTGATCAAGGCCGAAACGACAGCCAGGTTGGAAATTTCGGTAACTGACGTCGTAATAAAATCTTATTAAGGGAATGAAAACCAAGAGTGTTTATGGGCCGTTTCCTACTTTAATTATTTAAATAATTAAGGAAATGTTGGTCCAATAGGAAATCGCCACCTGGCAAACACCTCTTCATCTCCCACGTTTCAAATGCCGTTGCCATAACCGAAACGTCATAAAGGAATTATTAATGGCCGCGGACGTTTCATCCTTTCCCCTCCCCACATGCTGACCTATAAAAGACTCATAAGAGCAAGAGGAAAAGGTTACACTCTCCCTCAAACTGTTCCAGATTTTCCTCCCCCCTGTTGTTGAAGAATTTCCGGCGATGCCACCACCGCGCAAATGGCTTCCCGACGCTCTGCACGCCTCCAACCCGCGAACAAGGTCCTCCCCTCCCTCTTCTTCTGCGGATAGATCTTAGGAATCGTTAGGAGAGATATCGGGCTCAAAAGAGCCAGATCGGGTGAGCGTATTCGTGGTTTTCCGAAAATTTCATGGTGGCGGGTTCGTCGGAAACCGCCTCTCCGGCGGCCGTGCCGCCGCCCGACGATAGCCCTCGCCTCAACGGAGGTGGTGGTGGTGGTGGCCGCCCAGGGAGATGGCTGGATGGCCGGGAAATAGCTTGGAAAAGCTACAGGAAATTAGGTTTTCAGGCCTCTGGTTCGGGCTGTAGAAGAAGATAAACAGTGCCGTCAAATTAGATTTTATTTTTAAAACAATTTCTGAATGAAATATCTATCATGTTAAATAAGTTGGGAAAAAATACCTAGAGGCTCCTACAGGAAAAATGATCAACATAGAAAATGTAGCCCTTGAAGTCTACTTTAATTCAAAATTAATTTCACTCGATTTGGAATCTTGGTTAGACCACAGCACCCTTTTTGGTGAGGTCTATCCAGAGGGCTGCCTTGACCTTAGAAAAATTCCCCACTCCAATCCAATCATCCAAATGACTTGAAATTTGGGTTGTGGTCTAATCTTACATATATCTAGGTTCTATCCAAAAATGAGAATTTTTGGAGAATATTTTTCTATAGTTTTTAGAAAAATTCAATAATCCTAGCCGAATTTAATTAGATAGTTAAATAATTTCCAAACCCTCCCAAATTCTGGTGACTGGTCCCTGGGGTCACCATAAGGTTCTGTATAATTTTTCATCTCATTTGTAGATGGTTTGGATTAGAAATGATCAACCATAAGTTTTGCCCTAATAAGGGGTCTTAGGTTAAAAGTGCACTTTTGAAATTTGAGTGGTCAGATCACCTCAACAGAGGCTGAGATTTTTACCACTGGCTAGTAATATTCTCTAGCACCCCCTCATGGAGTTTGAGGTGGATCGGGGTAAGTTTTCCCTAAGGACCAAGGCCAAACCCCAAGGATGGATCTTGGTGGTTTGTGAAGGTCATGCGGTCAAATGACCTTGGATTGACCCGAAATTGGGTGAAGAGAACCATAGGGCCAATATAGTTCTCTGGATGAAATCTTAGTAAATTTGGAGACCGTTGGGATACCTAAAAATCTAACCCTAGTTTAGGGCGCAAAACTTGTAGAGTTAGGAAATGCCACTAAATCACATTGAAAAGTGGTGAGATTTGGGTAGAGTGAATTATAGGGATGGTACAAGCTCTGGATATTTTTCTATGAATTTTATGATCATTATTTTGGATACTTCCTTTAATGATTTAGTAGTTGTATGATTTGCTTAGAAAATTTATTAGGGAATACACACTCTCTGGAAAGTGATGAAATTTAAGCAGAGAACGTTTATTATGATTTTAAATCTCTGTGAATTTTTATGGGATTTTTGAAAGATTAATTCTAAGGCTTGCTTCATTAAGTATGTTTTACCTTGATTATTTGATTAAATCTTTAGTGGTGTTTAGCAAGCTAGTAAAATTATGATTCTCTGCACAAAGATCTTTTATATATCATACTACTGAATAGTGATTTTTCTATAATTTTTAGATGAATAATTTCAGTACTTCCTTCATTACGTAGAATTAACGTGATTATACTGAATAAATTATTTATAGGTTAAATACTTTCTATAAAATTCTGAGAATTTGTATTTGAGGTTATCTTGCTGTTATTTAAAGATCATGATTTTTGAGTAGCCATTACTTAGGAAGATCATGTAGTTCATGTTTAAAATGACCCGTGGCACGTCCTTTGGGAAAATTAAATAAATATCAGATTAATTAGGAAAATTATAAGTTTCTGGTTTTAGGAAAAGTATGATATGGTAGACCTCCAGTAAATATTATAGGAGATTTGGAAGACAACTTGGTGTACCTCCCCTTGGGTACCTCATATAGTTTAGGATGGTCTGCATATAGTAAAGCCACGGAATTCTGGTAATTGATGGTTGGTAGGACAAGTTAAGATTGAGTTCATCATTAGAAGTCAGGATAAGTAGAGTGTGGGACTGGTTAGGATAAGGGAGTACGGGAACGACGAAAGATCGTCCATCCCAGGAAGAAGAGGAAGAGTCTTAATACTCTAGGGTTAGAACTAAAGTAACTAAAAGAGGATCGGGTTAAGGGAGACCAACCAATAATAATAAGTGCCTTGCGAAAGGGAACTTCGTGCCGTAATGCCGCCGTCTTGGTTCCTAGTGCCCCTTGAGAGCCCTTCACGGGGTATACCGGGGGCAGTCCTGGGCTAACGTAAACCATAGGAATAATAAATTAAAAGAGCAACTAGTATAACTAGGGTTGCACACACTCACTCCCCGATAGCTAGGAAAGTAGAATAATAGGACTTGTTGCCATTCAGACAGTAGATCTGAAGGTAGATGCACGGACAGGACTGTCCGGGGGGCCGAGGGCTCGAGGGTTGGAGTACAGAATAAAGGTGGTGGGTCTTCGGTACCTGATCGTCATTCACACCGACATCGGTACGCTGACTCGGCGGTGTGGGACACTTAGCCAAAGAAAGTCTGGAGGGTACATCCAGCAGCAGTATGCGGATACTCTAGGTTGTGTTCTTCTAGGGGCGTACGGGAGGGCTAGGCCTGGTAGTGTGGATGCCCGCCTAGGAGTGGGGGGCCCGACCCACTGTCTCCGTTTGCCACTACGGAGGTTCCTTGGAGTGAAGCTAGCTGCCCGAACAGGAGGAACTAAAGGTCTGTGCGCATAGAGTCGTGTGCGTGAGTTGCACTTGCATGAATCATGGCATAGCATATCACTATACTCATATTCGCATACAACCGACACCCCAACGTATAAATCGGTATGGGACTTTTTATACGATGGGAGCCTTGCAGAAGACCCCTTAACTTATAAGTTTGTATGGGCATTCATATAAGTTAAGGTTACATACTTATTTACTTGTTTGTTTACTTACTGTTCTCTATCTGCCTTTATATACAATTTGCTACTTAATAATTGCTCTACCTATTACAATAATTTATACTGTTCACCTGTTATAACTTGCTAGTTAGGTCCACCGTCACCAGCTTGACTATTCTCCACTTTTGTAGCTTCCCTTTCCTCCTCTCCACCCGGTGCTTAGGAGCCGTGGTGGGAGGGGTAGGGGATGATAGGGCTTAGTCTTTATGACTAATGGTTTTCGAACCACAACATTACAGGAGCTCCGGATGGGAGACAGGGACCAGCAGTCCAGGGACCAGCACCAGCGGAGTACGGTGCGCATGGAGGTGGGACAGTCTAGCACTTGTGCACCTGCGACCAGCTCCGTGAGTGATTAGTATTTTCTTAGCTTCCGCGATGAGCGACTTGTAATGAGGACTCTGATGTACTGGGCTCGAGCCCATTTATCTATTTTCCCGTTGTTATGTATTGATGGACTGGATATGATTCTCTTTTATTTACATGTTTCTGTGGACTTGTTTACATTTTTGTATAAATACTTCTCTCTCTTGTGATCGAAAAGGGCCAGCAGAATTGGTGTTTTTTAGTGGTTGCCTTCCCGAGATGTCGGTGCCACCGCAAAGCGGCAATTCTGGGCTAAGACCCCGGTGATTAAAAAAAGAAAAAAAGAGGGGTCTTACACACACTGCGAGACATGCCAACGGGTGAATGCCAAGTGCAAGAGCCTTGGAGGATTAGTGCATCAACTGCCGGTGGCGGAGTGGAAGTTCGAGGATATTTTGATGGATTTTGTACATGGGTTGCCTTGCTCTCACTATAGGCACGATTCTATATGGCTCATCGTGGACCGATTGACCAAGGTAACCAGGTTCATCCCGGTCTGGAAGGATGCTCCAATTGGTGTATTGGTGAATCTATTCGTGGATTGTGAGGTACCATAGTGTACTCAAGACAATTATATCAGATCATTACAGTCAATTTACTTCTAGAGAATGGAGGGCGGTGCATGAGTACTTAGGTTCCAAGCTTGCATGTAGCATTGCCTTTCATCCAAAGTCTGATGGGCAGACAGAGCGGACCAACAAGACCATGGAGGATGTGTTGCGATTATGTATACTTGATATGGGGAAGCCTTGCGAGTAAATGTAGCCATTGATTGAGTTTTCTTACAACAACAACCATAGGGCTAGCATTGGAAGTGCTCCCTTTGAAGCATTGTATGGGAGGAAGTGTTGGACAACACTATCTTGGGTTCAGTATGAGGACCCAAAGGCGATTGGGTTAGATTATGTCGAGGACACAGACGTGCTCATTCGACTGATCAGAGACAGGATGCTAGAAGTTCAGAGTCGGCAGACAAAGTATTACGATGTAAGGCATCGTAAGGTAGAGTTCCAGGTGGGGGACATGGTTTTTTTGAATACACGTCTGATACATGGTGTTTTGCGGGTGCATAGGCACAATAAACTCAACCCTAGGTATATGAGGCCTTATACAATCCTGGAGCGGGTCGGCCCCTTGGATTACAGGCTGGAGCTACCGCTAAAGTTGGCGAACTTGCATGACATCTTTCATGTCTCCTCACTTCAGAAAGCATTACTTCGGTCGAAGCAGCATATTACTTCTACCTTAAGCCCAGTAGCATCTGACTGGTCACTTCGATTGTAGACAATCTGGATCGAGGATACAGTAGTCCAAGTGTAACGGAAGAAGAGCGTTCCTTTGGTTAATGTGTTGTTGTCAAATCATGGGCAGGAGGAGAATACTTGGGAGCTCTTTGACCTCGTGAAGAAGAAATACCCGGAGCTCTTAAACTCAGGTACAAACTAAACCTCCTACAAAGTGATCTTTTATTCACTTGTGAAACCCTGTAGACCCGAGCTTGAATTTCGAGGACAAAATTTTTGTTTTGTTTACTGGAATTTGTAACATCCCCCACACTTTTAGGCCCCATAAAGTTTGGGTTGGGGCTCGAGTGGTGCATGGAGGCCCTGTTATGACTCTAGCTCAGCTTGAACTTAGGGAAACTGCAATGTGCACGCCCAATGTGCACAATCAACCTTCCGGTCAACCATGGTCAAATTAACCCTAAAGGCTAAATAAGATCCCAAGCCAATTCAAGTGGGCTAAGGCCTTGCCCAAGGCCCATCCTAAGGCCCACTAATATTTCATATTTATTTGATCTAATTTATTATTTTAATTAGGTGATTTAATGGAGGTAATTAGGAGGGAAGTTTCATTTGGAACGGAAATAATGGAGCGAGTGCAAGTGGCACTCCGTTATTCTTCCCCAACCCCTCCTTTCATCTTCCCTAATAAACAGGATGAGGTTTCCAATAGTTATAGGTTGTCCACCGTTAAGGAGGGCCTTTAATGGCCATGAACATAACACCCAGAACTTGGATCTCCTATAGAGGCCCCCAAAGCTCAATTTGATCTTTTCATCACCTTCAGAAGACCTCAAGTTGTTGAAATCAACTCTTGGATCGCTGCAAATGGTAGAGATTCTAGATCGGAAGAGGTTTATCGGAAAATACCAAAATCCATGGACACTTGCCGGAGTAGCTGCATCGAAGCTCAAAATAAGGCATGCTTCTCCTCCTCTCCCCTTGTGCTAGCTTCCTAGATCAATAGGACTTGAGTTCGAGCTTAATCAAGCTGAATTCTATTTCTAATTTTCATGAAAAAAACTTGAAAATTCTCCCCCCGATTTCACCAGAAAACACCCCTCTGGCGGTCGAGCCGATAGCCCCGACCTCAACGGAGTTGGTGGGGGTGGTGGCCGGTCGTGGAGGTGGCTAGGTCACCTGAAAATAGCCCTGGAATTTTCTCCAGGTTCAGCTAATCGGGGCCTCCGGTTAGAGGAGGAAGATGATCTCTAAGCCGTTGGATTGCTGTCATAGAATGTTACAATAATAATTATTATAAAAGTGTTATTTATCCCTTTACTGTACACCTTTTTAAATAAGAAAATTAAGGCTCTTAGGGGCTGAACCAATAAAAGTGCCCAACATGAAAAAGGTAGCCCTGTGAGTCTAATTTAAATGGAAATTATAATCAGATCATTTGAAGCACTGTAGCTCCGTGTAGGGCAATTCTCGTAGGACTAGTTCTTAGGGTAAGATAGTCACTATTTCCCTAATAAACCTTTATCGGCTAAAGGGATTTACATGAAATTTGGTTTAGATTAGAATATACCACAGATACACCTTTATTCCAAAAATGGGAACTTTTGGACAAAATTTGCCTATAGTTTTAGGTAAAATGTCATTTTTAATAAAACAAAAATATTTTGGTGAAAAGTAGATATTTTAATCTCAAATTATGGTGAAAGGTTCATTAGGGTGTTAAAAGACCTTGGTATAAATTTCAGGTCGTTTGGACCTCTGTTTGTCTGTGAATCCCACTTGCAAGTTGTCAAGTTGTATGTGATGTGGTGTGTGTTTAGCCAAAAAAGGTGTATCTTGTGAATTTAGCAAGATTGGCTCGGTACAATCCAGTAAAATTTTATACATGCAATTATTTAGTGAAAGTACACCTCCTCATGAAGCTTTAGAACATTTGGAGTTGATTTGCATAACAAATGATTTAATTAGTAAATTTTTTACCCAAGTGTATTAGTGAAATTAGGGTGACTAAAATAGTTGCAAAAATTATGAAACATTGCCAATACCAATGATTTAGTATGATAAATATTGGATATATTAATTGGAATTTTGAAGGTCAGAATCTTTGGGTTATAGTTATCATTACCATTTTTCCGCTTCTATATTATTGAGATAATTGTGCTGAAATTGAGTTATAAAGTTATAAATTTTTGTAATAACTAATTATTTACTAGATTTAATCTGTATTTTTTTTAAGAATTATTTGATGAATATTTATAGTATTTCATGTGTAACATGACCTAATGGATCAGATTTTTGTAATTAGAAATTAAATATTAAATATTATTTGAATGATGTGAAATTCGGTCCAGAGCCATTATTACTCAAGGTGATATTAACCCAATTATTGATCTTGTTGGCGAGACCTTTTGCCTTTAGATGGTTACCAGAGAAAAAGGCAATCACGTCCCTCTTGGCGCAAAAATTAAACAATTTGCGGAAGACCAGGAAGCTGAACTCCATTCCCTCTGACCGCTTGTAGCAAGCGAATGCAACCAACAGAGCTATGGAGTTGGGATTCAACTGTGCGAGAACTACCCCGAAGTAGTGGAGGGCCTGACAGACCTCAGGCCATAGTGGGAGGCGGAGTCCTACTTCAAAATGCTCGGCGAGGATGGCGAGCTCGATAGGAGAGAAGTGGTTGATGGCTTTGCTGTCCGATTGATGTCGCGCGGTGAAACCTGGTGCGATGTAGAGGCTGACTAGGGAATGGTATTGTTCCATGGTCATGTTGCAGTTGACGAAAGGGTAGTCGGTGAATGCCGCCATGCACTTGTTCCTGCCATCTCCTTCTCCTGACATCTCGCCTAGAAGTGTAACAAAGAGCGAAAGCGCGAGTGTGAAAAGAACAAGAAGTGGTGAGTAAAATATATTGAAGGCGGTGATTAATGTGGTAGTTGTACGCCCTATTTATAGGAAGAGTTTGGGAGGGAAACGATCCTAACATGGAAAGAGTGCGGATAGCACATCTGTTGGGTCTTGCCTTCGGTCCCGCCTTGGCCCTTGGTGAGATCCTATGATCTCTCGCCAACACTCGAGATCTAAGCATAGAAAGCAGTACAAATAAAAGCAAGTGCATTAAATAGGACAAACATGATAAGACAAAATTAAAAAGGAGGCGAGAACAAAAATAACATGCAGCCACAATACACTATCCACACTCGGAATAGATGCCAACAGTGATTTTTACAAAGATCATAAAGTAACAGGAGTAGGAGGCGAGTGCCAATAGGCCCACCGGGTGGCCGTCTTCACCATTCCTGACCTCCCCTTCCCATTCCCGGCATGGCACATACATAGTGGATGGAGAGAATGGTCTTGTGTCCTCGCTGCGCGAGATGGATTTAATCTTCGACCCGAGCGATGTGAAGGCTAGGGTATTCTTTCCTGCCAGCAACCTCTCTCGATAAATTGGCGACTAGCTGGGTGTAGCTATTTTCAAGGATGAGAAGCCTCTCCTCGACAGACTCTTGATTCGCTCGGACTTTACCCGCAATCCCGTACAACAATAGGGATTGTTTCCAGAGTATCTCGACCAACTACCGCTTCATCCTCTTGACATCCCGGGGATCTCCTAGGTATTCAACGATCGACTCAGGTGAGGGGAGAGGTGAGATCTCTTCCTCCTCGATATCAACATCCGTGGAAACCTACATTAAAACAATGATTATCAGCTTGATTCTCGTACTTCCTGGAAAAGATTGGCAAAATCCTCTACCTGGTCTAGTACTCACGTCCTTGTCATAGGGATGACAAGAAGTGTCGGGTTGCCCCTCAAATGGGGTGTTGAATGTTATGATTCCCTTCCCAAGGTCCGGGGGAAGACTAGCGGCCCTGCGAAAAGTTTGGGGGTATCAATCGTTGGGACTGGAGTAGAGGAGAGATCTGCAGGCATCTCATGACTGGGGCATCTCAGCGCTAGAATTCCCATCCTCGTGGTTACAAAAGGGGAGCTACATGAAAATTTTGGGTGAGACAACTGGAAAGAGGCGTGAACATGGACGAAGGCTTACGTCTCTCTCGCGGGGTAACATCGGGCTGGTTGGGAGAGGTGACCTCGTGGACCACCTGGATATGCCCTTTCCCTGATGGGTCTTGCTAGGCACTCGACTCTTATGTTGCCTTCCCTTTTTTGCTGTACCTGCACAGGTACAACGGATTACTATTTCCTCTCAGTAGCAGGAATTTTGAAGCAAGTGCAAAGGCCTCGGGAACCTCAGGTTGAGAATGGTTTTGCGAGGTTGATTCTTTGTTAGCCTGGTCATGCCTGACAACTTTGGCTTTCTTCATACTCGGGGATTATTCAGGAACTTTCCACTTGAGCCAGGGGCGAGTGAGCTCGTCAAAATCTTGTTTAAGGTGCTAGAGGGGAGAGCAAGAGAAGGAAATAAGGGCAAGAACCATCGGCCAAGGCCAAAATATTTATATGGCTATGGAGGGGCTCGCAAAAGATTTTATTCCTGCTCAGCACCCAATCAGCAAATACCCTAGGTTGGATGAGTTTTTTCGAGCTTTACGGAAGCTCACAAAGAGCGGTGATTTTGTACAACCCCATATTGGCCGAGTGGCTTCCCGTGAGAGAGATTCATCATTTAGGCCCAAGAAGTCCGGGATGGCGAGTGGGATTCGGTGGACACGGGTGCCAAGCTTCCAAAGCACTCATTCCTTTCCGACGAGTGCTCCGTGTCGCTGGCCTCCATTCACTCCCCCTGGACAAGAAGAGGCAGAGAGTACCAACCCCATCGAGCACTCGTCGCACCTGCCGAGTGGATGTTGCGGAGGGCCTTTTTCCCCGTGTTTCTGTGTTGTACCACCATTAGTCTGTCCATAGCCTTTTAGAATAGTAGAGTTACGTGATTGGCAGACCCAGTTGGGTTGCATATAGCTGATTGTAACAATGGATGTTGGCTATTTGAAGGTCATTTTCAGAAAACTATAAATAGACCCAAGGTGGTACCTCAGAAGGAATGCTTACTTGTGCCCCAATCTTCTAGCGCTTTTTGAGTTATCCTTAGCTCGACATTAAGCTAGGGAGGGGAAGCGCTGTAAGATCTTCCGGCTGTGTGATGTGTCATCCACGCCGAGCCCTTGAGTCTGTCCCCTATTCTTTTTTCTTAGTCATTTGGCTCACGAGAGAGAAGTAAGTGTGCGATCATACCTTCCCCAAGGTTGAACTCCACAGAGACTGAGTTTTCAGTTTCATTAGGGTAAGAGAGAAATTATGGGAAAACACTATGTAAAAGTAGAAGGGGTTAGCCGACACTTACCACCCTGCCAACAGTTTTTGTAAGGAGGTCCTCGACAATGCCCAACTACCTCGCCAGGTCGGTGGTATCATCCTTGCGACATTCTGCTCCGTCTCGACCTTCAGCAGGTTGTGGTTGAGGAAGAAAGCACGACAGACCGCCATATGTGATAGCTCCAAGGACCGCATTTGAGCTCGCGAGCTCTCATTGCCGATTCACTGGATGGTCATTTCCTTATAGGACTCGATGTCCTCGCGGCTATAAAAGAAAAAGCCTAGTTCATAGGCATGCCTAGTTCATGGTCATTTCCTCATTGCCTCCGACTAGGAGGGATGGAGGGATGAGATGGAGACCCTGTGAGTCTTCTCATCCCACTGGACTATCACCTCACCTATCTGTTCCTTGGCTTTCCCTCCAAGGCCAAAGTGTCGATGGTCATTCAGCAGGCCCGACTCACGATCCGTAAACTCCTCGGCGGCTGGGGAGGCAGGCGGGTCGCCGCCGCTCTTGTTCTTCTATGGTGACTTCTCTGGTGTCGTCTCTGGCAAGCTCATGTATTTTTGTTATTATTATTGTTGTTATTGTTGTCTCCCCCTGGAGACCACCAATGCCTTCTTCATCTTCTTTAGCGGTGGGGGAGGCGAGTCGAGCTGGAGCCTGCGTGGTCCGTTCGCTTCTTGCTGGAGGAGAGTTTAGCAGACCCCGACTCGCTCTGGCAAGCCGCTACGGCTGCCCGCTGAAGTGCGAGGGGGTCAGGGTATAGTCCCGAGTCCGCAAAAGTTGGGTGCTCGGGAATCAGCCGCTCTTATGTAGAAAATAACTTAGAGTTATAGAGAATTGATTTTGGCGAGCCCATTAAAAGAAAAGGGGAAGATCTATTCCAATACTGGGAAGAACGGGTGGGGGGGGGGAGCTAGTCGAGGCCCCTTCGAAGGGAGGTGACCTCGAAGTCCTTGCCCAGGAAGAATCTATGTAGCTCCATCATTGCCTATCACCGTTGGGGGTCGGTACACCTCCTCACTACTCTACTGAGGCGAGAAGAGTATGTTGCCGAGCTCACCCTTGATGAAGATAAGTTGGAGAACCTCTTATGGTTTTTATTAGCTGTCTCGTGGGCTTTGAACTGCGAGCCGGCCAGGAAGGTGACCCCATTATTGGTCGCGCGATATGTGAACAACTTGCGAAAGACTGTCATGTTGAACTCTATCCGATCTCGGCAGAGGAAGCTCGCAAATGCCACCATCGTGGCAAATATGTTCAGGTTCAGCTGGGCAGGGACCACCCCGTAATATTTCAGCATCTGACGAATCTTTGGCTAGAGAGGTGATGAGTAGTTATTTATAAACATTTTACTACACGTTTTAGTTTAATTTCTAAATATAATTTCTAATATTTTATGTAAATTATTTAATATATGGTATGTATTTTTATTCTCTAAATAAATTTTATTATATATTAAATACTATATTATAACAAATATAAGTTGTTTAGATATAAGTTAAATACAATATATAATTGTTGTATTTATATAATATATATATATTATAATAATAAGAATAAAAGTAGATTATAACTATTATAATAAATATTAAATATAATTGTATAGTTATAATGATAATTTAAATACTACTTTCATGTAGTATATAATATAATATAATATATGTAATAAAATAACTATAGTATTTACTTGATAATAATAATTATATTATTTAATAATAATGATACTCATAACTTATAATAATAATAATATATGTATAAAGTTATAATTAAACCTATATATTAATTATATTAAATAATTAAATTTAGGTATATATAAAAATATATACTATATAAAACTATATATATATGTAAATAAAATAAAAATAAAAAACTATGACCAAATAATTTTATCATATCAATATATATATGTATCTATGCTTGTATAATTATATATATATAATAATAATTTTATAACAAAATAAATAAATAATTAACATAATTATTCTATATATATAAATCTAGAACTATATAATATAAAAAATATGTTTCTGTGTTTGACATAAATGATCAATTGGTGTGGTGAAATGGTGTTTAGTTGTTCTCTCTAGTTGCTTGGGATTGAGACCCAACCAACACAGGTTATTTTTTGATTTATTCCAGCCCACAACCCGCCAGGAACTGCAACCTGTAGCCTACAACCCGCCAACCCGCCAAGACCTGCAACCCGCCAAGACCACTGCCCGACCCGCCAGCTGCCAGCCCGACCCACCAGCTCCCAGCCCGACCCGCCAGCTGCCAGCCCGACCCGCCATCCTTATCCAGCCAGCCAACTCAGCTGCTAAGTCAGCTCCATCCTTATCCAAACCGCCACGTGTCAAGCTGTCCAATAGCCAGTTGTCCCTTTAGCTGATTTTCAGTTTTTGCAAAAGTTGTTTGGCAGCTTTTCCATAAGTTGTTTGGCAACTTTTCCAAAAGTGCTTTTCCAAAAGCATTTATTTTTTCTATAAATAGAGGGCCAGAGCTTTGTAAAATTATTCGAACACCAGCAGATTCCTTAAGAACTGTTAGGATTCCCCAGCTCTCTAACAAAGAATTGGTAGTAGTTTTCAAGTATTCCAAGTTCTGTAAGTTGTAATTTTTTTAGTTTTCTTTTCAGCTTTGTAGGAAGTTGTAATAACTTTTGAATTTATAAAATATAATGTTTCAATTTCAATTCTGAGTACTTTATAGTTTTATTTTCTGTTTTACTTTACTTTATTTTCTCATACTATCACGAATGAAAGACGAAGCTCTGCTTATGTCCTAGATTAAGATATCGATAAACTGCTTTCAAAACTATTTTTCAAAACCTTATTATTTCATACTATCCCGAATGAAAGGCGTGGAGAAAGCCTATTACCGGGATTAAGATAGTGTGAAAGCATTTCCATAGTTTAGATTTTACTACCCTATCCCGAATGAAAGGCGAAGCGAAAGCTTAAGTGCTGGATTAAGATAGATAGGTAGATATTATTTTGTGCACTTTATACCGCCCCCATTCTGATGAGAGGCTAAGATACCTTAGCACTTGGTCAAGATGAGCTCTGGGCTGGATATTATTTTCAACTATTTCAACTCTACGTTCTAGTTATTTTAACTAGGGTTTACTGTTAATTGATCATATACCAGGTGAAGAGACACTACGTTTAACGTTAACCTGTTTTAAACGCAAGCCTCCTCGGTCATGCTTTCGAGTCGGTGATGCTACCAATGGGACCCTCTCGTTAAGTTAGGTAATCAAGAAATAAAGTTGTTCTTTAATAGGTGAATTAATATTCTCCCATAGTAATTCTGAAATCAAGGACTACCTTCTGAGTCCTTATAGATATAAAACCACGTATTTATATTTTTTTTGTCTTTTATAATTGTTTTTGTTTTAAAAACTCCACTCCGTTCTTTCGATAAGATAATATTCCGTTCTAAAAAGTAGAATAATTAACACCGATCCTAGGAAAAATACGACCTTGATATTTTCTACATATACTCTACTCCTATGCGATAGGTACTCTTGCCTTAATCCACATGATATAAGTAAGTAAAAAAGAGATAGACTTATATACGTAAAAGATTATATAACACCAAATCTATCCTATTTAAATTAAAATTTACTTATCAAGATTTTTGGCGCCGTTGCCGGGGATTCGTTTATATGTGTTAATATTTGAAAATAAAAAAACGCTATTAATTTTATCTTTTCTTTTCTTGTTATTTAAAAACTTTAGTTTTTATAAAAAAGAACAAACATACAATTCACAGAATTTAAAACTTTGTTTTTATAAAACCTAACTTTTTATTAACAATTTTATTAACCACTAATGAATTCTAACAAAAACCTAACATACTATTTTAATGTATTTTATATAAAACTCTTCTTATTATAAAACAAGTTTATAATAAAACTACTTTTTATTATAAAACATATTTTATATAAAACCTTATTTTTAGTTATTTTCGTGTTTTAAGTCTTTTTGTGTGTTTGTATTTGTGTGTATTTTCTTTTTTTTATTTTTATCAAAAGTCATTTTAAGTGTATGACCTGCAAAACACCATCTGATTTAAATCTTGAATTTGATCCTGAAATCGATCGCAACTTTCGCAGGCGCCTCCGATCTCTGAATCAAAAGCTTGTATTAAATCTGGAAGAGTCCGTAGGCACCGCACACGTATAAGAAATGGCAGCAGAGTCACAACAAATGTCAGAGGTGGTCCCCCAAAGGACCATGTCTTATTATGCACGACCCAATTTAGATGACACCGGGTCTAGTATCGTTCAGCCAACAATTGCTAATAATAACTTCGAGATTAAATCGAGTATAATCCAAATGATCCAAAATCCCGTTCAATTCAATGGATTTCCCGACAAAGATCCAAACACGCACTTGTCCAACTTTTTAGAAATATGCGACACATTTAAGATAAATGGCGTCACTGATGATGCCATCCATCTTCTCTTATTTCCTTTTTCGCTACGAATGAAAGCCAAACTGTGGCTAGCTTCTCTCCCTAGAGGATCTATCACCACTTGGGCTGACATGACCGAGAAATTCCTCACAAAGTACTTTCCACCTGCAAAAATCGCACTTCTGCGTGCAGATATTTCTTTCTTTGTGCAAGGCGAGTCCGAGTCTCTCTATGAGACTTGGGAACGTTTTAAGGAATATCTACGTTGGTGTCCACATCATGCGCTGCCATCTTGGCTCCAGGTACATACATTCTATAACGGTCTGAACACTCAGACCCGATAAGCCATTGATGCAGCCGCTGGGGGCACGCTCAATAACAAAACCCCCGAGGTCGCTCAAACCCTATTTGAGGAGATGGTCATGAATGCATAACAGTGGAACGTGCCGAAGTCACGCTCTGAACAAGCTTGGCTCTATGAGATCAACTCCTCTTCAAACTTAGTTCTCCAAGTAGAGTATTTGACTAAGCAAGTGGCGGGGATGAGTGTTTCCTCCGTGTTGAAGCCAAAAATGACCTCAACAAATGTTCACGAACCAAAGCGCAGTCAATGCCTACTTCTCTCAAACCTCGACCCCTGACAGGTTGCTAAGGCCCTAACACTGACCCAAAGCCTCAGCTGGGAGGTCCCACCACACACCCGGAAGATCTCTGAGAGCTTCCCCTCCAAAGCCGAATGCTGGGCTGGGAGCTCTTCAGAAGGCACTAGGGCTAGAGGAAAATGATCAACTTGCCTTCTAAAGAGCCCTTATGGGTCTCTTTATAGTCTTCCTTTGACCTGAAAATACTGAAATACCCCTGAGGGGTCTGCCGATAGCCAAATCCCGCTGTCATTTAAAGGGCATTTGGGTAATTTCACCTCGGGATAATATATTGTAAAATAATCCTCTTTATGAGCGCCGGGCCCCACCACGTGGGCCCACTTGGCGAGAACCCTGGTTGAGAAGGCTCTCGCTGGACCCCCACCCGGGCCAACCTTGGCGAGACCCCTTGCCAGGGAGGTTCGCGCCCTTCACGGTCTTGAAACTACCGCGGCTGAAGGCCTACTTGGGGCCTTCTCGCCTCCCCTGGGCGGGAGCTTGCCCTAAGGCGGAAGCTTCCGTGGTCGACGATCTCTCCCACCGAGAGCTCGACTATCTGCCTTGGTTGGTCGACGATCTCTCCTGCCGAGAGCTCGACTATCTGCCTTGGTCGGTCGACGATCTCTCCTGCCGAGAGCTCGACTATCTGCCTTGGTCGGTCGACGATCTCTCCTGCCGAGAGCTCGACTATCTGCCTTGGTCGGTCGACGATCTCTCCTGCCGAGAGCTCGACTATCTGCTTTGGGCGGGAGCCCCTTCAGGGCGGGAACTCTATAAGTAAGTCTCGGGGCCAACCCAAGGCTGACCTGAGCCTAGCCCAATTCCTCAGTGATGTCTCCGGGTCCCACCCAGCGAATATGGGGTTGTACACTCCGCCTCTACATCTTAGAATCTGCCTAATTCAACTAATAATAATAATAATGAAGTCGACTATATGGGGAACTCATATAGACCTTCCTATAATCCAGGATATAGGAATCATCCTAATTTTTCATGGAGCAACCCCAATAATGCTCAATGCCCTCCGATTGCAAATCCAATTGAATTTGCACCGCAACCTCCACAATAACGGACACCACCACCACACCAGCACCAATTTAGGCCAACCCCGATAGAAGACATATTCACGAAATATGTCAGTATTAATGAGTCCAATATCCGGAACCTGACCGGATCAAATAAAAACTTAGAAACACAAATTGGACAACTATCAAAAATGCTATCGGAACGCCAACCTGGTAATTTACCAGGAAATACGAACCAAATCCGCGGGAAACTGTCAATTCCAGTAACCCACCAAGTTGACAAGCCGTAAAACTATGAAGTGGCAGGGAGCTACCACCACCGGTTAGGGTAGAAAAAGAAGCTAAGGTTAGCCTTCCTACACCACTTTCCGTTACGTCTCTGCCTCCTATACCCCCGTAAATTTCTTCCCCACATGTTATTTTACCTTATCCATATAAATTAAAAGATGAATGAGAAGATGAACAGTATTATTTTTTTTTTCTAAAAATGCTAAAACAAATTCAAATTAATATACCTTTCTGCGAGGCAATTGTATAGATGCCTAAATACGCAAAATATTTAAAAGCGTTAGTTTCAAATAAAAAGACTCGAAGATATTTCGAGAGTTTTCCCTAACACCGAATGTTCAGCCATTTTATTACATAAATTACCCCCAAAATTAAACGATCCGGGACGATTTTCCATCCCGTGTCTCTCCGGTAATCTATTAATAAAAGATGCGTTAGCAGACTTAGGTGCTAACATAAATTTAATACCCTACTTGCTCTTTCAGAAACTAGGATTAGGTAACCCCAGCCTAACTAAAATGAGCATCAAGTTAGCAGATCGTTCTATTAAATATCCAAAGGGATATTAGAGGATTTTCTGGTCAAAATAGACTAGTTTATCTTCCCGGTAGACTTTGTTATACTTGACATAGAGGAAGGCGTCGATGTTCCGATAATTCTCAGTCGTCCTTTTCTCGCATCCTCTCGCGCGATAATAGACGTAAGTAACAGTAGACTTCTCTTACGAGTAGGAGATGACGAGGTTACTCTCGATATAGATCCCTCTATGAAAAATTCTTTAATAAACGACGATTCCTGCTATCTTGCGGAAGCCTCTTTTGAGGAAAATGGTTTTCCCTATTCTAATTTACTCTCAATAACTGTAGAAGAATCGAACTTGGAAGACTTATCCCTTTCACAAGAAATGCCTACCGATGACCCTTTAGAACCTTTTATATCCTTAACTTCTACAACTCTAAAAACCCCAACTTCGTATGAAAAACCACCAACCCTCGAGCTGAAAACACTTCTCGTACATTTAAAATACGTTTTTCTTGAAGCTGAATCTAAACTCCTTGTTATCATTTCTATCGAATTAAATGATAAGAAAATGTCTGAATTAATAAAAGTGTTAAAACAACATCGCCATGCATTAGCATGACAAATTTCTGATATACAAGGACTCAACCCATCTTTTTGTACGTATAAAATATTTCTTGAAGATAACCCTCATAGATCTATCCAGCCCCAGCGACGTTTAAATCCTAATATGAAGGATGTCGTAAAAGCTGAAGTAATGAAATTATTAGATGCAGGAATTATCTATCTGAGAGGTCTAAGTTGTTAGCCTAAATCACCTAGAGGGGGGTGAATAGGTGAAATGCGTGTCAAATGCGGAATTAAAAACTAACACAGCACACATCAAGCAATCACAGACGACAAGAGATTTATAGTGGTTCCCCAACCTTGGGTACGTCCACTTTCCTCACCGATCTAGCAAATCACTAGACTCGGCTACTCCACTATCTCGGATTGAAAACAATCCTACACCTCAGAACCACATTCCTACAAAACTCGATCCAACTGGATCTACAAAACTCGGAAGAAAAAGCCTTTCTACAAATCTCGGAGAACAAAGCTCCTACAAAGTAAATTGTTTGAAAGGAAAAATACAAACAACAATATTCTCAGATCTGGATTTTGACAGTCTTCTTCTTTAATAGCTTTGGCTTGATCAGAGTATGTTGAAGATGACTTGAGAGAGATCCACAAATCTGAAAAACTGAATCACCTCGATCGAGAGAGTAGATCTGGAATCTTTAAAGCACGGCGAGATCGAGTGATTGACTTGCGTCTGGATCGCTGAAGAATCAGAGTTGCAAAACAAAGATTAGAGATCGTCGATCCAGAGCTTCTTCCGTGAACGTTAATGGCGGCGGCGGCGACTTGAAGAATTAGGGTTCACGGGATTATTCTCTTTCTCTTTCTTAAAATAATAATCTCTGAAGGAATTTAATAATAGTCAAATCTGAAATGACCTATTTATAGGTAGACTCCAACGGTCATAAGAATAATTAATGATGACACGTGGACCTATCAGAAAGGATCAAATCAAAATGTACAGTGACATTGACTTAGAGAAATTTAGGAAAGATTTGGACAGACATACTCGAGTCATAGAAGATACATACTCGAGTATCAGATGGTGTATACTCGAGTGAACAAGAATTGGCATACTCGAGTAAGAGAAGTTATATACTCGAGTGGAAAGAATTGGCATACTCGAGTAAGAGAAGAGAAAACTACTCGAGTGATCCAGAGATCAATACTCGAGTGATTAACGAACTACTCGAGTATGAGAGTAGATACTCGAGTGAAAACACTTAGAAAAATTTCAGATAAAGTGTGAATAAATACTCGAGTACAAGAGTTGCAAATACTTAAGTGAGAGAAAAAGAACTACTCGAGTATATTAGGAGAACTACTCGAGTGAGGGGAAAATGAACTACTCGAGTATCTTAGAATAACTACTCGAGTAAACATTGACTTACTCGAGTATGAAAAATAACTACTCGAGTACAGAGTCACTTACTCGAGTATATAGGGAACTACTCGAGTATGTGAACTTAGAATATTTCTGAAATGGAAAGAACAGAACTACTCGAGTATAAACAAGTTACTTACTCAAGTAACTAACCACCCACTCGAGTATAAGTTATCACTTACTCGAGTGAATACAGCCTACTCGAGTATGTAAACTAACTTACTCGAGTACAGACCCACTTACTCGAGTATACTAGAGAAGTACTCGAGTATGTGGACTTAGAGAAAATTTCTAGATTTAAGAATAGAAGGATTTACTCGAGTATAAGATATGATCTACTCGAGTGACTGACTATCTACTCGAGTATAAAATTATCTACACGAGTATATAGAGTCTACACGAGTATGTCCAAGGATCTACTCGAGTACTAAGTCACTTACTCGAGTATATGAGGGATACTACTCGAGTATTAAGTCACTTACTCGAGTATATGAAGGTACATACTCGAGTATGTGGACTTAGAAAAATTTCTTCTGAAAATCATACTTCAATACTTGAGTCCACCATTCCAAGTGCATGAAGGAAGTGTATCCCAATAGAGAGGCTATACATGGGCCAACACTTTGGATCACACAATGAGGGATTACATTGTATGGTCTTGTATTTGGTGACCCATTATAGACTGACATTGGTCTACACTTGGCATTAAGGACCTGCACACATACAACTTAAACACAGCATCAAATACACCTTAATTCATCTTAGTTCAAGGTCTGACCACCTACAAATCTGAGGTATTGTGGAGACAAATCCCAACAATCTCCCCCTATTTGTAGATGTCAGCATCCTCTATACTAAGGTGAATTATTCAGAGTAAAAAGAACAATACACATATACTTGAAAGAAAAATAAGCTAAAGCAGGATAATTAATGAAATAGCCATAATCAGAATCAAATATATATATAGAATTGTTTTTAACAAAAGGAATCCATTTCCACATTCTCTTTACTCAAGAGGGTCCTTCCTAATGCATCCTTTCTCTTTTCAGCTCTTGCCTCTCTAGGTAACTGAAAGGCTTGGGAAAATAGGTTCTGGGCCTAGGAGGAGCAGCTGGATTATTGTGTCCCCAATTCCTGTCATGAAGTCTGATTTTGATTTGGGACACTTCATAGGCTTTCCATTCTGAATGATTGTAAAACTGGTCTCTGTTCTCACCAAGATCTGTAACCAATTTCAGGGTGTCAAGGATTAGGGATTTGGAGGTTGGACTCCAAACTTCAGAATGAATAATTGGTGGTCTGCTTTCAGAAGCTAGGGCAGGATCTCTTTTGGGTGCAGAACGACTGGCAGAAGCACCTTCACCATATTTTCTCTTCTTCCTTGGAGCTGGAATTTCATCTTGCCACAAATCAGAATAGGTGAGAGGGGGCTCAGTCACATCACCCTCAGATCTAGGTGAGAAAGCTGGCACACCTTCTGGGATGGCTGCCTGGGCTGGAGCATCTGCAGGAGGTTGTGCTTCAAGAGGATTCAAGAAGTGTGGGATGATGGTAGGGTTGAGCTGGGCATTAGGGAAGTTCATGTTGTGCATCCAAACAGCAGTGTCATAGGTATAGAACTTCACAGACTGGAGCTGGAAGAGAATATCTGCTTTCATTTCTTTTACAAGACCATCCACAGTAGCTTGAGCTTGGTTAGATAGTGTTTCAACTTGTTCTTTTACAACTGCTTGAGCTTGCTAAGATAGTTTTTCCACTTGTTCTTTTACTAGCTTCTCCCCCTTGGTGATATCTACAGATAGCTGAGCTATAGCTTCATCCCTGAACTTGCCAACTTCTTCACAGATTTTCATAAGATTGGCCTCAGCATTCTTGTCCAACTGGATCTGATTATAGGCAACAGTTTCTTGTTGATTTCTCAGTTCACCTATGCTTGTGATAGTGTGATCTATGGCCTTGCCACCTAGCTGGAACAACCTTTTTAGCTCATCAGTACTGGCCTGGATTTCTGCAAAGCCTCTACTCATCTCTTGTTCAAGAGTAGTGACTTTGTTATTGACTGATGCTAGAGATTCATCAAACTACTTTCTCTGTGCAAGGAGCATCTGTGCAATTTGACTTACCATATCTGAAGAAGAGGGGGCTGAGGTTGGTGCAGGAATTGAAGGAGCAGGAGCAGGAGTAGTCCAAGGAGGAATTTCTGTAATGACTACTGAGCTGACAGCTCTTTTGAAGGGTTCTATCTCAACAGATTCTTCTGTATTTAGGAAAGATGGCATGGAGAAATCCAAAGTCTTCAGAGGTGCCTCCACAGGATCTGGAGACATTTCCTCATCATCAGACAAGAGAATATGATCTGATTCGCTGGGCTCACTATCAGGAGACTTGGCAGGAGACTGTACTGGAGTCTGAGCTAGAAACTGCACAGGAGATGGAACTGGAGACTGAATGGGAGACTTGGCAGGAGACTTGGCAGCTGAATCATTCTGAAAAAGAGGAGCATCTGAGCTGAGCTCATCAATAAATCTGTTAATATCTTCAGCTGTAGACAGTAAAGCTGCTGGAGTATGAGAAACTGGAGGAGTAGAAATTCTGACTTCTTCTTGTTCTGGAATCACTGATTCTGAAGAAACTTGATGCTGAGGAAGAGAAGAGGCAGGCTCCCCCTCAACTAATGCACCAGAGGTAGCAGTAGTTTGATGTAGAGGAGGAGATGGAATCCTGTCTTCAGGTAAACTTGTTTCTTGGTGAGTTTCTGAGATGGCATCAGCCTTTGAAGTTTGGGCAGAATTCAGGATCTTGATGTCATACCTCTGTATGGAAGAGATGGAAACTTTCTTCATGTGGTGAAGAGGAGTCCCTTTGGAGAAGTCAAACACTGTAGGATTAATCTCATGGAGGAAGAGTGAGATAATCCTAGCATAACTTGGATGTTTCACGCTCTCTCGGATCTTATCCAGTATCATCATTCCGAACTGGAATTTCTTCTTGCAGACTATGGCTTGCATAACGTCGAATAGATTTTGGGATACATCTCTTATGGAGTATGTCTTGCACCATAGGATTTTGGCGATGACATCAACTAGAAATTTGCCTTCTGAATTGAAGAAAGACCGATTCAGGGTTTCACCTCCACCTTCAGGATCTCGACCACAGAATAGGGAAGTACGGTCGGCATCTTCCTTTTCTAGGTCATCTTCTTCGTCAACCACGGGCATCCGAAGCAGAGTGGCGACTGAAGTTTTATCCAAACGAATTTCAAGTCCTTTTACCTTTGATTTCAGAACTGTGCCATTATGTCTAACCTTCAGATTTCTGTAGAATTCTTCAACATCAGAAAGCAGGAGACGGCAGGGTTCTTGAAGAACGAAGGACAAGCCGGCGGTGTCCAAGAGAATCAGTAAGTTCTTGAAGTCATCCGAAATATCTTCAATACCATATGTCACTAGTTCGGAGCCGATTCCAATCTTGGAGGAGGGAGCCATCAGCGATTCTGTAGTGCGAAGGAAACAAAAACGAGGAAGACAAAGCTCTGCAACTGTTCTGGGAGACGAAGAGACGGCGGCTACTCGAGTGAAATGAGAAGTGGAAAGGATTTCCGATTTTTCTAAATATATATATGACCCTAATTAGGTTTAAGGAGGAGTATTGAAAATAAAATCATACCTGATATGGAGCGCCAAAACTTTGGTGCGAATAGAAGAAAAAGGAGATTTTCAAATTTCTAATTCCCGTATACTCGAGTAGGTTTCGCCATACACGAGTATGAGATGGAGTATACACGAGTAGGTCAAGTGACATACACGAGTAGGTCAAGTGACATACACGAGTAGGTCAAGTGACATACACGAGTAGGTTACCAACTACTCGAGTATGTCAATTTTGGTCTACTCGAGTATTTCCGTTTACTCGTGTATATGTCTCTATGTACTCGAGTATATCACTTTGAAATACAATTTTCTTGGGAGAGATTTACTGCCACTGATATCTTCAACTCTGAGCCTAGCTGTGAATCCACCATCACTATTCCTCTTTGTTGAGCAGTCCGAGTTCCGTTTTGAAGAACGAGAACTTGGACTCGTCCAACGGCTTCGTGAATATATCTGCCACTTGCCTGTCTGTGGGGACATATTGTAGATCTATGTCTCCATTCTCCACATGCTCCCGGATGAAATGATAACGAAGCTCTATGTGCTTGGTCCGGCTGTGGGAGACTGGATTGTTGGCAATTGCTATAGCACTGGATGAGTCGCAAAACAAAGGAATGGCCTGGAACTTCATGTTGTAGTCTTCAAATTGATTCTTGATCCATAAAAGCTGTGCACAACAGCTGCCTGCAGAGATGTATTCTGATTCAGCCGTTGAGATGGCTACGCAGTTCTGCTTCTTACTGCTCCAGGAAATAAGTCTCCTTCCGAGAAATTGGCAAGTCCCGGAAGTGCTTTTCCTGTCATCTTTGCTACCTGCAAAATCTGCATCTGAAAAACCAATTAGTTCACTATCATTACTTCTTGGGTACCATAAGCCAAGATTTGGTGTGCCTTTGAGGTATCTCAAGATTCGCTTTGCAGCGATGTAGTGAGATTCCTTAGAGTTCACCTGAAATCTAGCACATACACATGTGGAGAACATTATATCTGGTCTACTCGCAGTAAGGTAGAGCAAGGACCCAATTATGCTTCTGTACTTGGTTTCATCAAAAGGTTTCCCTTTCTCATCCTTGTCCAGAGACATAGCTGAGGCCATTAGAGTCCTCATAGAGGTTGCATTCTCCATTCCGAATTTCTTAAGCAGCTCTTTGGTGAACTTCGTCTGTGAGATGAAAATCCCATCTTCAGATTGTTTCACCTGAAGCCCTAAGAAATACTTCAGCTCTCCCATACTGCTCATTTCAAACTTCCCTTGCATAAGTTTAGAAAACTTCTTGCAGAGGTTGTTATTCGTAGAGCCAAAAATAATGTCATCGACATAGATCTGCACTAGCAAAATCTTGCCTTTTATTTCCCTAAGAAATAATGTTTTGTCTATCTTTTCTCTTGTGAACTTGTTCTCAAGAAGGAAGCTAGACAGAGTCTCATAACAAGCTCGAGGAGCTTGTTTAAGACCATATAGTGCTTTCTATAATAAATATACATAATTAGGATGGGTTGAATCAACAAAACCTGGCGGTTGCTCTACGTACACTTCTTCCTTTATGTCACCATTCAGGAAGGCGGACTTTACGTCCATCTGATAGACGGTAAAGCCCTTAAGTGCAGCGTAGGCAAGAAATAACCTGATCGCCTCCAGTCTTGCTACTGGAGCATAAGTCTGGTCGAAGTCGATTCCTTCTTCTTGACGATATCCCTTGGCGACAAGTCTGGCTTTATTCTTTATAATTGTTCCATCTTCGTCCATCTTGTTCCGGTAGACCCATTTTGTCCCGATGACGTTCTTATGCTTGGGTCTAGGAACAAGTGTCCAGACTTTGCATCGTTTGAAATGATTCAATTCTTCTTCCATGGCTAGAATCCAGGATGCGTCGGAGTTGGCTTCCTCAAATTTCTTTGGTTCAACCTGTGAGAGAAAACTTAAGTGTAAATTCTCGTTAGTTGTACCTCGACGAGTTCTGACGCCATCCCGAGGATCTCCTATTATTTGGTGAACAGGATGATCCTTCAAGTGTCTGAACTCTAAAGTCCTTGCATCTGGGATCTCTTCAGCCACTAGAGTGGCATCTTCAGCTGGGATGTCTTCTTCATCTTGATCATCTACCTCTCCAATGGTGGTTGTAGAGGGGATCTTGATGAACATCTCATCTTTATCTTCACTAGGTTCATCCAAGCTAAGTTCTTTCAACTTTGTACCTGCATCTACAATAGGCACACTAGACGAGTTGCTTTGCAACAGACTCGTCTCATCAAATACAAGATGTATCGACTCTTCCACCTCCAGATTTTTTCTATTGAATACTCTATAAGCCTTACTATGGCTACTATATCCTACAAAAATACCTTCAAAGCTTTTCTCGCTAAACTTTGTAGTGTGATACTTACCATTGTTAAGTACGAAGCACTTACAGCCAAAGATTCTAAAGTATGAAATGGTTGGTTGCCTGCCTTTTAGAAGTTCGTAAGGAGTCTTATCATGGTTCTTGTTGATGAGTGCTCGATTTTGCACGTGACAAGCAGTGTTGACGGCTTCAGCCCAGAAATACTCCGGAAGTGAGGCATCACTCAACATGGTCCGACAAGCCTCTATGAGTGTTCTGTTCCTTCTCTCAGCTACTCCATTTTGCTGTGGAGTGCGAGGAGAGGAAAACTCATGAAGGATACCTTGACTTTCACAAAATTCTGTCATGGCTCCAGACTTGAATTCCGTTCCATTGTCACTTCTGATTTTGACTACGGAATAGTTGTATTCATTCTGGATCTGCCTCACAAAATTAGTGAAAATACTGAAGGTATCTGACTTGTGTTTCAGAAAGAACACCCACGCAAAGCGCGAGTAATCATCCACCATAACCAACGTATATTCCTTACCTCCCAAACTTCTAACTTGCAGTGGACCAAACAAGTCCATATGGAGAAGCTGCAAACTTCTATTGGAATCCTTGCCTATTATGCTTTTAAACGAACTTCTTGTTTGCTTGCCTTTGATACAAGCGTGACAAGGACTGTCCGTAACGCACTTGACATTAGGTGCATCACGCACTAAGTTTTGAGAGAATAATTTATTAATAGTTTTGAAATTAATATGTGCTAGTCTCTTAAGCCATTGGTCTGCAAGAGATGCACTACTTTTTGCCAAAAGACACACTGGTGTCGAGGAGTCTATACAAATAAAATTTAAACGGAAAATATTTCTGCTTCGAGTGCCTGATAAAATAGTTTCCATGTTGTTAACCGATTTTATCAAACACTTGTCAGCATGAAATTCAACTACGTATCCTTTGTCGCATAGTTGGCTTATGCTAATGAGATTGTGTTCCAATCCTTCAACATAGGCTACATCCGAAAAGGATACGCTACCGTTAGAAATCATACCATAGCCTTTAGTGATTCCTCGATCTGAACCTCCAAAGATGACCTTTGGTCCGTTGCAGATTGAGGTGTAATTCTGTAGTAGGCTCCTTGTCCCGGTCATATGCCGAGAGCATCCACTGTCCAAGTACCAGATTGGCGTTTTGGTGGCCTTTGGACATACCTGCAATTACAATCATTTAGCCTTAGGAACCCAAACAAGTTTGGGGCCTTGGTCTCGAGTTAGAATACTCCCCCTACGAGTATTAGCCTCATGAGTGGTCACTCTCACGTTGCTAACTTTAGGGGTTGCAGCATTTTTAGTATTGAACCAACAATCACTGGCAAAATGACCAATTCTGCCACAGCTCCAACAGTTGAACCTGTTGTATCTTTGCCTTGTGTAGTCCTGCTTGACTTTCTGGAATGAAGGTCTAGCAGGAGCTTTACTCTTGGAGGAAGAGGCTTCATGATGATGGCAGTTACATGAGGTCTTCTCCTTCATAGGCTTTTCTACAATGGGTTTTACTTTTGGTGTCTTTTTGAAATTATGACCATGAGCATAAGGTCCATAGCTTTGAAGCTGAATCTCCTCATAAGGTGCCTTGAAGACACTCTCGCCAAAGTTACGAGGACGAGTCCAACCTTGGTATCTTGACTTAGGCTTCTCAGGGATCGGCCTAGAAAAGTGTCCGTAGGTGGACTCATAATCGAGTTCGTTCGTGGGAAAGATAACTTTCTTGAACACAACAGGTTCCAAGGGAGCTTTCCCTTTTTCTTCAGCTAGAGCCTTCCGGGCAGCCTTATTCTTTCTCTTGGCCTTGTTTCTCCTAGAGGATTTACTAGAAGAGCCAATGTGGCCTAAACCAGCACCCTTGGCCTTAGCAGAGAATTCAGCAACGATTGGAAGAACTGTCTTAGGCTTAGAGAAACTCTCAACAAGCTTCTTTTCAGCCTCGAGTTGTCGTTCCAATTCTTTGATGATTTTCTCTTTAAGGTCAATGTGCTTGAGAGCTTTATTGTATTCCTCCATAGCTACATTGAGGTTCTCTTGAAGAGAGTTAGTCTTATTGACTTCTTCTCTCAAGCTGCTCTCACTAGCCTGTAGAGAATTTATCTCTTTGGCTTGAGTTTTCATTATTCTACGACATTTTTCGTAATCGGTGAGTAACTCCTTATACTGACCCATGAGCTCAGATTCATCTTCAGAGGAATATCCCTCTTGCTCATTGTCATCATCAGAATCAGAGAGAGGAGTGTGAGATTTTACCTCCCTAGTAAACTGGGGGACTTTTTCATCATCTGAATGAGCCATGAGCCCAAAGTAAGCTTCCTCTTCTTCACTCGACTCAGATGAGTCAGAGTCGCTGAGAGTTTTGCTCTTCTTGGCTACTAAGCTTTTCTCTTTCCTGTTCTTATGGTGTGAGGATTTCTTTTCCTCTCTTCTTCCACCCTCTTTCTTTTTGTGAGGGCAATCGGCGATGACGTGACATGGCTTATTACAACAATAACAAATGATGTCAGTTGAGATCTGTTTGTTCTGTTTAGAATTATACCTGTCATGGCTGCTTGAGCCTTTCTTCCGATGATCACCGTCATGTCGTGATCTTCTATATGAGGCATCCTTGCCTCTCCATTGCTTCTTCTTGTTCAAGAACTTCTTGAACTACCTTGAGAGTAGGGAGAACTCTCCATCAGATAGTTCTGAGCCAGATGAGCTGGGCTCAGATGATTCTTCTTCATCAGCCTCAGGAACTGGGGCAGGAGAGCTAGCCTTTATCTTCCTTGAGCTGTCTGCCTTTAGAGCGACAGATTTCTCCTTGGATGCAGACCTGCTTGTCTCTTTTTCAGCTTTTCTTGAGTTGATTTGCAGCTCGTAAGACATAAGCTTTCCGAACAGATTCTGCGGGTCCGTCTCAGCTAACCTTCCAAACTCCCGAATGGCACATACCTTATTGTCCCATTCCTTGGTTAGGGATCTTAAGAATTTGTCATTGAGTTCCCCGTTGGTGAAGACACGTCCATAAACTCTTAGGCCATTTACTATCTTGAAGAAGTTCTCAAAAGTGTCAGCTATGGCTTCCTTATGACCCTGCCTGAAGGCTTCATATTTCTGGTTCAGTAGGGATCTACGATCATCCCTCACTTCCTCTGTACCTTCCATTAGAGTCACTAGGGATTGCCACATCTCCTTGACAGACTGGCAATGAATCAAATTCTGCAGCATTGAGTCATCAACTGCACTTGCTATAATATTTTTAGCTTTCTTGTCCAGAGAGACAAGTGCAATCTCATCCTTATCTAGATCCATCAACTTCTTGGGAACTTGCTTGGTGGGATCTATGGTGGAAGTAGTCATAGGAATGTGGGGACCTTCTTCAACAATCATAAAGATCCGGGGATCTACTGCTTCTATGAAGAACTTTACTCTTTCCTTCTACATAGGAAAATTGTTCTTGGTGCAGATAGGGAGTTTAGCAAAATCCTTGGTCTTACTCATGCTTGATACCTTTCAAGAAACAACTTAGAAGGATAAGATCAAGGTGCTAACCTTTTAACGATCAACCTCCCTCTGATACCAATTGAGAGGTCTAAGTTGTTAGCCTAAATCACCTAGAGGGGGGTGAATAGGTGAAATGCGTGTCAAATGCGGAATTAAAAACTAACACAGCACACATCAAGCAATCACATACGACAAGAGATTTATAGTGGTTCCCCAACCTTGGGTACGTCCACTTTCCTCACCGATCTAGCAAATCACTAGACTCGGCTACTCCACTATCTCGGATTGAAAACAATCCTACACCTCGGAACCACGTTCCTACAAAACTCGATCCAACTGGATTTACAAAACTCGGAAGAAAAAGCCTTCCTACAAATCTCGGAGAACAAAGCTCCTACAAAGTAAATTGTTTGAAAGGAAAAATACAAACAACAATATTCTCAGATCTGGATTTTGACAGTCTTCTTCTTTAATAGCTTTGGCTTGATCAGAGTATGTTGAAGATGACTTGAGAGAGATCCACAAATCTGAAAAACGGAATCACCTCGATCGAGAGAGTAGATCTGGAATCTTTAAAGCACGGCGAGATCGAGTGATTGACTTGCGTCTGGATCGCTGAAGAATCAGAGTTGCAAAACAAAGACTAGAGATCGTCGATCCAGAGCTTCTTCCGTGAACGTTAATGGCGGCGGCGGCGACTTGAAGAATTAGGGTTCGCGGGATTATTCTCTTTCTCTTTCTTAAAATAATAATCTCTGAAGGAATTTAATAATAGTCAAATCTGAAATGACCTATTTATAGGTAGACTCCAACGGTCATAAGAATAATTAATGATGACACGTGGACCTATCAGAAAGGATCAAATCAAAATGTACAGTGACATTGACTTAGAGAAATTCAGGAAAGATTTGGACAGACATACTCGAGTCATAGAAGATACATACTCGAGTATCAGATGGTGTATACTCGAGTGAACAAGAATTGGCATACTCGAGTAAGAGAAGTTATATACTCGAGTGGAAAGAATTGGCATACTCGAGTAAGAGAAGAGAAAACTACTCGAGTGATCCAGAGATCAATACTCGAGTGATTAACGAACTACTCGAGTATGAGAGTAGATACTCGAGTGAAAACACTTAGAAAAATTTCAGATAAAGTGTGAATAAATACTCGAGTACAAGAGTTGCAGATACTCGAGTGAGAGAAAAAGAACTACTCGAGTATATTAGGAGAACTACTCGAGTGAGGGGAAAATGAACTACTCGAGTATCTTAGAACAACTACTCGAGTAAACATTGACTTACTCGAGTATGAAAAATAACTACTCGAGTACAGAGTCACTTACTCGAGTATATAGGGAACTACTCGAGTATGTGAACTTAGAATATTTCTGAAATGGAAAGAATAGAACTACTCGAGTATAAACAAGTTACTTACTCGAGTAACTAACCACCCACTCGAGTACAAGTTATCACTTACTCGAGTGAATACAGCCTACTCGAGTATGTAAACTAACTTACTCGAGTACAGACCCACTTACTCGAGTATACTAGAGAAGTACTCGAGTATGTGGACTTAGAGAAAATTTCTGGATTTAAGAATAGAAGGATTTACTCGAGTATAAGATATGATCTACTCGAGTGACTGACTATCTACTCGAGTATAAACTTATCTACACGAGTATATAGAGTCTACACGAGTATGTCCAAGGATCTACTCGAGTACTAAGTCACTTACTGGAGTATATGAGGGGTACTACTCGAGTATTAAGTCACTTACTCGAGTATATGAAGGTACATACTCGAGTATGTGGACTTAGAAAAATTTCTTCTGAAAATCATACTTCAATACTTGAGTCCACCATTCCAAGTGCATGAAGGAAGTGTATCCCAATAGAGAGGCTATACATGGGCCAACACTTTGGATCACACAATGAGGGATTACATTGTATGGTCCTGTGTTTGGTGACCCATTATAGACTGACATTGGTCTACACTTGACATTAAGGACCTGCACACATATAACTTAAACACAGCTCAAATACACCTTAATTCATCTTAGTTCAAGGTCTGACCACCTACAAATCTGAGGTATTGTGGAGACAAATCCCAACACTATCCAATCTCAGATAGCACATGGGTTAGTCTCGTACAAGTCATCCCTAAGAAGGGCGGTCTAACGGTAGTGCCAAACGCTAATAATGAACTAATTCCAACACGTACTGTTACAAGTTGGAGGATGTGCATCGACTATCGAAAATTAAATGATGCCACCCGTAAAGATCACTTTCCACTACCGTTTATAGATCAAATATTAAAGCGACTCTCGGGTCACAAATATTAGTGTTTTCTTGCTGATTATTCAGGGTATTTACAAATCCCTATAGCCCCTGAAGACCAAGAGAAAACTAGGTTCACTTGCACCTTTGGTACTTTTGCCTATAGGCAAATGCCATTTGCACTTTGTAATGCGCCAGCTACATTTCAAAGATCTATGCTAGCTATTTTCGACAAGTTAGTAGAGGACGTTATGGAAGTGTTTATGGATGATTTCTCCGTATTTGGAGACTCATTCCATACGTGTTTAGATAACCTCGCTCGTGTTCTTCAATGCTGTGAATACACAAATTTAGTGTTGAACTGGGAGAAATGCCACTTTATGGTCCGCGAAGGTTTAGTTCTCGGTCATAAAATTTCTTCCCAGGGAATCGTGGTCGATAATGCCAAAATAGAAATAATTGAAAAACTTCCTCCTCCAACAAATGTAAAATCTATTCGAAGTTTCTTAGGCCATACAAGTTTCTATAGACGGTTCATTCAAAATTTCTCTAAAATAACAAAACCGTTAACTCATTTATTAGAAAAAGAAGCCCCATTTATATTCGATAGTGAATGCTTAGTAGCATTCAACATTATTAAGGACAAACTTATCAAATCTCATATTTTAGTAGCCCCAGACTGGTCCTTTCCTTTTGAGATCATGTGTGACGCGAGTGATTATGCGATAGGAGTTATCTTAGGACAGCGAGTAGACAAATATTTTCATCATATCTATTATGCAAGTAAAACTCTCACATCCACACAAACCAATTACACAACCACAGAAAAGGAACTACTAGCGATTGTATTCGCATTTGATAAGTTTAGATCTTATATAACGCTATCGAAAGTTATAGTTTTTATGGATCATTCTGCTTTAAAATATTTACTAACTAAGGCAGACATAAAACCTTGTTTATTACGTTGGATTCTCTTATTACAAGAATTTGATTTAGAGATTCGTGATAAGAAAGGCGAAGAGAATTTAGCAGCCGATCATCTTTCTTGAATAGAGAATGCTGCAACAGATACACTCGTGGAAGTTGACATCGAAGTTAAATTCCCTGAAGAAAGTCTCCTCGCCCTCAAAAAGGTAACAAACTCTTCTACTCCTTGGTTCGCAGACTTGTCTAACTATTTAGTAGCCCGAGTCCTTCCAAAAGCTTTTACAATTCAAGAAAAGAGGAAATTCTTTTCTGACTTGAAAAACTACTTTTGTGAAGACTCGTATTTATTCCAAGTCTGTGCCGACCAAGTAATTAGAAGATGTATTTCGAACGAGGAAGGACTAAAAGTACTATGACACTGCCACGAAGGACCAACCGGCGGACATTATCAAGCCAACCGGACTGCATGTAAAGCCCTTGAATCAGGCTTCTTTTGTCCTACTTTATTCAAGGATGCTCAAATATTGGTAAGCGTTTGCAACCGCTGCCAACGGTAAGGTAACATTTCCTGTCGGGACAAAATGCCCCAACATTTTTACTTAGAATGTGAAATTTTTGATCTGTGGGGCATAAATTTTGTAGGCCCTTTACCTCCTTCTTTTAAAAATCATTATATCTTAGTAGCGGTCGATTACGTTTTACCATGGGCTGAAGCACAAACTTTTCCCACCGCTGACACGAGAATCATCGTTAAATTTCTGAAATCCTAATTTTCACATTTTGGCATGCCTAGGGCTATAGTTAGCGATCGAGGTACTCATTTTTGTAACACCCAGATGGCTAAAGTGTTAGCCAAATTTTTAGTTACTCATAAACTCGCTACCGCTTATCACCCCCAAACAAGCAGCCAAGTGGAGGTAGTCAATAGAGAACTAAAGTGCATATTAGAAAAGCTTGTAGATACTAATCGAAAAGATTGGTCCCTCAAATAAGATGATGCACTTTGGGCCTACCGTACATCATTCAAAACTGCTATCGGTTGTTCACCTTATCGTTTAGTATATGGAAAGGCATGTCACCTACCTGTAGAATTAGAACATCGCGCATACTGGGCACTAAAATTTCTCAACTTAGATTCAAACTTAGCCGCCGAACAAAGAAAATTTCAACTAAATGAACTTGATGAATGACGTGCAAACGCCTGCAAAAATAATATATTCTTTAAAGAGCGTTCTAAGTTTTATCATGATAGAAAAATAAAATTTCCAAATTTTTTTTCACCAGGTGATCTTGTCCTACTTTATAAATCGCTCCTTAAACTTTTTCCATGAAAATTAAAATCCCGATGGACTGCCCCCTTTACTGTTAAACAATTCTGGCCATATGGGACCGTTCTTATTTCTAACCCTGAACTAGGAACTTTCAAAGTAAACGTGCACCATTTAAAACTATATTTTACTGGGGACGCTTTTCAAAAAGAAACTGAAACCCTAACACTACTCCATAACATCGAAATATAAATTCACTTGTATATTTCCATCTTTTATGCTTTTGTATATTCTATACATATGCTTTTTCTGTCTTTATTTGTCACTTCATACCTATGCCAAACATAAGTATGGGGGTGCTTTTAGCTGAATTTTTTTCACTTTTATGTTATATTTTTCCTTTTAAATAAAAACATTGTTTATTTTATTTCTCATCCAAAACAAGTCAAAAGTTTCAAAACCATACTATTTATATACATTCCAAAAATCTGAGTTGATAAAAATGCAAATTATTCAATTTTCAAATTTACTACTCCTTCTCATAACTAGATAGATATAAATATCTGGAATAAACTTGTAAACCCTACCTTATAAATTTCATTACAATCAGAGTTATTATTTTAGTAAACCTACTTTAACATATCAAAAATACATATATGTACAATAGAAGCAAAACATATTATGTTCACCAAACAAATTTAGACTATAATTATATATCCTTACTCCATTCTTATCGAAATATAGGAAATAAAAACTATTATAGTTGCTCTCAAAATTTTTTATCCAACTCTTGAATATTTATTTATTTATACTTGACATGTTTTCTTACGCAAGCAAGTATCTAGGAGTATGTGCTCCTAGTAAAAGAAAAGATCTTATGTCAATGGGAATAAGATTTCATTCCGTAAACATAGGCATCCAATAATTATTAAAAGATTATATGGAAAAGAGTATGTGCTCCTCTAAATATACATTGGATTCAAATAAAAACTCATGTATGCATTGTATTTTTTTTGCCACTTTGGAATTACATTCCTTAGTAGTTTTAACAATGCAGAACTTAGATAAAAAGATGATAGAATACAAAAATCTCACTTATACAAAAGCCTATTGTATTGGTAAATTCCACCTTTTCAAAGTTGATATTCTATTGTTTAAAATTTTGAGAGAGCATAAATAATAGGATTTATATTTTCCAACATTTCTCGTATAAGATATAGTAATCATAAAGCCAATCTACTCTTGTTATATCTGATTTTAATATGTGCTTACTATTTGTTTTCCAAAACTTTTTATGGCCATAAATTCTAACTCTAGTATCAATGATTTATATACGATAGCATTTAACTCTTTATTCACCAGATTTTTATACCCGTTTTATCTTGAAGAATTAAATTGATAGTAAATAGAAAATTTCATAGCTTGTAATTATACTCAACTCTACATTTGCTCTGGAATAGAAAAAATCAAGTATGAGGGTATTTGATGAGTAGTTATTTACAAACATTTTACTACACGTTTTAGTTTAATTTCTAAATATAATTTCTAATATTTTATGTAAATTATTGAATATATGGTCTGTTTTTTTATTCTCTAAATAAATTTAATTATATATTAAATACTATATTATAACAAATATAAGTTGTTTAGATATAAGTTAAATAAAATATATAATTGTTGTTTTTATATAATATATATATTATAATAATAAGAATAAAAGTAGATTATAACTATTATAATAAATATTAAATATAATTGTATAGTTATAATGATAATTTAAATACTACTTTCATATAGTATATAATATAATAAAATAACTATAGTATTTACTAGATAATAATAATTATATTATTTAATAATAATGATAATCATAACTTATAATAATAATAATATATATATAAAGTTAAAATTAAACCTATATATTAATTATATTAATATAAAACTATATATATATATGTAAATAAAATAAAAATAAAAAACTATGACAAAATAATTTTATCATATCAATATATATATGTATCTATGCTTGTATAATTATATATATAATAATTTTATAACAAAATAAATAAATAATTAAGATAATTATTCTATATATATAAATCTGGAACTACATAATATAAATAATATGTTTCTATGTTTGACATAAATGATCTATTGGCTTGGTTGAATGGTGTTTAGTTGTTCTGTCTGGTTGCTTGAGATCGAGACCAGGCCAACGCAGGTTATTTTTTGATTTATTCCAGCCCCCTAGGACTTGCAACCTGAACCCGCCAACCCACCAACCAGCTAGGACATGTAACCCTCCAAGACCGCTGCCCGACCTGCCAGCTGCCTACCAGACCCGCCAGCTGCCAACCTGACCCGCCATCCTTATCCAGCCAGCCAACTTAGCTGCCAAGTCAGCTCCATCCTTATCCAAGCCGCCACGTTTCAAGTTGTCCAATAGCCAGCTGTCCCATAAGTTGTTTTTAGCTTTTGCAAAAGCTGTTTGACAGCTTTTCCATAAGCTGTTTGGCAACTTTTCCAAAAGTGATTTTCCAAAAGCACTTATTTTTTTCCTATAAATAGAGGGCCAGAGCTTTGTAAAATTATTTGAACACCAGCAGATTCCTTAAGAACTGTTAGGATTCCCCAGCTCTCTGACAAAGAACTGGTAGTAGCTTTTAAGTATTCCAAGTTCTGTAAGTTGTAATTTTTTTAGCTTTCTTTTCAGCTTTGTAGGAAGTTGTGATAACTTTTTAATTTATAAAATAGAATGTTTCAATTTCAATTCTGAGTACTTTACAGTTTTATTTTCTGTTTTACTTTACTTTATTTTCTCAAACGATCCCGAATGAAAGGCGAAGCTCTGCTTATGTCCTAGATTAAGATATCGCGAAACTACTTTCAAAACTATTTTTCAAAACCTTATTATTTCATACTATCCCGAATGAAAGGCGAGGCGAAAGCCTATAACCTAGATTAAGATCGTGTAAAAGATTTTCCATAGTTTAGATTTTACTACCCTATCCCGAATGAAAGGCGAAGCGAAATCTTAAGTCCTGGATTAAGATAGATAAGTAGATATTATTTTTTGCACTTTATACCGCCCCTATCCTGATGAGAGGCTAAGATCCCTTAGCACTTGGTCAAGATGAGCTCTGAGCTGGATATTATTTTCAACTATTTCAACTCTACGTTCTATTTATTCTAACTAGGATTTACTGTTAATTGATCATATACCAGGTGAAGAGACACTACGTTTAACGTTAACCCGTTTTAAACGCAAGACTCCCCGATCGTACTTTCGAGTCGGTGATTCTACCAAAGGGACCCTCTCGTTAAGTTAGGTAATCAAGAAATAGAGTTGTTTTTTAATAGGTGAATTAATATTCTCCCATAGTAATTCTGAAATCAAGGACTACCTTCTGAGTCCTTATCTATATAAAACAACGTATTTATATTTTTTTTCTTTTATAATTGTTTTTGTTTTAAAAACTCCACTCCGTTCTTTTGATAAGATAATAGTCCGTTCTAATAAGTAGAATAATTAACACCGATCCTAAGAAAAATATGACCTTAATATTTTCTATAAAATACTATACTCCTATGTGATAGGTACTCTTGCCTTAATCCACAGGATATAAGTAAGTAAAAAAGAGATAGACTTATATACGTAAAAGATTATATAACACCAAATCTATCCTCTTTAAATAAAAATTTAATTATCAAGAGGGAGGCGCAACCCCAACTCAAAATGTGAGATGGGGAGGCGAGCACATACTTAAAGAACGTGTTGATGGCCTCGCCCTCCATTAGTTGACGAGCTGAGAAGCCGGAGGGAATGTGGCCGACAATGAAGTTCGCGAGCTCCTGCTCGGTAGTATTCCTTGTGAAGAAATTGTACTCGAAAATTTTCCTTGCACATTTGGACATCCCATCAGTGTCGGGTTGCATCTTGCCCATCGTGGATTTCGACGCGAGTGCAAGTGTCGAGAAGAGAAGAAAGAAGGGGGTATAACTCTATAGTAAAGGCGATAGTCAGGGGGTAGGTGAGAGGGCCTATTTATAGAAAATAAATATATTGTCGAGTTGACTGATCAGTCCGGCTCGCCAACCTTGACTCGCTAACTCATGCGCCCTATTTTATCCTATGGCGAGCTGAATCTAAAGCATAGCATATTGTGAGAAATCCACATGCATAAAATTTAAAAATTGTCTAAGTTATTACATACAGTATATTTCACAGTTCAGGAAGATGAAACACAATAAGTAGAAGAATTATTTCAACACGCGCGAGCTGAGTGGCTGGGGGGCGAGGGACGGTAGGCTCATCTAGGCAGCCATTTCCATCTACCCAGCCTCGCGTCCCCATCCTTTAAGGTCGAAGCGGGTTGTTGAACTCACAGACCAGCTCCAGATCCTGTTTGATGAACCACATGTTCTCGCTAATCCTATCCATGAGCGGGGTGGGTGACCTAATCCCACTTGGTGAGCTGCACTTCACTTCATCTGCGAGCAATACGTAGACCCGCTCTAGTGCCTCCAGCCTCCGCTCATCGAAACTATTATCCTCTTGGATCCTACGTAGCGCGAGTCCTTGCTTCCTCAGGACTTCAATGGCTCCCCTCCTCAGTTTGGCAGGGTTGAAGCCAAAAACTATCCTCAATGAAAGTTCGGACCCTGACGGTGTAACTCACGCCTACTTATCCCAAAACCAAACCTCTGAATAGTAACAAAGAAGCAGGAACTGACCCTAAGCCTCAGCCGAGAGGTCCCTCCACAAACCCAAAATATCTCTAAGTGCTTCCCCTCCTAAGCCAATTGTTGGGCTAGAAGTACCTTAGAAAGCACTAAAAGGTTTCAAAAATTATGAAAGCTTGCCTGTTGAGGTACCCTGTGGGTTGTATTGATAGGTTCGCAGTATCTGGCCTGCTAATAATGTAACTCCGTTATTCATTGGGGTTATTTGCAGCCAAAATTGGCCTGCCAACAACGTAACTCCACACTTCTGAGGAGCTAAAGGCTGGCCTAAGGGAATCCAGGTAATTTCACCTCTGGATCTTGTTGGGCGTGTTCCCTTCCGCTTCCCTATAAGCCTTCCGCCCACCCTTAGTCATAGAACCTCCAGGATGCCCCTATAAGGAATTCAGGAATGAGTCGCGAGGCATTGAAAGCCTACTCTGAAGGCATCCGCTAACCCAAGAGCAAGCCTTCTCGCTTTCCCCGGGCGGGAATGCTCTCGTCTATTTACTTATCTGAATAAGTTTCAGCACAAATCTAGCCCAAGGCTAGCCCAATCCTGGGGTCTCGGGATTCTAGTTCCCACCTAAAGAATATGGGGTTGTGCACAATCCCCGTTCTTTGCGAGTCAGCCCTACGCTCGAAAAGGCACGTCCAAACCAAGATATTCGCTAAGCACTGCTGACCTGGAAGAGAATATTTTGTGAGCCCTAACCCAAAACTTTATATATGTCACCGGGACTGTCCTCAGGTCACCGCTGTTGCTGCCATGTTTCGCTTAAGCTCTAGTTGGGTCGTTTGACCACATTATCCTAGATTTGAAGAAGTCAATCATGTCAATGATATACATAAAGTTGTATTTGATGTGTGCCTAAGTTCATGCATGCAGGTTAGTCCTTACAACATTGATAGAACAGGTATTCAAAGTGTTGTGTCAGGTGGTCACAAAGTGAAGATGCTGGATAGGCTGAAAATTGCTTAAGTCTACAGGCATTGAGTGTAGTCTACTCACTCAATGCTAGGTGAGTAAAATAGTTGAGTATAGCTTGGAGAGTCAAAGCCAAAATTATGTAAGGGAAGTTTTCCCCCTTGTATAGATGACATTATCTTTGAATCAACTGATGACAACCTTTACAAAAAGTTTGCCAAACTTATACAAGAGAAGTTTGAGATGAGCAGTATGAATGAACTAAAGTTCTTCTTGGGTCTTCAAGTTAGACAGACTGATGATGGCTTGTCCATATCCCGGTCTAAGTTCACCAGGGAGTTAATCAAGAAGTTTGGTGTGGAGAATTCCTCCACAATGAGAACTCCCATGGAGTCAAGTATGCTTATAGGCAAAGATAAGGCTGGGAAACCTACTGATGAAACTTTGTATAGAGGGATAATAAGCTCCCTTTTATATTTAACTGTAAGTAGGCAAGACATAATGTATGCTATATGTGTTTGTGCTAGGTATCAGGCTTGCCCTAAATAACCTCACTACTCTACTATAAAGAGGATTTTGAGATATCTTAAGGGCACACCAGATCTTGGCATCTAGTACCCTAGGAATGAGAAATTTGAACTAACGGGCTATTCAGATGCAGATTTTGCAGGCTACAAATAGGATAGAAAGAGCACTTCTGGCACCTGTCAATTTTTGGGAGGAAGACTAGTGTCTTGGAGCAAGAAGAAGAAAATAAGTGTTGCAATCTCAACTACAGAGTCAGAGTACATCTCAGCAGGTAGCTAATGTGCTCAGTTACTGTGGATCCAGCATAAGCTCCAAGATTATAACCTATAAATAAGTAGAAGTCCATTATATTGTTATTATACTAATGCCATCTAAATTACTAGGAATCATGTATCACACAGCAGGACTAAGCATATTGAGATTAGATATCATTTCATTAGGGAGCATGTGAAATGTGAAGATATCAACCTTGAGTTTGTCCCAACAGACAAGCAAGTGACTGACATCTTCACTAAGCCACTTGATGAATCAAAGTTCAATACCTTCAAGTTTGAATTAGGTATGTTGAACCTAACATAGCTTCAGTTGCTCCCCATTGTGTTGTAAGATCTATTATTTCTTGCAGGTGGACAAGCACTTCAGGAAATTGAAGATTTGTCAAGTTGTATATCTTGAGTGGTTTCATGCTGGTTGAAGCACTAACCAGATAGTATAAACAAAATTGGCTATTAGGAATCATTATAGATGATACTTTAGTTGAGGGGGAGAAAGTCCAGCACTGCTCCACCACTCTCAAGTGGTTCATATGCTGCGTATTTGTACTCAAAAAGGGGAGCGAAAGATTAGAGCCTCCCTATTTAAAGAAGTTAAAAAGGGGGAGGAGAAGTAAGTGTGATGAGAAGGATGTAGGTGGTATCAAATTATCAGGTGTATCAAGTGGTATCAGATTGATCAAATCCAGGTAGCAGTAATTATGGGGGAGCAGGTATGATGATGATCACCCTATAGGCAAGAAAGTGTCGTAACAATAACTTATTTTCTTGTGTTATATGTTTCCCAAAATTTATCTATTATTGTTGCATAGTGTCGTGTATATCATTGACTCATTTGATTGAGGGTTTTGACTTCTTCAAATAGGGGGATATTATTGGGTCCATTGCGCACAATATCCTAGATTTGAAGAAGTCAATCATGTGAATAATATACATAAAGTGGTATTTGATGTGTGCCTAAATTCATGCATGTAGGTTAGTCCTTACAACATTGATAGGATAGGTATTCTGAGTGTTATGATAGGTGATAACAAAGTGAAGATGCTGGATAGGCTAAAAATCACTTAAGTCCATAGTCATTGAGTGTTGTCTACTCACTCAACGCCAGGTGAGTAAAATCGTTGAGTATACCTTGGACAGTAAAAGCCAAACAATTGGCAGGCTAATAATATGATTAAGTCAACTCACTCGACGCCATACAACAAAAAGCTATGAGAGGCTGAGGAAGTCAAAGCTTAAGGATAAACTAGCTAAAAATGTTGTTAAGTCCACAAGAATTGAGTGAAGTCAACTCACTCAAAGTCATACATCAAAATGCTGTGAGATAGGCTGAGGCAGTCAAAGACAAAGAAGATAGACTGGATAGTCCGTCTAAGTCCATAAGCGTTAATTGAGGACAACTCACTCAATGCCATGTGATAGAAGGTCGTGAGAGAAGCTCAGTTAGTTAAAGCCATAGAATTCTGTGTTGTTATTTTGATAAGTCCACATGCATTGAGTGAAGCTTACTCACTCAATGCCTTGTGACAATAACATTGACTGATTCTCATCCAGTTAGAGCAAGTGTTTTCAGACACAGAAAATTGGCTAAGTCCAAATGCGTTTAGTGTAGCTTACTCACTCAACGCCAGATAATAGAAGAAAATCTGTTAAGTAGTTTGACATTGAGTGAAGCTTACTCACTCAATATCAAGTGACAGAATTCCAGTTAAATAGTTTGGCTTTAAGTGAAGCTCAATCACTCAACGCCTAGAGACAGAAATTTTATCTAAATATTTTGGCGTTGAGTTTTGGCATTGAGTGAAGGTTGCTTACTCAATGCCTAGTGTCAGAATGATTTTGGCTAAGTCACAAATGCTGACGACAACAAAAGTCAACAAAGTCAACATGATTCAAATTACTCGCGGGAAAGCTACGAAAAGTTACAGAATACGACAACTAGCGTCAGAGAGCTACTGTACGTCTTCTTCAATTAAAGCAAGTTGCAGAAGTCAACTATAGGTGGTCCCCACTGCTTCCTGAAGCTGTTGATCAGTGGAAGATAAAAGGGACATCATGAGAAGGATGAAGGCAACTTTTAGGGTTTTATCCAAAGCAAAAAGAGCGGTTGTACTTCATGTTACTCGCCATTATTGCTGAGAAATAGCTTGAAGCCTTCCAACTAAACAAAAGTTTAGTTAGCTGTAGCACCCTTCTTTTGCTACCACAAGATCAAAAAAAGTCTTCTAAGAAAGAAAGAAAGGAGAGCCTTCAGTTTTATATAAGCTTAGTTAGTTGATTGAAGAACTCGGAACCTAGTTATTCTTTTGTCTTATTAAGCAAGTTCAGAATTTACATTCTGAGTTTCTACCAGCAGAGGAAGAAATTTCTTCCTACTATTGTAAAGATAGATAGAGCTGAGATAACTCAGCTCTAGGTGTTGACACAAAAATTTCTTTGTGTCAATTTTATTAAAACACTATTTTCTTGTAGGATCCGTCTGGATCCAAGTTGTAGGGCCTTTGGATTGAGATAGGGAAATTTTTTTTTAGATGTATGAGAGTGTTACTCTCTAAGTATAGGATCCAACTTGGATCTGAGGTAGGTGATCTTTTGATCACTGAGTTGTAGGGACTTTGGCTTGAGGTAGTGCTTAACAACCTGAGATAGGTGAGTCATTCTCACTGAGTTGTAGAACACTTATGCCTGAGTTGTAGAATCCTTTGGATCTGATGTAGGGCTTAACATCCTAAGATAGGAGAGTTATTCTCTCTGAGGTAGGATCCTTTGTGGATCTGAGGTAGGGCTGTCCTCCAAGCCTGAGTTATAGGGCCATTGGCCTGAGGTAGGTCATCTGTTGATCACTGAGTTGTAGAGCCTTGTGCTTGAGCTGTAAGTATTGGATGAGACTGAGAGATCCTGAGGGATCTGAGGTGTAAGCTCTTTGAGCTGAGTTTTGGAGAAGTGTCTTGTCTAACTGAAAGTTAGAAAGGTGGGAGGAGAGTGGATTTACCCATAATCTGGGGAACCACTATAATTTCTGTGTGTGCTTTCTTGTGTTATTTTCTTTGTGTAGGTTCTTGAAAGCTAATAACTGCAAACACACTAATTAACTTAAGAAGAAAATGCACAAAGTCACAAGACATCAATAAACCTATGCACCCCCTCTAGGTTGCAAGCTACCTCGAAAATAAAGACTTTCAAGTGGTATCAGAGGGAGGTTGCTCAAAATAGATTTAACAATCTGAGTGATCTCCAAAGATAGCTATAGATCGTAACTTATGGGTTCTGGAGAGAACAATAAGGAGCTAGGTTCCATAAAACTCCCCATCTACAGGAATGAGTACTTTGGAATCTGGAAAGAGAGGGTTAGGTTGTTCATGGAAGTCTCTGACCCGAGAATCTTTGTGACTATTAGAGAGGGACCCTTCATCCCCATGAATGTCTCAGTTCTTGATGCCAATGTTGAGATCCCCAAGACTTATTTAGAAATGACCAAGGATGATGTCACGTTGGCTGCATTGGACAAGAGATCCAAGAACATCATAGTCAGTGCTATTGATGATTATACCTTTCAGAACTTGGTTCATTACTAGACCTCTAAAGAGATGTGGGACACACTTGTTGTCCATATGGAGGGTAATGAAGAGATAAGAGATGATAGAAAGTCCATGCTCAACTAGGAGTATGAGGCTTTCAGGAAAACCCTGAAGGAGAACATATCTACTTACAATGAAAGATTCTTCAGGATCATAAATGAACTGAGGACCTATAGGGGTGGTCTTCAATCATTATGAAATAAATGACAAGTTTCTCAGATCTCTCACTAGAGACTTGGATACTAAGATTTGTGTCATAGGACAAGTGGCCAAGCTTGCTGAGACTCCTCCCCAAACTTTGTTTGGAAAGCTGCTCTCCTATGAGATGCAGCTAGCTTCCATGAAAGAAGAGGAGGCCACCAACAAATCCCAAGCCGAGGAGAAATCCTTGGCATTCAAGGCAGAAAGCATCAGGAAGAGCAAGGAGAGGATTCCCTCTCCTCCAAGAAGACCATCTGATTCAGACAGCTCAGATTCAAATGCTTCTTAAAGCAGCATGTCAGATTAGGAATTTACTTTCTTCTCCAGAAACCTTCAGAAGCTGATGTAAAAGAAGCACTAGAAGAGAAGACCTTCAACCTCTTCTCAACATAGGAGGAATCATTCTAAGGCTGACAGGTATGATTCTAAATCTAGTAAATTTAATTCATCTAAAGTTGTGTTCTACTACTGCAGCAGACCAGGGCATGTAATAGCCGACTGCCTAGTGAAAAGGAAGGAAGTTGCTGAGAAGAAACAACTCCAGCATAAGGGGAAGAAGGATAAGTCCTTTATGGCCAAGAAGGAGAAGAGCTGGACAGACTCATCTTCATCAGAGTCTGAAGAAGAAGAGGCCTATATTGGGCTTGTTGCTGCTGCTGAACATATTGCTATAGTAGCAGATGAAGACTATCCTGCTGCCAGGATAGGTATCAGAGCCCCTCTATCATAGTCAGACAGTGATTCAGAGGTGGATGAGGAAGATGAAGAAGATGCCTATAGCTGTTGTGGGCTGATGACAATGATTGATGAGGAAACTAGCCAGGATCAGCCTTGTCAAAGCAAGGTAAAATATCTATCATGCTCTTCTTCTGAGTCTGGATATGAGACTAGTCCCTGTACAAAACTTCTTCACCCAGTGGTGGAGATGATTCTGGATCAGAAGGTGATGCCAATCAATTGATACACAGGTATGGAGAACTTTTGTACGCCTTCAAGAAGTGCCAGAAGTTGTCTAAGAATATAGCTGTGGAGATTGCATCTCTACAACTGGCTGCTTCCCAATTGACTGAAATAGCATCTTTGCTGGATTAGAAAGATAGGGAAACTTAGGATCCAGAATGAAATCCAGATAGGATCCATCAAGAACAAGAATAGTCTCATCAGTGATCTTGAAGAGAGGCTAGGGAGTGAGAAAAGGATAGTGTCTAGCTATTCTAAGCCATGTACTATATTACCCTTGATAGACTCCTTCTCCTCTCAAAAGTGTAAGAGGGGGTTGGGATTCTAGGAAAGCACAAGAGTTGCTCCTTCCAAAGGGAAGGGCAGAGCTCAAGCTCTTGCTCAACCTCTTGCTTCCAAGCCTCCAATTCCTTTCAGGAAAGTTTTGTTACCCTCAAACAGGTATGACCAAGAAAGCATCTATGATCACTGGATGAATGGCAGATCCACTAGTGTGAACAAAGATGTTCATTGCAAGGGTGAAAAGTATAGCAAGGTGAGTGCCTTTAAGGCTGCTCATGAAGAAATTCAAATGGCCCATCATGGACCATTTGTCTTTGGTGCTTCAGCCCCCACTCTCAAGAATGTGGTTGCAGCAAAAGTTCAGAACCAATTAGTAAAGAATCAGACCAAGGGTCAGCACTCCAGCAAGCCTTGTTTGGCTTTGTTTGATTTTATTAGAAGCATCCTTTCTGAAAAGAAACATCTTATTGTTGGCACTCAGAGCAGCAAAATAAGCCAACTAGAAGACTTACCTTCAGTTAGATCCTTGCTAAAAGGAATCTAAAGAAGGCTGTTGCTCCTCTTCTTACTGTTCATCTAGAAGTTAACCAAAATGTTAGGCCTACACAAAAAAGAAGAAACAACATTCATAAATGTTAGTGTTATGTCAAAGTGGGACACTTTGTTATAGACTATTGACACAATCTAAATATGCCAAGAGCAGGTGTTGGTCTACTAGTCAAAATGTTGCTTGCAGATAAGTTCATTATAAGACTAATATGCACCTAGGACCCAATATAAATTGGGGTCCTAAGGTAAAGTAAATTGTGTAATGTAGGTTAGTTCAAGTTGCCATACCCCTATATGGTATTTAGATAGTGGTTTTTCCAAGCACATGACTGGGACAAGGATCAACTTGAAGGAGTACACTTCAGTGAAATATGGACCCAAGGTTCACATTGGTAGTTCAGATAGAGGGGTAACTAGAGGCTATGGTAAGATTACCAATGACATAGTCACTATCACAAAAGTGGCTTTTGTTGTAGGGTTGAAACACAACCTAATAAGCATAAGAAAACTCTTTGATCTTTGCAATGTTATTGTCTACCACAAGGATAAGGGCCTGATTAAGAGGTCAAGTGACCAAGAGGACTTCTTGACAGGCACTAGGAGTGAAAACGTTTATTGTTTAAACTTTCTTTGTCTAGATACAGACTATTTTATCTTTCTAGTTGCAAATGAGAAAGTCTCATATTGTGTACAATGGCACAAGAGGATTGCTCGTTTGAATTACAAGACTATTGACAAGCTCTTTAGTCAAGAGCTAGTTAAGAATGATCCTAATGTGAAGTGCACTAGGGAGGGGATTTGCTCAGTATGCCAAAATGACAAGCAGACCAAAGCCTCCTTCAAGGGCATTGGGACCAAAGACTCTGTGAGGTATTTATACCTCTGGCATATGAACTTGTTTTGTCCTATGCAAGTTCATAGTCTTGGTAAAAAAGTTACACCCTTGTGGTGGTTGATGACTATTCCAGGTTTGCTTGGGTGTTCTTTCTCAAGAAAACAATGAAACCCTTGACATCTTCATCAAGTTTATCAAGAAAATTCAGAATGAGTTTAATAGTTCAGTAGACAAAATCAGAAGTTACCATGGAACTGAATTCCAATCTGAAAGCATGATAAAGTTCTGTGAAGAGCAAGGGATTCATCAAGAATTCTCTTCTCCAAGAACTCCCCTACAAAATGGGATTATTGAGAGGAGAAATAGGACTCTCATAGAGGATGGAAGAACATTGTTGAGTGATACAACTCTCCAAGAATATTTCTGGGCTGAGGCAGTAAATACTACATGTCATGTCCTCAGTAGGGACTCTATCACCAAGTGTCATAAGAAGACTCCCTATGAGGTCTTGAAAGGCAGAAAACCAAACCTGAGCTATCGTAGAATTTTTGGTAGTAAGTGATATGTGCTCCAAAATGGGAAATCCTATGTGACTAAGTTTGCTACCAAGTCCTTTGATGGGATCTTTGTTGGGTACATCAATCATAGCAAGGCCTATAGGATCTACAACTTGAAATGTCATTTTTGTTAGAAGAATTTGTACATGTAGTCTTTAATGTGTCTACTATGATAAACAGTGAGCTGGAAAGCTCCTCTTCTGGTACTGTAGATACAGAGAAGATGATGGATCAACTGACCATTAAGGAAGAAACTCCAGTTATCTAAGATAAAGTGGGCATTCCAATAGGTAGACTGCAAGATACATATGAGGTGGATGAAGATCAGCAAGAAGCTGCCCTTGGAGCTGAAAATGAAGTTAGATTGCCTCCAGCATACAGGCATCTAAGAGATGATCCAAGAAAACAGAACATTGGTGATGCAAGCCAAGGAGTAGTGACCAGAAGCAGAAGTACCAACAAAACACTATACTCAAGTTTCTTATCATAGGTTGAGCCAAAGAAATTTGAATAGGCCAACATAGATCAATTCTGGGTTGTTGCTAAATAAGAAGAACAGAACAAGTTTAACAGATGCAAGGTCTGGAAGCTGGTTTACAGACCACAAGGACATAATGTCATTGGAGTCAAGTGGATTTATAGGAATAAACTTGATAAAATGACATTATTATCAAGAATAAGGCAAGGCTAGTAACTGAGGGGTACAAACAAGAAGACGGTATTAATTTTGATCAAACTTTTGCCCCTATAGCAAGATTGGAGTCCATCAGACTATTCCTGGCATATGCTGCACACAAGGGATTCAATGTCTACTAAATGGATATCAAGTCAGCCTTTCTCAATGGAGACTTAAAAAAGAAGTATATATTGAGCAACCTCAAGGTTTTGTTGTTCCTAACTTACCCGATTCTGTTTATAGACTTAGGAAAGCTCTATATGGGCTAAAGTAGACCCCTAGAGCATGGTATGACACTTTGTCTAGCTTCCTCATTAAGAACAAATTATCAATGGGGAAGATAGACAAAACCTTATTCCTAAGGGAATCAAAGGGTAAGATCATCCTAGTCCAGATATATGTAGATGCCATTATCTTTGAATCTAATGATGATAACCTTTGCAAAAAGTTTGCCAAACTTATGCAAGGGAAGTTTGAGATGAGTAGTTGATGGGCTAAAACCCGAACAGGCAAGCGTACCTGTCAAATCGTAGTATCAAGGTCGTATTTAAAACTCGGGGCAGGCAAGTACTATTACTCACAACGACTCTATTATCTTACCGAACGATTAATGAGTTTGAAAATTAAAATAAACTAAACTTAAAGAGAAATAAACTATTACGAGAAAAGAGTGCTCGATCGACAATTAACTTTGAAATAAAATAACGGAATAAATTAGTTTAGCATTTGTAAATCTATTAAGACCGTGACGGATCCGATATTAGGAAGTAATCTCGCTAGAGCATTAAATCCCCTAACTTATAGACGTTTTGACCGAAATCTCTTTACAAGTCAAAATGGCCTAAAGTCGCATTATCGAAGTGACCCGCACTATTGGATTTGACTCCAATCCGGAGGATTTACGTCATCCTATCTCTAGGGGTGCGTTCAACTCCTTGCTTCCTTGAGTGATCTTTCAAATCAATGAGTCTCTCGACTTCTATGAATTGAGATCAAATGCCTACTACCGTATACGGGAATACAGAGTCGACACGATAAAAATCAAAGAAGGATAAAAAATAGAAAAATACAAATCCAAACATAAAATTAAGAATGCGTATTTCATCGCAAAGATTATCGCGATCGGGCACAAAATAAAATTAGCTACGCATAATAGAGGAGGAAAACAAAAGAAAAGGAAATTGCATTATCATTAAATTAAGAATAAGAGTACATAAAAAGATGAAAACAATACTAAACTATTGCTTGGAGAAATGAAATAAAACAACAAGAAAATAAATACTTGAAATGGAAGCTTGCTCTCTTACTCTCTACATTAGCATTCTAACAACTACAACAAAAACTCTCTCCAAAAACTACTTAACATAGACAAGAGGCAAGAGGTCCTTTATATAGGAGAGGGAGGAATGTTCTAGATGGCAATGAAGAGGGGGAAGATGAGAGGGTGGCCGGCCACATGCTCGGAGAAGGTTCATGCATACAATAAATAAAGGGGAGAGAGAATATTGGAGGTCCAATGTATTGTATTTAATGGAAGGAGAGAGAGGGGCTACATGCATGCATTTTATTTAAAGGGAATAAAAATATAAAATAAAGAGGGGGGATGAATGGAAGTGTGGGGAGAAAATAATAATAAAAGGGAGAGAGAGAGGTGAATGAGGTGGTAAGGTGCATGCATGCATGTGGAAATAATGAGGAGGAGAGAGGTGGCCGGCCACATGGGATAAAATGGGCTACATGTATGGGCTTTATGAGGGGCTCGGGTAGGGGGTTTGTTTGGTGGGCTCGGGTAGACTTCTTGGTTACTTGGGCTGCTCCAAGTAGGGCTCGGGTAGGGGCTTGTGGGCTGCATGGGGGATGCTTTTGCATGTGTTGGGTTGCTCCAATGAAGGGCCGGGTTGCGCCATGGGAAGGGCCGGGCTGCACATGTTGGAGGGCTGCACCAAAGACTCTTGAACCTACAAAATATAACAAACAAAACATTAGACACTTAAACAAAACACATAACATATCATGACATAAAATTAAACAAAACTAAACATAAAACATAATAATTCATACTATTAATTAGTTATAAAAATTAAACAAAATAAACATAACATTAGTTAATTTTTATAACATGACATTAATGAAAATAAAACATAACATATCATAGATTATAATAACATAACATAACATAATATTGGTTAAACTAAACTTAACAAACATAACATAGTGCATAAATATTTATATTTAAAATAAAACACAAGTTAAACATAGAACATACAAAAAATGCATAACACATAAATAAACTAGGAGTTTATACTTTATGAAAAGACATTAAAACATGAAATAACAAGCATGAAATATAAATAAACTCAGACTTTTAGGCTACTAAATTACCCCAAAAATGATGACTAAAGCTAGTCATCAGTAGTATGGGTGAACATAAGTTCTTCTTAGCTCTCCAAGTTAGACAGACTGATGATGACTTGTCCATATCATAGTCAAAGTTCACCAGAGAGTTAATCAAGAAGTTTAGTATGGAGAATTCCTCCACCATGAGAACTCTCATGGGGTCAAGTATGCCTATAGCCAAAGATGAGGCTAGAAAACCTGTTGATGAAACTTTGTATAAAGGGATAATTGGCTTCCTTCTATATTTAACTACAAGTAGGCCAAACATCATGTATGCTACATGTGTGTATGCTAGGTATCAGGATTGCCCTAAAGAATCTCACTACTCTGCTGCAAAAAGGATTTTGAGGTTTCCTAAGGGCACACTAGATCTTCGCGTCTAGTACCCTAGGAATGAGGAGTTTGAACTAACTGGATATTCAGATATAAATTTTACATACTACAAAGAGGACAGGAAGAGCACTTCTGGCACCTATCAATTCTTGGGAGGAAGACTAGTGTCTTGGAGCTTCAAGAAGCAAACAAGTGTTACAATCTCAACTATAGAGTCAGAGTACATCTTAGCAGGTAGTTGATGTGCTCAGTTATTGCGGATCCAACATCATCTCCAGGATTATAACCTCCAAGTAAGTAGAAGTCAATTATATTGTTATTCTACTAGTGTCATCTCAATTTCTACGAATCGTGTATCACACAACAAGACTAAGCATATTGAGATTAGATATCATTTCAATAGGGAGCATGCAAATTGTGAAGATATCAATGTTGAGTTTGTCCCAATAGACAAACAAGTGGCTGACATCTTCATTAAGCCACTTGATGAAGCAAAGTTCAATACCTTCAAGTTTGAATTGGGTATATTGAACCTAAGATAGCTTAAGTTTCTCCCCATTATGTTGCAAGTTCTATTATTTTCTTGCAGGTGGACAAGTACTTCAGGAAATTGAAGATTTATCAAGTTATATATATTGAGTGTATCATGCTGGTTGAAGCACTATCCAGATAGTATAAAAAAGTGTCTATCGGGAAGCATGATAGATGATGCTTCAGTTGAGGGTTAGCAAGTCCTGTACTGCTCCAGCACTCTCAAGTGGTTCATATGCTACTTATTTGTACTCAAAAATGGCGGAGCAGAAGATTAGAGCCTCCCTAGTTACAGAAGTTAAAAGGGGGTGGAGAAGCAAGTGTGATGAGAAGGATACAAGTGGTATCAGATTATCAGATTGACTAAGTGGTATCCGATTGATCAAGTCCAGGTAGCAGCAATTCTGGGGGAGTTGGTGTGATGATGATCACCATGCAGACAAGGAAGTGTGGTAACTATAACTTCTTCTCTTCTGTTATATGTTTTCCAAGATTTATGAATTATTGCTACATAGTGTTGTGTATGTCATCGACTCATTTGATTGAGGGTTTTGACCTATTCAAATATGGAGAGATTGTTGGGTCCATTGCCCACAATGTCCCAGATTTGAAGAAGACAATCATGTCAATATTATACATAAAGTTGTATTTGTTGTGTGCCTAAGTTCATGCATGCAGGTTAATCCTTACAACGTTGATAGGACATATATTCCAAGTGTTATGACAGGTGGAAATAAAGTGAAGATGCTGGATAGGATGAAAATCACTTAAGTCCACAAGAGTTGAGTGTAGTCTACTCACTCAAATCAAGGTGAGTAAAATCATTGAGTATAGCTTGGACAGTCAAAGCCAAATAATTGGCAGGCTAAAAATATAATTAAGTACACAGGTGTTGAGTGAAGTCAACTCACTCAACCTCATACAGCAAAACATTGTAAGAGGCTAATGCAGTCAAAGCCTAAGGAGAAACTGGCTAAAAACATGATTAAGTTCACAAGCATTAAGTGAAGTCAACTCACTCAACTCCAACCGTAAAAAGCTATGAGATGGGCTGAGGGAGTCAACGCCAAAGAAGATAGACTTAAAAATTCATCTAAGTCCATAAGTGTTGAGTGAGGACAACTCACTCAATGCCATGTGACAGAAGGTTGTGTGACAAGCTCAATCAGTCAAAGACACATAATTCTGTGTTGATATTTTAACTAAGTCCGCAGGCATTGAGTGAAGCTTACTCACTCAACGACATGTGATAATAGCGTTGACTTATTCTCATCCAGTCAGAGCCAATGTTTTCAGACACAAAAAATTGGCTAAGTTCAAAGGCGTTGAGTGTAGCTTACTCACTCAATGCTAAATAACAAAAGAAAATCTATCAAGTAGTTTGGCGTTGAGTGAAGCTTACTCACTCAATGCCAAGTGACAAAATTCCAGTTAAGCAGTTTGCCGTTAAGTGAAGCTCAATCACTCAACGCCTAGATACAAAAAGTTTATCTAAGTATTTTGGCGTTGAGTGAAGCTTAATCACTCAACGCCTAATAACAAAAAGATTTTTCTAAGTATTTTGGCATTAAGTGAAAGTTACTCACTCAATACCTAGTGATAGAATGATTTTGTCTAAGTCTACAGATGCCGACATCTTTAAAAGTCAACAAAGTCAACACGATTAAAATTACTTGCGAAAAACTACGGAAAGCTACATAATATGACAACTAGCGCCAGAGAGCTACTCTACGTCTTCTTCCATTAAAGCAAGTTGCAAAAGTCAACTACAGGTGGTCCCCACTACTTCCTAAAGCAGTTGATATGCAGAATATAAGAGGGACATCTTTAGAAGGAGGAAGTCAACTTTTAGGGTTTTATCCAAAGCAAAATAAGTGGCTGAACTTTATCTTCCTCGCCATTGTTACTGAGAAATAACTTGAAGCCTTCCAGCAGAACAAAAGCTCAATTAGATGTAGCACTCTTCTTCTGCTACAACAAGATCAGAAAAGTCTTCTGAGAAAGAAAGAAAGGAGAGCGGTCAGTATTTTGCTAGCTCAGTTAGCTTATTGAAGAACTCAAGGCCTAGTTATTCTTCCGTATTCTTCAACAAGTTAAAAATTTACATTCTGAGTTTTTTTCCAGCAGAGGCATAAATTTCTTCCTTCTGATATGAAGAAAAATAGAGCTGAGATAACTCAGCTCTAGGTGTTGACACAGAAATTTCTCGGTGTAAAATTTAATTAAAACACTATTTTCCTGTAGGATTCGTCTGGATCAGAGCTGTAGGGCCTTTAAGAAGAGTTAGGGCAAATTTTCCTGAGCTATAGGAGAGTGTTACTCTCTGAGTGTAAGATCCCTCTTGGATCTGAGGTAGATGATCTTTTAATCACTGAGCTGTAGGGCCTTTGGCCTGAGGTAGGGCTTAATAGCCTGAGGTAGGTCAGCCATTCTCACTGATTTGTAGGGCACTTGTGCCTGAGCTGTAGGATGCTTTGGATCTAAGATAGATCTTAATAGCCTGAGATATGAGAGTTATTCTCTCTGAGGTAGGGCTGTCCTCCAGCCTTAGTTGTAGGGCCATTAGCCTGAGGTAGGTGATCTGTTGATCAATGAGTTGTAAGGCCTTATGCTTGAACTATAAGTCTGGGAGGAGACTGAGAGATCCTGAGGGATCTGAGGTATAAGCTCTTTGAGCTGAGATTTGGAGAAGTGTCATGTCTAACTAAAAGTTAGAAAGGTTGGAGTAGAGTGGATGTACCCATAATTTGGGGAACCACTATAATTTTCGTGTGTGCTTTTCTATGTTATTTTCTTTGTGCAGGTTCTTGAAAGCTAATAACTGCTAACACACTAAGTAACTTAAGAAGAAACTATAGAAAGTCATAAGATATCAATAATCCTATTCACCCCCTCTAGGTAGCAAGCTACCTTGAAAACAAAGACTTCCAGCTCCTGCAAGGCTTTTAAGATGTATACCAAGCATAACGAGAAGCCACTCTCACAAGAAATCCAAGATCATCTCATGGCAGCCCAGGCGAGAGCCCGCACCGACTGCGATAGGGTTGCCCCTTTGCTAATAGGCAAGTGGCTAGACAGCTCTCCCTCCCGACCGAAGAGGAAGAAGGCTAAGCCAGTTAGGCAAGACCGCTCGAAAAAGGATCTAGCTTCGCCCACTCCGACCCCCAGCTGCGTCGAGAACCCTCCTTCCCCGCCAGAGGTATTTTTCTTACTCTGCCCTTTTGCACGAACCCCTAAAGCGGGCCTACCATGTTAATGCATAACCCTTCCCATAGAATATGGTTCCGGAACATGTCACCAGACCCCTTATGGTGGATAACAAAGCTATCCAGCTTCCCAAGGAGAACATGTCACTGGTTTCGGAGACTGCTCCTTTGGTGATCCAATCCTAGCCCGTGGGTACCCCAGGTATTTTTCTTGCCTATCTCTCACTTTAACCAGCCCGCTTGTCTTTTGCTGACTCATTTTTTCGTACCTCTCACCCTCAAAAATCCAAGACTCATCAATCGGAGCCCCCAAAATCCCGTGCCCAAAGATCCCATCACCTTAGCAGCTGATCCTTCCCTTCCACCCGAGGGGGTAATTGCAAAATCACCCGCCCCGACACTGGATCTCGGCCTATGGCGGGAGAAGACTCATCTTCTATAACATCGGCCGATATCCATGTAATAGATTGCACCTCTGACGTCCCGGGGAGAGGCAAGCCGATACACATGTTGTTTGGTAGATCCCATGTCGGAGAACCCGACCCCTCACGCCAATCGAATGTCGAGAGCCCTTGCTCTGCCATAGGTTTATGGCAAGCGGGAACTTCACCCTGCCCTTTCGCCTTTGCCTCTACTTGACTGGGCTTTTCCTAGTAGATCCGGAAACTGTGGAGGCAAAACACGATGAAGAGGAGGAGATAATCTCACCCATGCCTTCCCCCAGCAAAATGGAGGACTCTCTCGACACCTGAAGGAGCAGTAAACTCGGCGGAAGCGAATAGCGGAAGTCCTGTCAAAGCTAGCTCGTTTGGATACGACGAGCCAAATCCGAGGTGCTGGATAGGCTCTAAGCAACAGTCGAACGACGAATTGCCATGATCGAGAGAGATTACCGTCAGATTCTCGGCGAATAGGAGCGTCAGAGTGAACACGAAGAGACCTCCCCCAAAACGCATATTTTGCGAATCCGGGACAAACTGCATTTGGCCAACTAGGGGCTTACCGTCATAACCGCTAATCACTATCCGCAAGTGCCGCCAAGGTCAGGAAGGCAAGGTTCACGTAGCTGGAAATGGGAGTAGTACTGAGCTCCGCTGGATCTCGCCCCGTTTTACCCCAACCCCCCCAATCTACACTTCTCGCTATATACCCTTTTCTTCTTTTGAACAATCAAACATTTATTAATATTATCTTATTGCTGCTCTCTTCTAGCGATAGGCCCTTAGTGTCTAGCTTCACACATTCTTTGTTACTCTGATTATCTTGCTGAGTGCCTGGTTCTCGCACCTATTTTACTTTTCATATATGTATGTTGTCCTGCTCTTACCCGGGATCTGTCTCAGAGGCTCTCGCCATATGCAGGTACGAGAGGAGTCAGTGAGAAGGGGAAGGAATGCGAAGCGAGAGAAAATTAAAATTGATAATCGCACTCACGTTGCCTAAGAAAATCGTAATGATTACTTCCCTTCCTATAAATAGGCAAGTCCACCGACCACATTTACTTCTTTCTAACTCCGCGCCTTCGTCTTTCTCCCTTTGCTCTCTGCAACTCAGAAGCTCTCGCCTACTAGCCTTTTCTCTCCCTTCTCGACTTTTCTCAAGATGCCTAGCAAGACTGAAGGTCGCTCCAAGTGTGCTTAATCCTTCTTGGACCGCAACTTCCCGCCCTACCAATTGAACGGGAAGGATTACCACTCAGTAGTTGCGGAATTCATCCCATCGGAGTTCGTCGCGTGGAACCCCGAGAATTAAGATAGCGTCAAATTCACGCCGCTAGGGGAGCTCTCCATCCCTCTGGAAAATTTCGAGGTGGGCTTCCACCTTCCCCTCTGGCCGAAAGTGCGTCAGGCTCTTTAGTACTATGGGGTGGCACCGGCCCAACTCAACCCCAACTCTGTCGCGATCCTGGAAGCTTTTGCCTGCTACATGTGGGCGGAAAGGATCGAATTTAATTTATCCATCTTCCGGAAGATGTTCAACTTCCGATCCAAAGTTTGCTCGGTATTCTTCTTTGGGCAAATAATGAAAACCAGTGGTCTCACCAACAAGAACAACAACTGGGACCAGAACTTTGTTTTTGTATCCGGGAACTTTGGCAGTGTTCCCCTCGCGCCGGTCCAATATGACGTGGTGACCAACAAACCACCCACCTTTGGGGGCCGTGAGGGCGCCCTTCTGAAATTTTTCGGAAAAAGACCTTAGACGTCCAGTTCCTTCGGCGATACCTGGAGTCTCTTCTGCCAGTCCCTCCCGACGAAGGTACCATTTCAGCTTATTCCTGCAACCCTCCGTTTTGGATTATGAGCATAACTGTTAAGGCTTTTGCCGGTGAACAGGAAATTCCCCTCCTCTAGCCTTTCGATGAGACTAGGGATTTCACCAGCACCCTAGCTCTTGTCAAGTCAGCCGCCCTGGACTGCCAGAAGGAGCCAGGATCCTTTTCCAAGCCGAGTGCTTGAAGCGGAAGCCCAACTCCCCCACAACGGCCCCTCTGAAGAAAATAAAATCATCCACGGCTGACAAGGGTAAGTACCCTACCAAGATCCCAACCGGACCCCCGGCTGAAACCCCAGTAACGCCCCCGGCTTCTACGGGGGGGGGGGGGGGGGAGCAGGTGTTTCCATCGAGGTAATTATTATTATGAAGAAGGTTCCCGCCAAGTCCGTGCCGAGAGGGCACCGTAACTTCGGTATGCGCAGGAAGAATCTGGATGATGAGGGACGACCCCTTCAAAAGTCGGACCCAAAAACTAACCAGGTCGTCCTCTCGCCGCTCTTCCCCTCCTAGCTGGAACAAGAAACTATCATCGGTGAGGCCTACGTGGTATGCTTCGGGCTTTATAGTCGGGAGGATGCGAGCATTTACGACTAAGAGACAATGAAGGGTCTCACATATGAGGTCGTGCGAGCCAAGATGCGCGCGCTTGAGCTTATGCACATGTGCGCGTATCGCGGCATCCATATGGTGCGGAACCTAGGCGGCATGCAGAATTCACGGGATCACTCCGCAACTGAGGCTATCGCACTGAAGGAAGTTCTGGAGGGCTCGCAAAAGCTTCTCGCCCTTCGCCCGTCTATTGAGGTATGCGAGACTTTCGATACCTTTTTCCATTCTATTATTTTCCACTACTTGAGGTATGTGAGACTTTCGATACCTTTCACCCATCTATTGAGGTGGTGCCGAGATGGATTTGGATTACCTACTCTTTACTCTGGATAGGTGTTAGCTATTTGAAAGCCAGTTATAGGAATGCTTTGTGATGCTTGTCACGATCCCGACTGTCCTGTCAACTAGGTGAGAGCCTGACAATAGGAGTGAATTCCCGATTTAGTTATTCTGCAGTTTTAGTCTTGCCACTGAGTAAGCCTTCGGACCTGCCAGCTTGATGGGAGCCTGGCCAGCGGGCATACTCGGTGTCATCAAGAACCACAAACTTTTCTCCCGGCCACCGAGTGAGCCTACGACCCTGCCAGCTAGTGAGATCCTTGACAGGGGGTCTACCCATGGTCCTGTAGTCTAACCTACTCTTTCAATTTCCCCCCAAGCGAGCCTACGGACCTGCCAGCTAGTGATAGCATGATAGCGGGTCTACTCGAGGTCGAGCGTGCCTTCCATCCCTGCCAGCTAGTGAAATTTTTGAACCATTTTTTGATTGCAATTCTTCTAAAGAAAAATTCAAGTAAATTGAAAAGGAGCTCAGGACAACAAAAGAACATAATAAAAAAAATTAAAAAATCACATCCTTGAAAAATGATTTTGCTATGTGCAAAGATTATAAAAATGATATCAAAGAGGTGGACGAAACATTGAAGAACTAAGGAATAATTATAAAAGTCACATTGATTCTATAGTCATCACTCTTAAAAAATAACACAATTGCCTATACAAAAGTGGGACATAATCTAAAAGATAAAAACAAAGAATTGGAAACAAAAATAAACTTGTTAAAAGATATTACAAATAAAAATTCACAAAACATAAATTCCCAGTATCACAACAAATCTAAAAGCAAGTTGAATACATATACTTTCATGCAATAACTAAGCCAATCTATGAGAGTCAAAAACATCAAGTAATAGAAAATGAATATCCAAATCACCATCATCACAATCATCACCATCATCACTATCATCACCATCATAGCAAGTTTATTTTAGCCACATGATATAAATACTTACAATGGAAATTTGTTGCACAAGAACAACAATTCACCAAGGCTCACATGGAGACCGATTACCCAAACCAAAAATACAAAAATCAGAACTATCTAGGAAACCAAACGAACCAACACAAATGATTCACTCTGGTCACCATCTTATTGGCATTCATATCATATATGTGTACCCAAGGGAAGCACCACACTGGTCCTCAAGGGATACCTGCATCTCTTATTCACTAACAAAAGTGACACATGTCGAGTAGGATAGATCTTAATAAGCATCTTCAAAGAAATCCTACATCGTGTCTAAACCTAACATAATATTAGATAAAATGAAGATCATAACAGTAGCATAATATGATTTAAAATAAAACAAATAAAATAAATAAAAACAAACATAGCATAAGTACTGGGTCTACCGCCAGCGATAGTAGATAGCATTGGGCAATAGCTACAAAAAAATCCTATATGTTCAAACTTGTTTATTACACAACTTCAAGCACACTCAAAACTCTATAATTCCTTGCTGGTACCTGCCTCGTTATAGCTCCTCTCCACATAATCCCTCCTCCTCTTAGATTAATGAAATGAGCAGTGTGGCAGCTCCTCGTCAGTAGTTTCCCACTCCTCTATCTCAGCTATGGTCTGGGTAAACTCAAAAGATTTCAACATTTACTTGACCAACTTAGAGATCTTGAACACTTTTTGCTCCACTCGGTCCACCTTCTTTTACACCTACTCAATAGGCCGACCAAAATCTCATTGGACTTCACAAGCGGATCCCCCTCAACGAATTGGGCGTGTTGTATTCTATTTTGAAGGAACTCCAATCATAAATATATCTAGCATGACGGGATAGCAGTAAATTTTTTAACAGAGCATGCTAAATGAAGGATACTTTTCATAGATTGCGCGGTGAATAAACCCACTAAGAGAGTGTGAGTTTAACCTTAACCTCTTTGGTTCATTCAAATGACTTGCATGCCTTATAAGAGATTGTTGGTACCCTAATTTGATTTGAGTTCAGTCCTCTCCTTTGTGCTCCTTGACCCAAGAAATATCTATGGTCAATGGTTAGGAGTCTAGCTGTAGAGTCCTCGCTTTTCCAAATTGAGAATTTGGTTAAGTAGTTTTTTTCGTTCGACCATAGTCGAACGCCGTTCGACTATCGTCTATCGACTGATCGACGATCGTCTATCAGTTGGTCGACGCCTTGGTCTGCGCTGATAGTTCGACTATCTGTTGATAGGTCGACTATCTGTTCTGCGCTGATAGTTCGACTATCTGTTGATAGTTCGACTATCTGTTCTGCGCTGATAGTTCGACTATCTGTTGATAGGTCGACTATCTGTTCTGCGCTGATAGTTCGACTATCTGTTGATAGGTCGACTATCTGTTCTGCGCTGATAGGTCGACTATCTGTTGATAGGTCGACTATCTGTTTTCTGAGGTAGGTCGACTATCTGTTCGATAGGTCGACTATCTCTGTGCGCTTGATAGTTCGACTATCTGTCCTGATAGATCGACTATCTGGTAGTTCGACTATCTGCTCTGATAGATCGACTATCTCCTGGGGTAGTTCGACTATCTTCTTCGATAGGTCGACTATCTGGATCATTCGACTATCTGCCCGATAGATCGACGATCTCCGTGCGTCGGTCGACGATCTCCGAAGGTCGTTCGACGCTTTCTGCCTGCTTGTGTATTTTGTATTTATTTATTATATTTAATTATTTAATACATTTTCTGGCACATTATTTCGAGCTGTATGATAAAGTTTCCAGGCATTATTTACTTCATTCTATTTGCCTGAGTTCAAATCTTTTAAGATAAAGTTGTTTGTCTTATTAGCTGTCTATTTAAATTACTTTATCTGCTGTCAACCCCTTTATAGCCGTTGGACTGAAAAGTCTCCTTCTTTGCTATAAAGAGATTATTTCTGATGTGACTTTATTTAGTCCTCTATTTATTTGATTTAAACCTGCAGCTTCTTAGAAAGAGATTTATTCCTTTTTATGGAATGTACTGCTGCAGAGATATTTCTGTCTTCTTGATATTTACAGCCCAGGTCTCAAGGCTCACAAGAAGACAAAGAATTCAAATGGAAGAGAGCCGTTGCTTGCTGCTAATATAAAAAGAACCCTTTGCAGAAGGATTCAAGCTAGTTTTGAGTTAACAGAAGTGCTACACACATATTCAAAAGCACTCAAGCCTTCATCAAGCTCAAGCTTCCTGCTCTCAGCAAACTCCATCTGTCTGAGAAGTGTTAAGATCTTCATCTCTTCTTCACCTGAGTTCTCCTGCTTTCAGGAAGTTCAACTCAGAGTTTCTTTGAAGAAGAAGAAGAAGAAGATTGCTGCTTGAAGACTATTTCTTTTTGCTATTTATTTTCTTCTTGTAGCTCTTTCCTTCAGTATTTTCTGAAGAGTTTCTGCACTGAAGCAAGACTTCACCTGGACATCTTTGAGCCAGGGGGAGCCTTGATTCTTTAGAGCATTCTAGCTCAGTGCAAGCTTTTTGTGCTTCTCTAATCTATTGAAAAATAGAGAAGACATCTTATCCTTCTTCCCCCTCCTGTACAGGGTTATTACTCCCTTCAAAAGTATCCCTTGGTGGCAGGGCACCTGATCAAAAACCTGTGCTTGGTTTTTAGACACCTGATCAAAAGTCTAAAGGTTTCTGAATCTACCTGAAGCAGATTCTGTTGGTGGCAGGGCACCTGATCAAAAACCTGAGTGGATTCCTACTGTGTGGGTAGAAGAGTGGACGTACCCAAGTTGTTTGGGGAACCACTATAAATCTCCTTGTGTCGTCTGGATTCAACTGTTTAATTCATGTACTGTGGCTGTGAATAGATATAACTAGGTTGCTAGTTGCTGTTTAGGTTTTCCAAGCTTTAACTGTAATTACAGTTAGCTTGTGTTTGCACATCACTTGTGTTAGGCTTTAAGGTTAAATCAAAATCTATAATCTCTTCATTCCGCACTTCACTCCAAGGGAGTTGGGTAGACAGTTAAGTTTTGTATTGTGCAAAATTTGATTACTCTATTCACCCCCCCTCTAGAGTAGTATCTATCCCTTCACTTTCAATTGGTATCAGAAGGAGGTTGACTGACTGTATAGGCTAACACCTAAGTCACAAGATCCTGATAGATACCAAGAGTTTATAGATATTCACTATCATGGCCCAGTCTAAGGATTATTCAAGCACCAGACCTCCAGCATGCAACTTAGCAAAGTTTGGCATCTGGAAGGCAAGGATTAAACTTTATATGAACTCTATTGATGAGAGTATTTTTGCTTCTATTTTGTCAGGTCCCCCAAGAGCACCTGCTGCTGCCACTGCCTCATCATCTGATATGAGTGCAGTGCCTCCTCCAGACTATAATGATGAGTACAAGAAGGCAAAAATTGCTGATGCCAAAGCAATGAACATACTGGTTCAGACTATGTCTGATGAAGTGTTCCAGAAGGTGGCTGACTGCTCCTCAGCTAAAGCCATGTGGGACACACTGAACCAGATTGTAGCTGGTTCAGCTGATGAAAGGAAGGACAGAAGGTCCAACCTTATCTCACAGTATGAGAACTTCAAAAAGACTGATGCTGAATCAGTTGAAGCAATGTACACCAGGCTCAGCTCAATCATCAATGAGCTGAGGACCCTTGACAAGGATATCTCATTGACAGAGGTCAATGACAAGATCCTTATGTGCTTCCCTAGCACATGGGATTTGAGGATCTGGCCAATCAAGGAAGCCAGAAGCACCAATGAGATATCAACTGAAGCCCTTCTCGGCAAGCTCAAATCTTTTGAGCAAGTGCTGAAGACAAGGGAAGCTGAAGTAGAAGCCAAGACCCCCACTCCAACAAGAAAAGAGCAATCTCTCGCTCTTAAAGCTGCTGAAGCCTCAGAAGGCAGCCAATCAAATGAGGAGCTCATGGCATTGTTTGCCAAGAGATTTCTCAAAAATGGGGAGAAAAGAGTTCAGAAGAAAATCTTCAAAGTATGAAGAAAAGCCAAGGTATGATCGTACTCCAACTAAAGAAATTATTTGTTATGGGTGCAGGAAGCCTGGACACATCTTGCCAGAGTGTCCAGAGGAGAAAAACAAAGAAAAGAGAAAAGAAAAGGAGCAGCACAGGAAGCACTCCAAACCATCCTCCTACAAGAACAAGAAAAAGGAGAGAGGTTTCATTACTGAAACCTGGAGTGATTCTGATGAAGAATCCTCCTCATCAAGCTCCAGTGAAGATGAGGAAGAGAAGAAGGCCAAAGAAGTTTGCCTCATGGCAATAGATGCCTGCAGCAACCACTCTGCTGCAGAGAGTTCTGACTCAGATGAAGAAATGCCTACTGAAGATGAGGTACTTTCATCTTATGATTTTACTTCAGAAGAGTTTAAGTTAGATTTTAAATCTTTATGTTTAGATTTAATTAGTTCAGAAAAGGAGATAAAAGAACTTAGAAATAGGCTAGCTGACTCTGAATTAATAGCCTCTGAAAACATTAGGTTAAAGGAAGATCTCACTACTTGTAGTGAAGAAATTAAATTTCTTAAAATAGAATTAGCTAAGTCTAAGAGACTAGAAGAATCCCTTAATGGTAGAAGCCTTAAGCTGTTAGAAATTACCAGCATGGCTAACACTAGGTCAGGTAATGATAAATTAGGCTTAGGAGCTTCTCCCAGTGAACCCCCAGTCTTGCTTAAAAATAACCTTTCAACTCCAGTGAACTTCATTTCAGCTAGTGGAAAGAAGAACACAGAGCAAGTAAACCTTGTAAACAAAACATTAAATAAGGCTAAGAGAGAAAAGAGAAAGAAATTTTTCAAAGAAATGCAAAGGGCGTCGAACGAAGCTCGACGATCGGAAGCTCCATGGTCGAACGAAGGTCGACGATCGGAGCGCCCATCGTCGAACGTCGATCGACGATTTCAACATGATTTTCGAAATCATAATCAGTATCATAGAAACCTAAATGAAAATAGAAACCCTAGGTTTGTTGACCCATCATCTGCATGGAGAATCCCACCTAGGAGATCTCACCCACTAGGTTATCACCCTCAGCCTGCATTTTCTTATATTTCCAGTTTTTCTTATGTGAAAAACAAGGGACCCAAGGTTACCTGGGTCCACTCTGTCTAAATAATTGATATGCAGGTGAAGGCCTATCCAATCACTCAAAACAAGTGGTATTTGGATAGTGGATGCTCTAAGCATATGACAGAAAACAAAGAGCTTCTGTCAAAGTACAAAGCTAAGCTCGGCCCAAAGGTTATCTTTGGAGACTCCAGCTGTGGTCAGACAGAAGGATATGGCAAGATCACGATTGGAGCTGTTACATTCAAGAGAGTTGCTTATGTCAATGGACTAAAGCATAATCTGATCTCAGTTAGCCAGCTATGTGATGCTGGCTACCAGGTTTCATTCTCTAACTCCTCTTGCAGTATTACTTTAAATAATAATGTTGTTTTAATAGGTAATAGAATAGGCAATATTTATTTGGTAGATTTTAATTCATCTCATTCTGAAATCTGCTTGTTTAATGAATTAACCCTTAATAATAATTCTTTATGGCATAAAAGGCTTAGTCATGTAAACCTGAAAAATATATCTAGTTATCTAAGCACAACCTTGTTAGAGGTTTACCTTCTTGCCCCTACAAGAAGGAGAGTCTATGCAAGGCTTGTCAGCTAGGCAAGCAAACCAAGAACTCATTTAAATCTGTAAATAAAAGTGATTCTCCTAGAATCCTGTATTTATTACATTTGGACCTCTTTGGCCCAATAAATGTACAGAGTTTAGGAGGGAAGTATTACACCTTAGTAATTGTAGATGACTTCTCTAGTTCAGTTGGGTTTTCTTTTTGAGAACTAAGTCTGATAACTTCAAAGCCCTTACAGACTTTCTACTTTGTGTGCAGACTGAGTACTCTACTCATGTGGCCTTGATCAAAGTGATCATGGTACTGAGTTTGACTCTCTTCTCATGCAAGAATTCTGTGAGAGAGAAGGTATCAAACATAGCTTCTCAGCTCCTAGAATCCCCAACAAAATGGGGTAGTTGAGAGGAAGAATAGAACACTAATTGAAGCTGCTAGCACATTGTTGGCAGATGCTAACATGCCTCTATCCTATTGGGCAGAAGCTGTTAGTACAGCCAACTATGTCTTGAATAGAAGTTTGATACACAAACTTAAGTGTAAAACTCCTTATGAGTTGCTTAAAGGAAAGAAACCAAAAATTAATTACTTTAGAATTTTTGGCTGTATTGTGTATATTCATAATAATAATAAAGAATATATTAGAAAGTTTGAAGCAAAAGCTTCAATGGGAATCATGCTTGGATATTCCCAAGTAAGCAAAGCTTATAGGGTTTATAACAAATCAACCTGTAAGATAGAAGAATCTGTGCATGTATCATTTGATGAGCATCAGATGTTTTACAAGGAGAAGGAAAATTCTCCTTCCTCCAGTTCTTTGCAGGTACATGATGCCCCTCAAGAAATCCTTCAACTTTCAACTCTTCAGATCACTGAATCAGACAGTGATGAAGACATTGCTGAAGCTGTTGAAGCTGTTGTTGTTCCACCAACAGTAGATCAAATTCCTCCTGAGGAATTAATCCCAACTGTTGCTGAAGATCACATCCCACCTGCTGATATTGTCACACTTAGAGATCACCCCACATCTCAAGTGATTGGAGACTTATCAGCTGGTGTGCAAACAAGACATCAATTAAGACAGGATGTGATGCATGCTTGTTTCCTCTCACAGGTTGAACCCCTCACCTTTAAAGATGCAGAGCTAGATCCCCACTGGATCATTGCAATGCAAGAGGAGCTCAATCAGTTTGAGAGATGTAAAGTTTGGACTTTGGTTCCAAGACCTAAAGGCCAACTGATCATAGGCACCAAGTGGGTGTATAGAAACAAGTTAGATGCAAATGGAATAATAGTAAGGAATAAAGCTAGGCTTGTAGCTTAGGGCTACAGACAGGAGGAAGGTATAGACTATGACCAAACCTTTGCTCCTGTTGCAAGGCTAGAAGCAATAAGGATCTTCTTGGCCTATGCAGCCTACATGAAGTTTAAGGTGTTCCAATGGATGTCAAAAGTGCATTCCTAAATGGTGAGCTTAAGGAAGAGTGTTTGTTGAACAACCACCAGGGTTTGTTTCTTCAACTCAGCCCTCTCATGTTTTCAAGTTGCAAAAGCTCTTTATGGACTAAAGCAAGCTCCTAGGGCCTGGTATGAGACCTTAGCTAGTTTCCTGTTAGAGCACAACTTCACTAGGGGAGTAGTTGATAGAACCTGTTCGTTAAGCATCACAAGGACACAATCCTGTTAGTTCAGGTGTATGTAGATGATATTATCTTTGGCTCCACTGATCCCAAACTTTGCAAAAAGTTTTCCAACTTGATGCACTCTAAGTTTGAGATGAGTAGCATGGGTGTGCTGTCTTACTTTCTTGTCTCCAAGTTAAGCAAGATGCTGATGGTATCTTCATCTCCCAATCCAAATATGCCAAGGAATTGGTAAAGAAATTTGGATGGCTGATGCTTCAGCAATGCCTACACCCATGGCTACTAATGTAGTTATTGATTCTGATGATCACGGCAAGCCAGTTGATCAAAAGAATTATAGGGCCATTGTTGGTTCCCTATTATATCTAACTGCAAGTAGGCCAGATATAATGTTTGCTACATGCCTTTGTGCTAGATTCCAGGTCAACCCCAAGGAATCTCATCTGATTCTTCTAAAGAGAATCCTGAGATACCTGAAAGGATGTCCAAATCTAGGACTTTGGTACCCAGCTGAGTCAGAGTTTGAATTAATTGGATATTCTGATTCTGATTATGCTGGTTGCAGAGTTGACAGGAAGAGCACCTCAGGAACTTGCCAGTTCCTGGGAGAGAGATTGGTCTCTTGGTTCTGTAAGAAGCAGGCTTCTGTCTCAACTTCAACTGCAGAGGCTGAATATATAGCTGCTGCTAGTTGTTGTTCACAGATCCTGTGGATTCAAAACCAGCTTGTGGATTATGGTTACTCACACAAGAACACCAAGATCATGTTTGATAGTACCAGTGCTATCTCAATTGCACAAAATCCAGTGCACCACTCTAGAACGAAGCACATTGAGATTAGGCACCATTTCCTGAGAGATTGTGTGAAAAGAACAAGATCTGTCTTGAGTTCATATCCACTGAGTTTCAGAGAGGTGATATATTCACCAAGCTTTAGATGAACAGAAGCATCTGTTCTTTTTAGTCCAACTAGGCATGATCAATGGACGAGACTAAGTGTGACGATATCTGCCTATGTTGAGGTCTGTTTGAAGATAGTCGAACGACGTTCGAAGATAGTCGAACGGTTTAAGCCTATCGTCGACCTCTGGTTAATGATAGCTTATCTGTTTGAAGATCGTCGATCGACGTTCGACCATCGTCGAACGGCTTGGGCTCATCGTCGATCTCTGGACGACGACAGCCTGTTGTTTGAGAAGCCAGAAATTAGTCGAACGATTGTCCGACTACTCTGCTTCTGAGCCGATCGTCGAACGACCGTCGACCATCGGGTCAAGATCTTTTTAATAGACCGACTATATCCGGTTCAATATAAAGCCGATAGTCGACCTAGTTAAAAGATCTGTTGCTTTAATCGTCGACGGAGCGTGCCCTTTCGCATTCTGCTTTCCCCGCTTGCGATTTTCTGCTGCTCCGTCCTCTTCGTCTTCCTCCTCCTTCTCGTGTTTCTCCAGCAAATCATGGCGATTTCTCCAGCTGTTTTAGCCGTAGTAAAGTTTGATGCCGGGTTCAGTGTAGATTTCGAAGCTTTCAGCGTTTGCGATGCCAGCATAGTAGAGGTTCTCAGGCAGCTCTGCAAAGATCAAGGTTTAGAGGAAGCTGATGTCGAGAGGATCAAGATTAATATTCCAGAAATAAAAGAATGGGCTTTCACGTCGTCTTCCACAGACGAAGCGATGATCGGCACCATCGGCGGAGTAAAGTTGCCCTGACTCCGGCCGTTCTTTTCTGATGTTTTTCGGTTTAGTTATTGGTGATGAAGACTATGAGCAAGATGCTCAGGAGTTCGGAAGGATGCTCGTCGAGCTGGGACATAATGCCGAGGCGGCATTCCCACCAAGTTGCTCAGGTAAATTTGTCCCTTCAAGATTAAGTTTCCTCGCTGAGATAGTTGGAAAGGTGATTCTGGGCAAGCACTCCGCCCGCCCATGACAACATAACAAGGCAACATTTGCACTTATGTGTGCAATTGTCAATCGAAAGAGGATCGATTGGGCAGCCGTTCTGTTGATCTAATCAGGAAGAAGACAAGAAAGAAGGAAGTTACCCTGGGAAGGGTTATTGGAATTTTCCTGTAAGGAGAAATTCCCCCAGCTGCTGAGTTCTGCCGCAACTATATCAATGCCGCAAGAAGATGGATCCCCACTTTTCTCTAAGTGGAAGAGGACTTTTGTGAAATCTGCTCCACCACATCAAGGAACACAAGGACTGCTCAGTCGCTCCTCAACTATTGAAGCTGGCTCAGCTATCCCTTCCTCATCCTCTGTTTTGCCGTCTGCCTCAGTTGAAGTACCATCAACTTCAGCTGAGGTACGACCCTCTTCTTCTGCTGCACCTGAAACAGCTATGGTTGTTTCTCCTTCCTCTCCAGTCTCTCCCATTCCTCTAATCAAACTGGGTTATCTATTCCTAGTTTTGATTTGTTAGGTTCTGAGAGATTTCCCTCTCCTCCTCCGTCCCCCAGTCATGTTAATTCCCCAATTAACTCACCTCCTCAGAGATCTCCTGCTCAATCTCCTGCTCTCACCACTCCTCATCCCAGCACATCTACCATATTTGCTGCAGCTCCATCCACCTCAAATTCATCATCTTTTGAAATTACCCCTGAATTCCTCTCCGCATTGTGGAGTTGATTACCCATCAATCAAAATCATGATTGACGAGGCAATCGCTCCCCTTGCTGCCTCCATTGACCTTCTAACTGCCTCCATCCAAATCCATTTCAAAATCAGCTGAGCCATCTTCCTCTTTGGGCCTGGTTTCAGTACCCACTGAAATCAGGCAGGGGGAGATGTCCATGAAGATGTCTCAGGCCTCCTTGCCTCTCCTCAAGTTGTAAAAGATTCAGTTTTGTCTGCTCTTCCAGAATCTGCTCAAGTTGACCAGATAAGTTTCAGATGTGGTTATGTCTGCTGAGGAAGAAATGCCCCTGCTGAGCAAGAGGTTTGCTCCAGTTTTGACTGGAAGGATATAGCAGATCAATCTTGCAATCAGAATTTGCTGTAAAGGTATGCCTAGAAGATATTTCAACTCCTGAGATTGCAAAATTTATAGACGAAATTATAACAAAGTTTCTATCTGAATTGAAGTCCAAATATGCCTAGATGATCCACCACCCCAGTGATTGCAAGATATCTAGAAGGAATCGTAACCTCATATCTGGACAAGTCATGGGAAATGGTTAATATGAAGGTAACTCTTTCATTCGCTTTGTTGATGAATCTATTAATTTGATAGTCTGTGAATACCTTGAAGGTATGATTCAAGTTTATTTAGCAGATCTGTATTCGTAATTTTACAGATATTATTAAAGAAGATGTAACTGCCCAGAAAATAGCAGTTGTTTCTGTGGCTGCTCCAAGTGATTCTGATACTCAATTAGATCCAGAATTGGATGTGTTTTTAGATGATAAAGAGTGAAATCAAGAGGAAATCAAAGTTGATTCTCCTATTTTAAGTTTGGAAGAAATTCAAGCAAGGGCTGCTTGGGACTTAAGAGTAAAATCTTTAAAAGAAAAAGAGAAAGATTTGCAATTTGAGAAGTCATCCATCTGGGATGATTCTCCTGGTTTAGATTTAGACTTCCTTATGGCTATGGATGTCATTGAAGAAGAAAAAGAGAAATCGCATTAAAGCTTAAAGAAAAGGCTGTCTCAGAAGCCTATGATCCCTATGAGAATCCTCCATCATCCAATTCTGATGATGATGATTCTGATGTGTCTGAAAATTCAAAGAAAAAGAATCTGCTGTTAAGAAGAGAAAAGCTCCTCCTCCACCTCCAAATAAGGACAATGACACTCCTACTACATCCTGAAGGGCATTGACCCCAAATCTAAAGATTTTAAGCATTGGATGTGGTTCTCGAAAACCAGCAAAAAGAAAGGAAGAGAACTAAAAGGTATGATAGTCCTCTCCAGATGGACTCCCAAAGGTCCTCCTCCACCTCCAGGTGCAGGAGCCTCTGGGAATCTACCTGCAATCAGTCTGCTGCTTTGGAAAATCTGCATCTGCTCAGCACCAACCAAGGCAAGGTCATCAAAGTTCTCAAAGCAAATCATCTTATGGATCTCAAAGACAAATGAAGGAGGTTGTGGCCCAAAGACCAACTTTTTCCCCACCTCCTTCTCCAGTTCTCTGAGAAAGTATTCAAAAGTAAATAGTTTACAGTGTTTTAAACCTTCTAGAAAGTTCCTTTTGCTAAGTTCTCTAATGTTTTTATCTAGATATAATAGCTGCTGCTTCTCCATAGCCGTATATGAAAATCCGAGCTCGATCCTAATTTAGGATGGCTCGCTTTCAAGAGCTTGTAGGAGCAGCCCAAATAAGAAAAGCAAGAGCTGAAGGTAAAGATACATCTGGTTTTACTACAATGTCAGCATATAGAAAGAAAGAATTTGAGAAATTCCAAGTCAATCCTGAGATATTTGATCCGCAAAGTTATGGAAAAACATCCTGAAGCTGTTTTCCCAGAGCTACAGAGCTAAAGATTCTTGGAGCTCAGGATCTGAAGATGTCAAAGAAGGATCAATGACCCTCTTCGAAAAATTTCTTTTGTCTCTAGTTCTTCTGATCCATTACCTGACCCTAAAGATTCTTGATAGTTTGATTAAACTGCTGTGTTATATTTATTATCTGATTGATAATCTGCCAGATTTATTGTTATCTATCTGTTGAAATTATTTTTTATTTTTTTATTGCTATTGCTACTGTTTTAGTTTCTGAGAGACTTAACTCAAATAGGGGAGATTGTTGGTACCCTAGTTTGATTTGAGTTCAGTCCTCTCCTTTGTGCTCCTTGACCCAAGAAATATCTATGGTCAATGGTTATGAGTCTAGCTGTAGAGTCCTCGCTTTTCCAAATTGAGAATTTGGTTAAGTAGTTTTTTTCGTTCGACCATAGTCGAACGCCGTTCGACTATCGTCTATCGACTGATCACGATCGTCTATCAGTTGGTCGACGCCTTGGTCTGCGCTGATAGTTCGACTATCTGTTGATAGGTCGACTATCTGTTCTGCGCTGGTAGTTCGACTATCTGTTTGATAGTTCGACTATCTGTTCTGCGCTGATAGTTCGACTATCTGTTGATAAAGGTCGAGGT